>CM042316.1:21322170-21762170 GCA_023566125.1 Zingel zingel | reverse complement strand
TGTAAGCGGGGCCCAAATAGTCCATCGGGAGCTAGGGGACCGTACAGAAGCTCACGTCTGACCTCCGTGGGTAGCTGAGACATGTGGAGCCAGATATTTCGCTGGGCCACAGTCTGCCACGCCTGGATCCTCGACAACGCCACCGTGGTTGACGTAGTGAGGGTGAGGATGGCGGTCATAGCTTTGCCAATCTCCGTGGCTATCTCCAGAGGAAGAGCCTCCGGGTTGGTGGCCATGGCGGAGACGGCGGAGGCTAGCAAAGCTATCTTGTTTTGCGCCGCCAAGCCCTGGGCCGCACATTGGTGAGACCGGTCAGTAACCTGGGCGCAAACCTGATCCTGGGGGGACGGGGGGGGGGGGGGGGGGGGACGGTGGCTTCCGGTAGCCAAAAAAAGTAGCCTTCGGAAGCAGGATCGACGCCAGGCTCCAGGGGGGGGGAACCGAAGGGAATCCTGCCTCTGTGTCGCCATGAACCCGTGTGAACGGGGCATAGCGAGAGACTGGAGCCCTCAGCTTCCCGGGCTGAGAGAGAGCCTCCTCCATGAATGGCCGAAGCTCCGTAAAGCGTGGCCAGAGTGGGGCCCGTTTGGACGGCGGTTCCTGAGAATAGACGTCACTGCTCAGGAGGCCGCGAGTGGGGGCTGGAAGCTCCGCCGGGAGCACTATGCCTCTCTGGTCCGCCGCCTTTTAATGATGTCCGGCAGATCCAGAAAAAGAGCCTTGGTGGTGGAGGGCAGAGCCGCCTGTGGCAGAGGGGAAAGCCGCTGAAGCGGTGCCCCTGGCCGTTCTGGAGACGGGGAGAGCCTCAGTGGAAGTGCTTCGATCCCTGTCTCGAGTTCCAATCCTCCCAGCAGGGAGGAGGGAAAACCGGTGAGGAAATCGTCATTCGGAGGAGACGAGTCTCCTGCCCGTCGAAGACGCCCTCTTCCAGCGGTTCCAGGGTGTCGACGGTGTCACGTCGATCTGCCCCCTCTCCGTCGACCTCAAAAGCCAGAAAAGCGTCCGCCCGCCGTTGAAGCTCTTTAGAAGGCAGGCGGGCGCAGAACGGGCAGGAGGCGTCGGAGGTGAGAGCCTTGCCGGCGTGAGAGGCAAGGCAGGTCTCACAGCAGGGGTGGAGGTCCGGCGAAAAGATGTAGCCGGTCTGGCAGGAGGGGCAGAGGCGGACGCCGCTGGAGCCGGAGGTCTTCATAATCTTCTTCATACTGCTTGCTTGAAGAAAAAGTGGGAGCAGAACTACGGCTCCGCTCTGTTTATATACAGTATTTGCGGACGTAGTTGAAGCCCGAGCGGTACGCAAGGGGCGGGAAAGAAAATCTTCATGACTGCGCATGCGCGAAGGGATAAACCCAATAGCGTGGCTTAGAGGGCGAAGCCTATACGAAATAGAACAACCTATTCACCTGCTGTAAAACTGTCACCTGTGCCACACTGCACAAAACCAATTACCTCATCCTGAGCACCAGAAGGCCTTTGTGAACGTATCGATATACAATTTATGTGGATAAACTTAAAAAAGTGGGCATATCAGCATTTTTAAAAAGTGGTTCGCTCTGTATTTCACTCAGAAATGTGGAGGATGTTTAACAGGGCAGCGAATGGAGGAAGATTTGGAACTGTTTTCATTTGGAAGCACACCGAGCCAAAACTATAAGTCGTTTCGCATAACTGAACACATTGGCTGAAACTAGACAAGACTACCTACGTTTTAATGTATAAATTGTGCATGACAAGTAAAAATTGTTGGCATGGGAGCAAGTTATAGAGAAAGAACTAAGATGATTTTTTCAAACCTCCCCACTCTAGTAACATCATCAGCCACTCTAGCTCCCGCAATACACACCCATTATAATCGCCAAAATAATACACCAAACTTAAACAGCTTTTTCACAAAAACTGTAACAAATATCAAACTGAAAAATACAATTTAAACAGCTGAATATTTTGTGAATGGTTTAAAGTTTGTTTGGTGTCTGTAGGAAAAGGTATGAAGGAGCTGAAGAATTTTGAAGTGCAAGATTTGAAGATTTGAAGCCCGCTCTCATTGACTTTAATGTTAAAATAAAATGTGTAAAAGCTTAATATTTTAAAAAGTATAAATAGTAGAACAAAAGTTGAAGATGAGCACACATCGCCTGAAAGAGCTGAACATTTTAATAGTTGAATGGTTTTTGTAGCTGAAAGTATGCGGAAGTTACAGACGACGTAAAACGTACGGAATAATAATAACAAAGAACTGAATAACAATAGTTGGAATGCTGCTGAATCAGCATTCCCACTAAATATATTTGCAAAGTAATTAAATATTTACTCAAGTATTGAGGACAATTTTGAGATACTTGTACTTTACATGAGTGTTTCCAATTTCATCTATGTTGTGCTTCTATTCCACTTCCATTTCAGAGGCAAATATTGTACTTTTTATTGTACTACAGTTGTGTAACGGCTATTGTTAATAGTTACTTTGATTTTACATACAAAATGTATATTATCAACTTAAAATATGCTGCATTATTGAAAATAAAAAGGTACTGCATACCACTCTGGTGTTTTGAGTTGGATGATTAGACCTAGTCAGGTTTATAGTAATATGTATGTACTTTTACTCAAGTAGAGTTATGCTTGTAACAATATATTTACATTGTGATATATTGCCAGTTTTACTAAAGGGTCTAAATACTTCATCCACCACTGTGTGCATGCATGCAGCAATCACCTTGGTAGTTCATAGAATTCACACAATTAAACATTTGCTGTTGACAACATAAGATTAACAGAAAATGATGATGACAAATGTTTGGTAAATCGATCAGTATTCATAAGTAGACCTTTTATAACGCATTCACCTCAAGAATGCTCAATACACAATATTACTTTTGTCACCTTTATTGGTAAAAGGGAGTGGTATCTGGATCAGTATTGATGTTGATGATTTTGGTCCAACTTTGTATTGAATTGAAACCAAATTGTGTGGTATTTCCCAACCATAGTGGCAACCTACTGCGAGGCTATGGTTTTCACTTGTTGGTTTTACTTCCATTTTAGGTTGTTTAAGGTTGTTTTTTTCCCAAGGTTTGTTTACTCTACTGCAGTTGAATTATAATATTTGTTAATACAAATCTTTTCTGCATGGATTCTGGCCTTCAGCTGTTTCATTGCTCATCATTCCTTTTAAAGAGCCAAACTATATCATGTTTTTGGCTAATCCAATAAATCCAATACCTGAAATATTGAAAACGAGATATCTGCCTTGGTATAAATGGAATAGCAAAATCTCTATCGGTTGACTAATCTCTATCATCCCACAGTATACTCTATCTCGTCATACCATCCAACCAATTGATCATGTCGACTCTGTCGGTATGTTTGTTATCAGTAAAGGCGTTCGGAGCGGAAGTGTCACAGCTGTTGCTCTGCTGCACCTCTGTCATGCCTCTATCACATGATGAGTGGTATCTTATCTGGCTGACCGTAATAACCATTTATCAGATCACATAGTCATAATCTTATGACAACCATTTTTCCTCTCGCCATCAAATTCATATGTGGTATACATTTATCTGCAGTTAATCACCCAGTTGCAAAGAAAATAAAGTGGCAGTTTCCAGGAGTTTTCTGTGTTGATTTGCTACTCAGAATTTCAGCTCCATTGCCAAATGATATCATTCAGTGCTGAAGTGTGTTATTACTGACTCGTGTTTTACAAAAGCCACTCTTGCTTTTAAGCAAGAAACGGTAAGTGTCTGCGTTTCCTCCAAAGTCGCCACTAAAAACAGATCCAACCTCTGAGGCAAACCGGCAGTCAGATTTGGGAGAAATCTGCCTTTTCAGTGCGGTGCTTGTACCCTGTGCATGGCAGAGAAGTCCTAATGTCTTATAACACATCCTTACTTGTCTTTTTATTGGCCCGTGCAGCTGGTTTTGAGCTTTAGTAGTATAATGTACAGTACAAGTTCTCTGCAGATGATTACTGGGCCTACATAAAAGCTTGTAGAACGAGGAAATGGGTACCAAATTACCATTATTTGATCTGGTTGGATTACTGTAGCGCTCAGTTCAGATAAAACATTACTAATCTAACATGAGAGCCTCACAGTCATTGTTTGGGTTCACCTCCATGTCTGACTACATCAAACGCTCAACAGTGACAGAATGGCTCAGCCCCAAGCACAGAAAAAAACTAACTCCAGCATGAAAAAGACCAGAGTCAAAAAACTGGGGGAAAAAAAAAACAAGCATCTCTTTACGAATAAGTAGCAACTTTCACAGACTGGTGAGTGTGTGAGTGCTGTCACTTACAGCGATAGAAGTTGCAGCGCACTACAGCAGGGCAGCACTTTGGGTCATGTAATTACAGCATTACCACATAATGAGAGTCATTTGTACTAATCACAGGGGCCATGCTGATTCTCCACTGGGAAAAGCTGGAGCATAGAGACCTGCAGGTGCACCATCAAAGCAGCAGAAAAAAAAAATGTTTACTCCAGCACACCTATGTTCCCTGTCCCACTGATGTCCCATCTTTCCTCTCTGCTGCTCAGTTTGTCCCAGCCACACTAACATGTAAGGCCAGCATTTTTAGATGTATGGATCTGGAGAACTTATTTAAAAGGCTTCCTTGTTTGGTGTGAAAGACCTTAGCCAAAACGGAAAGAAAAATATCCTTTTTTCAGATTTAGCTGGTTTAGAGTGGACATATTCTCATTCTGCATACTCACACTCCTTACTCTAATGCACGTATTCCCTGCTTCTACCCCCAGGCCTTAGCCAGAAGAGTAGGTTTGAGCTGGTGGGCAGCAGCGGGGCTTAAGTGCTTCCTGTAGGGCCTGTGGACAGGAGGAACCGCCGCTGGCCCTTAGCCTTCAAGGGTGGAAAGTATGTGTCGTAGGCTGCGCTCCCACCTCCCACCTCCCAGCCTGGGAACGGAAGCTGGGAGCCGCCAGGGAAAACAAGCAGACAATCAGGTAGGGCCTGAGCCGGGAGAGAGAAAGAGAGGATAGGAGGGGAGGCGGGCTGCTGATACGTCAGGTCCTTAGAGGCTCAACTGAAGCTCTAGGAAAAGCATACAGATGTAATGGGGTTTGGGATGGAGGTTTTGTTGATATGTTTGTGTGAGCATTTCCTCATCCATCAAAGAAAGTGAAAGGATGTGTGTGTTTTCAGAAGGAGCGCGTGTATGTGTATATGTCACACGCGCATGTGCATTTCTGAAACATAATCCGATATTAAAGTTCAGAGTGTTTGTATAGTGTGCGTGTGTGCTTGCGTGTGTGTGTGCATGCGTGTGTGCGTGCATGCGTGTTTGGTTAAGGACAGTGGCCAGCAGGGAACAGGGTGGGTTCAGGGCAGGGGAGAGGAGAGGGGATGTCTAAAGGGAGGATTGTGGTGTTCAGTTTCTACAAGGGGGGTCCTGTCGGCTTGCATGTAACAGTGTGTATGTGGGTGGGGGGCATGGACCTCTCTCTCTCTCTCTCTCTCTCTCTCTCTCTCTCTCTCTCTCTCTCTCTTTCTCTCTCTCTCTCTCTCACACACACACACACACACAAACACACACACAACAAGTAAATAGAAAAGAGCTGTGCAGTGTTTCTCTGTAAATGAGCAGGACAATAATATAATGGTATTTTTTTCAAGTTATTGAGAGGCAGAAATGGACAAGACTGAAAATGTTCTTTTGACGTGTTCCTTTACATATTAAAGTCCTATATTTATACAATATAACACAGCCGACAATTCAGCCGACAATTCAATCATCATTCTTTGTTTGACCTACATTCATGTTCAGTTTTACATCATGTGAGAATTTGTTGAATAAGCGTCAACAGTCATTTAGTCTCATGCTGAGTTATAAAATGTTTGGTCATCTATGACTTTTTATGAATACATAACATTGTCCTTATAGTGATAGTGATCAGCCTTTGTTCAAAATAATATTTTATGAAGTGAAAGATTTCCTTTTTAAATTTAAAAAATATATATTTCGTGTGAGTGTGTGTGTGTGTGTGCAGAAGTGTTGTCTAACATCATTTAGAGATGTCCTGTTAATGTCCTGTTAATTTGTTTTGTTTGTTTACTATTTCTTTGGTCTTGGAAACAATAGTTGACAAAACAATCTCATCACAAGGTCCATTTAGTAGTGCTTCTGGAGCTTTTGATCGTATCACAAAATCTCCCTCAGCAGATGGAGTTAGCTCCCCTACTGTCTTGTAGATGTTAAAATAAAAAATAAAAGATTCTGAACACTAGGACTTATTTTCTGTCTGTTTTTTGTTTTTTTTTAAAGTTGAGACTGAGAGTTAATTCTTGATATTTAAAAACAGCAGTTGTTTTTCCTTCTCTTTTTTTGTTTAGATTTCTTATGACAGAATTTCTAATAATATGAAATAAATGTATCGGTTTATCAACCTGCAGTTATCCAATCCAATTGTTACAAATTGTCAAGACGTTACATAAATAGTTTTGTGTGTGTTGTAGCACCGATCATGTACTTCCCCTTCAAGGATAATCCAAAATTCTTTAAAGGGCAAACAGTAAGCAGACCTTTTTTTGTTTAGAGGGTGTGTTACATAAATGAATGTCTACAGGTCAAACGCCAACCCTGAGGGAACAGTGTCAGCTGCTCCACTCCACACTGATGAGTATTAAAAAAACCTGTCAGCTCCAATAACTTTCCATGCAGAATAGACACACAAAATGACACACAACAATTAACGTCAGGTTGCAACTACAGTTGCATAGAATATGACAAATGCTGTCCTCTCTTTTGCTCTGTAACATGAACTCACTGCCATTTCATCAGTTTGAGGTGGCTCAAAGAGGTCGAACATGCTTGAGAGCCCTTTATGGTCACATTTGGCCATAAATCTGTCACTTACTTCCTCCCAGTAGTGATGCTGCTTTTAAAACAGTATTGAATGCTGTTCATAATCTAGCTCTTGTTATCTGGCCTGAAATGTGAGTTTTTAACAAGAGGCTTACAGTAAGTAAATCAGTGGTTTATGAGCCAAAATGGAGTTATAAGTGGTGATAACTGATATAAACAGACATAGCTTTACTTTCCCACCTTGGTTCACTACTTGCTCTACACCTGTTATTGTGAGCTGTCGTAATGAAATCAGCTGTCGTGAATGGTATAGATCATTTGTTCACTCTGAGCTGTGGAGTTTTCAGAGCAAAGGTGCGTGAGGTCACTGGATCCGGTGCATCGTGTTACAGTGTTTGGTAGCTGCTCTCCTCGGGATTGGGTTATTTCCTTTTTTGCCTTCGTATAGTGGAAACACGTGAATTACATAAAACAATAAACCAAGTAAACTGTGTTATGGGATCACACAGCTGGTTATGTTGTTGTATTTATTAGCATTTAATTGACTTGCTCTGCCTACATTACATAATTTAGATGATTTATGTTTGATGGGTTTGCGTGTGCATGTGTGTTTGCGAACATGATCGCGACTGTGTGTGTCGAGTGTCCGTATGGTTGCCTTCTTGTTTGTATTTGGTACGTGCTCCATTGACTGTCCCGGGTCGCAGTGGGACGTCAGTGATTGAAGCCGAGTTGAGAGAGGGGAGAGAGGGGAGAGAGGGGACAGACGGAGGGGATAGGGGGGTGTGGACGTGACATCCCCAGCTGGCCTGTGACATCACTCCAACGGGGACAGGAAGCAGGGGAGTTGGGAGGGTAGGGTACAGTAGGTGACATCAGGGCTCTGTCTGGGTCTCTTGGTCCTCCAGCTGGGTAAACTAGACAGAGAGAGACCCCCCGATACCTCCCACCCACCCATCCGCTGACCCCTCCGTCTCAGCCTTTGTCTCCAGGCCACCACCCTTTCTTTGACCCTCTCTTATCTGTGACTGGGTTTATATTCACAGACACTACCTGCCTCCTCTGACTCACAGACGTATAATGCCATGTGTTTCCGCATGCAGTCTCCCCACCTCTCTCTTTTATGTGAGCGTGTGTGTGTCTTTATGTTTGTTTGTATGTGTGTCTGTTCCTCATCCGCTCACTCTGACCACACATCTCTGTTGAATGTGATCAAACAGACCTCCCGTTGACTCAAATATATACAGTACATGTGCATATACATAAAGAGTTTGCCCTCTTCTTTCTAAGGACAGAGGGGACCCACCAAGTGAACTAAGCACCTGGTTGGGGCCCTATAGCCATCAGGGGGCCCCCAAACAAATTGAGTTTGGTTGTTCATTTTTGGCTGCACTGTAATAAACTGTGCTGTTGATACAGGGAATCTCAGAAAGAATTAAGATGGTGCCGGGCGCTGCTGGGAGTCCATTGTGGACATATCGGGTGAAGACTAACTACACTGAGGGAGGGATTTGCCCAAACTCAGACAATTGGGTCTGGGTAATAGTAAATGTTGTGTCGTGGATGAGATCAATTTGGGTCGTCACTGTAAATAAGACTCACTAGAAGCACTGTAGGTGGCACAGTAAAAGAATAGTTCTAAAAGGGGGCAGCAATGCAACATTATGGATGCCGGCTACCGTAAAACTCCAAAGAAGAAGAATACAGGAAGTGACTATGGTTGGTGCTAACAGTTAAATGACACATTTTCATATGAAAAGATGACTAAGTAACTGTTGTGGATGTAGCTATCCTTCTGGAATTATTTTTGCAACGTCCCCCGAAAAGTCACTTAAGTTCCAGGCCGGTTTACAAATCTTCTGGAAGGGCTCACACAGAAGCACGAATGTTAGCTATCATGGTATACAAACAGAAATATGCTAGCTTGTAGCGATGCGAATAACATGATTTATGGATTAATCATGATGTATTTATCACACAAAGACACTGTACTTCCAGGCTGGATGGAGACACTTCTAAAAGGCCTACGGTTGCATGGAGGACTTCGTTGAAATGGCGCATTTCCCTTAAAAAAAAGTAAGTCTTTACACTGTGTTGATCTGGAGATATTGAATATTCATGACGTAAAACGTTTAGGCTAATTTGTTGTTGTATGTGACAGCTTTGACCTCATTCTCAGTTGACGTCACAGGGCAATCAACAATGATGTGAACGCTTAGTGGTGCTCATACTGATGTGTGTTTGAATGGCCACGCAGTCAGTTAGCTAGCGTAAAAGCAATCACAAACTTAACTACACTTAACAAGACAGAGTCTTGAATTGAACTGAACAATTGGAAACAGCAGTGAGCTCTAATGTTCACCATTTCCACCTGTTCAGATCAGTAAACGTCAGCTGGGACTTCATCCTCATTTTGAAATAGAAATATGCAGGTTGATGTCATTTTTATCAAAAACTCAAACACTGGCATAAAGCTCAAAACACACACACACACACACACACAGATAGCTAGTACTGTTCTGTAAGTTCATCTTTATGACTACAGTGAGAGAGAGACTGCCACACTGAGTGGTTGGCTGTTGGTTTGCACATCTCCGTTTTGAATGTAAAACACATGTTAATGTGTGGGTGGGAGTCAAGAGAATAGAGCAGAGGGTATCCATGTCTCAATATGAAAACGCCCTGTCTGTCCATCTGCAGGAACATTTAATAAGACTTACACACCAGCAGACCTTTTTTTCCATCCTCTTTCTCTCTCCAGCTCCAGCCTCATGCTCTCTTATCTTTGATCTCCAAGTTCAGATTATTTTCTATTCAAATAAAGTTTGCCGGAAACTGAAAAAAGTGTTACGGTGCAGTTGTGAATGCTTGCGCCTGTGTAGTGTTTTGCTTTTCACCGTACCTTCTGTGTTTATTTAGGTGTGTAAATGTTTGCTCTATGAACTCTACTATCTGTCATAATGGTGTAAGATTTCTCCTGTGTGTATGCTATGTACCTATGTTCCAACCACATGTGTTTGTTTGAGAGACGTATTATTGTAGGGGTTGAATGTGCACGAGGGGGCCGAGTGCGTGGCAGCTCCCTGGCCTGCCCCCCTCAGTGCTCTGGTGTGTGTCTCAGGGCTCTGCAGTGGGTTTATGATGTCTGGCAAAGAGTGTGGGGAATGCAGATGGCAGGAGTGAGAGAGAAAAGGAGGAGGGACAGAGGGAGAGGTGTGTGGTTGCATTAATATGGTCTGCAATTCTCGTTAGCACTAATCAGGGGCTTCCTGTACCGAGAGGAGCATGAGTTCACCTTCCCAAATACCCCAGAACCACACACACTTATACACACAGAGACGTATACATGCACACTTTCAGAAAACATAATACACAACAGTAGGGCGCTCACATGCACAAATGCACACTACACTTCAATCCGACTGCCTCCCATCTCTCATTACTCTTGCTGAATACTGTAGCTCTGTCTCTGCCCCCTCACTCTGACCATGTATCCCTCTCTGTTTGTTTGGCTCCTCGTGCGCTAAAACTGTCCATAAAATAAGTTGGAAGGAACTGCAAGTAACTGAAAGTGGAGCTTTTTCCACTCTCGGGGTGACTTACCATATGCTCAGAGTCACGTGAGACTACAGCGAAGAGTTCACTCTCCCTCAGAAAGGCCCTCGTCCCAATGTGAACTCTGAGGGGTCGTGAACTTCAGCTGGTGTGCAGAGGAACTGGCACTCAGGGTGGAGGTTGACAAAGACGGACTAGTTGGCATAAAGGTAGCGCAGATGACATCCTGGAATGTGTAACACAATGACGCACTCGTGAGCAGTAAATCATGCGTTGACATTGGCATATTGCAGGAAAAAAAGTACCTAAGCCTGACAGGAATCAAGTCATCTGCATGCGCGCAAAGCATGTAATGCCATCTGTGACCGTTTAGTAGCTCGGAGCTTGTGTGGCCATGATGGCATGTGGAATCTTTGGGCAATATTGTTGACCACAGAAACAATAGAAAGGAGATTCCACAATGAAAATGTCATAAGTGCCCTCGCCCCTTTTTCTCTCCCTCCTCCCATCCCTTCCTCTCCTTTCTCCAGAGTTTAAAAGAGCCCTGGGGTGAGATAAATTAATGTATTTAAGATGTTGAAATCAGATATTGAAATCTTTGCCCTCACCATCCCCCCCTTCTTCCCCTGCTTCTCCCCAAACTCCCAGCCTTCTTTACCCCCCTTCTCCCTGCACTGCTGCTCTCTTTAATAGAGTTTAATAGTGCACAGGGAGACAGTGTGATAGATAGACTGAGAAAAACTGAAGAGATTTGGTTCACGTTTTTTTTCACAGTGCACATTTTGTGTCAAATCCTTTTTTTTTTTTTACTGTGCCCTGGGCTTTGCAATTGATAGCCTCCTTAAAAACTCGACCACCACCACCCTCCTCCTTCTCCTTCTCTTCTTCTTCCCTCCACACCTTCCCACCCCACTGAACCCTGGCCAGCCACAGCTGCCTGACCAGATGTGAAAGAGAAAGAAGGGAAGAAGAAGGAGAGATGGAGGACAGGGAGAGGCCACCTCCTGCTGGGAACAAGGATTGAAACAGAGAGAGTGGAGAAGGAAGGTATGGAGAAAAGGAGGGAGGATGGTAAGTTGCAGAGAGAAGAGAGGAGATAGAGAGAATGGGAAAGATGGAATAACATAGCTGGTAATCAAATGTGACAGAGCAAGCATATAGCATAAATTATTCCTCTTTAGACAGTACCTGGCCTTGTCATTAAAGACCACCTACCCAGACAAGCCTTAGTGTGGTCGGTCATCAAACATGGCTGCACTCATTATTTCTGCAGTCTCACGCCTCTTTTCATGCCTTTAATCATCACTGAAAAGCAAAATCAGAACAAACCCCTTCAAAACAGTCTACAGCGTTTTGTAGCTCAGTCTGCAGGTTAGTGGAGTTCGCATGTATCCAGGCTTCTCCGTGGGCAGAGCTGATTTATGTAGCAGCTCAGCACTCTAAGCCCTGAGTCCACGCTCACACCGTACTCATGGGGGCTGCCTGATTAGAGATGGGGGAGAGAAACCATGCTCTCACACACCCCACCATTTGGTTTTCATTACACACATGTATGTGCACACCCAGAACACACACACACACACACACACCCTCACACTTGCACACTTTAGCACGCTCACACAAAAAGATGCAGATGCAGACTTGTGCAATTGTAAAGATGAAGTGCCATTCATTCCCAATGCATGTGTGTGTTGGGAAATTGGGCATTGGCAGTTGTAGCACTGGCTGAAAGGAGCAAAAGCAAAATGAAGGAGTAGAAATGCGAAAAAAAGGAGAGCAATACTTTTTAGAAAAATGGATGCATTTTTAACTAAACAGTGTTCTCCTCCTGATTTTCTTGATTCAACATGACAAGTAACATGTTCAAATCCACTTAGAACTCCACACTCCCTTTTCTCTATCTCCTTTCCTATTTATAGCACTACGATCAGTCCAATGAAAACAATACATAATGCAGGCTGAAATGGCCTCTCTCCTTATAAAAAATCTAATTTCATTAATTTTCTACATGCTCTGCCTCAGATGGGCAGATAGTTTGGAAGGCGCCATCAAACTGGTGGCGTTAACCCCTAAACCCAATTTTGTGCATTTAAAAAAAACTGCTACAGGATGGTACCCCATGCTGTTTTAACACAAGTGTTAATATGTGAGGACTGTAAACACTCGGCTGTAATCACAGACCGCAGCATGTGGTCGCTTTGACCGCAATGAGATGAAGAGATGCATGTGTTATAGGTAGAAATGAGAGAGCCTGAGGGGCGCAAGGCTAATTTACAACACAGAATGTAGATTTTAACAGCTGACCATTGTATGACAACAGAGACAGGGTGTGCGTGTGATCCATTAAAGTCTCTGTTGTGTTCTAAATCATGGGCCATTTGCAGCATGTCATTAAAGCCTTGTTAAAAATCTGTTAGTCAAGCAAGCCAACCGTTGTGCATACACTGTCTCCCTTCAGCATGGCCTTTGGATGTAATCAGTCCTGACTCAGGTTCTGATGTCTCCTCAGAGCTCTCACCATGCTACCAGCATCGTCCCCCCCCCCCCCCCCCCCCCCCCAACACTCTTCCGGTCCTTGGTCCCACCCCAACACCTCACCCCGAGTGACATCAGACTCCAGCAATGGGCGGAAGCCCGTACTGAAAGTTAAACACGTAGCCTCACAGTGATGTGCCCCTCACCAGGTCAGTGACACGACGCTGGAGCTCTGATGATGGGTTAACCAGATGCACACATAGACAAACACACCCATACATACCAATAACACATTATGTTACATGTTACAATCAAGATAACACGTCACACGTCCTGCTGAACATGGTGGCAGGATAGCGAGGACAGATCAACTAAAGAGAAAATAGGAGAATCAACTCAGCTAGCGCATATGTAATGTATGTAATTAGATTTTCAAGAAATTCATTCCTTTTTGAGAAATCTTGGAGTGACAAATTAGTGTCACATAAAGTAGCGTAAGATCACCATTGGTGTGACAGCAGACAAGGTAGAATCTTTTGTGGGATGGAAGATATAAGATATCATTTAGAAGTTGTCATATAAGTGTCTTGTTTTAATGTTTCTATGCGTATTTATGTAATGTTTTGATAAACAATTGCACTATTCTATTTTAATGTATTTATTATTATCATCATCATTACTATTAGCCTACTTATTAATATTATTTTACATGGGGGAGAGAGGAGAGGGCACCCTGAGAGGGCCTTGATGAGTGACAAACACCGTGTTTAATTTAACAGCCTTGAACAACCTAGTTTATTGATGTTATCAATATAGATAATGTGGAATAATTAAAGTCTTAAAAAAAATTGTTTTAGCAGGGTTGTTTTTTTTTAAAGAAACACACACTTCTGTCAGTGAATCCTGCACTGATGCACTTACTGGTATGGCTGCCTTTATGACTAAGAATGTGTTTATGTAAAGAGGCACCTGTTAGGAGGCTGCCATCCTTTCAGCCGTGGTCCCTAGTGATCACGTTCAAGTGTTAAAAGAACAATGAGGTGGAAAGAAGTGGATGAGAGGATTCTGCAGGGGGACGTAGTGGAGACAGATCAGGCTAGCTCTCCAAGGGGGTGTCTCTGTCTGACAGGAAGTGTAGGTCAGAGAGTGTGTGTGCGTGTGTGTGTGTGTGTGTGTGTGTGTGTGTGTGTGTGTGTGTGTGTGTGTGTGTGTGTGTGTGTGTGTGTGTGTGTGTGTGTGTGGCCAGGTCCTCCGCAGCAGGTCAGGGCTGTACAGCCAGCAGGAAATGACACAAAACATGCACATGAAGATTTAACCCCATGTGCACCGTGTCCTCTTCTCATCTGAGGTTCTTCTCTGGGCGATGACCATCACTTTACACCATCAGCGGAGATTTAATTTCAGTAGCAAACAATTTGGATTGTCTCTGTAACATTATCAAAAGTAGGCATTTCAGTGCCTTTTTTTTGTTATTGCAGATGTAAAAAGTACAGGTGCTGTGTCAGTCTAAGGGGAAAGTATGTCAGTTATGAAAGTTATTTCAATCAATAACAATCAAATCATGGCTGCATAATGACATCATTCTTGGAGGTGGATGAAGTAACAAAGTGTATACGTGATCATCTAAATACACGTAAGAATATTTGGAATACTTGAGCGGAGGTGCTCTAAATTTAGCTTCCCCTTGACTTGCCCTCGCCCCCTCCCAACACTTCTGCCTTCCAGTCTGAAACAATGGACCCCCTATGTCCCTCCCCCATCCTCCCCCCACTCAATACACACACACACACACACACACACACACACACACACACATACTCCTTGTGTCATTATTGGATGTGCTACCTCTCCCTATTTGTGTGTGTGTGTGTGTGTGTGTGTGTGTGTGTGTGTGTGTGTGTGTGTGTGTGTGTGTGTGTGTGTGTGTGTGTGCGTGCGCACGCACGCACGCACGCACGCACGCGCGTGCTTGGGGCGTCCATCTGGCCTCTGGAGTCCCATAAGGAAGAGCAGAATGTTTAGCTGCTCCTGTGCTCGTCGTTTTTGTGGCGATAGGGACACTATGCCTTGGTGGACAGGATGGGACTCTTGGGGGCGTAAGAATTCTCAGACGGTGGACCCTGCCTGACGTTATGGGGGGCAAAAAATGTGATGGGTGGGTAAATTTTCGGACAGGATATCTCTGCCTGTTAGCAGACACGTTTACATCACTCTGATTGACCCAATTAACTCATCAGGTTATATAAGCAGCATTCTGAATATCCAAAGAGACTGCGTCTTCATCCTGCTGCCACTCTCTGTAAGGGCATGGTTGTCTACAGTAGCACACAAACAGGAGTTGATGGGGTGATCTAAGGTTCATCCTGTTTTGGTGTGCGGCTGCAACCTTGAATCATGTCATTTTCCTGGAGTGTCTTGGTAAAAACAGATGGTTGTTGTTATCATCAGGGTTTGTGAGGAAGCCTCGTTGGCAGCTCATTAGTTCATCCTCTCTATCCTCTTTTATCCTGTCCTCTCCCCTCTGCTGATATTGCAACAACTGAGCATACCGTTTTCCCCTTGGGTTTCCCCATCAAATGAATTGTTTTACATTTTGGGGAAATATGCTAATTTGCTTTTGTGCAGAAAGTTAAATGAGATAATTGGTACCACTGTCATGTCTCTATGATAAAAAAAATACAGTCAGTAGCCAGTTAGCTTAGCTTAGCACAAAGACTGTAAACAGGAGAAACAGCTAGCCTGGCTCTGTCCAAAGGCAACAAAATCTACTTACCAGCACTTCTCACCAAATAACACAATACATCGTGTTATATATATATATTCTATTTTGGTTTGTTCCAGCTCTTTATGTGATGTTTAAACTGAGTAAAGTATTCAAACCCAATACTACATGTTTGTGGCTGCACCATCCCATCAAATTTAAGTATTTTAGATGTGGATCTTGTGCATCATTTCATATACAGTCTTCCAAAATCTCGCCTGAAATAGTTTGTATCTTTCGTATCTTATCTTCGCACAGCATAAACGTCTCTGGGATGGCCTTTTTCCATCTGCGAAAGATCTCCAGACTTCGCCCTGCTTTAACACACGGAAGTCTTAGTCAATGTTTTGGTCACATCACGCATTGACTACTGCACTGTGATCTTGGCAGGCATCCCCAACAAACTTCAACTCATCCAGAACTCTGCAGCACAGATTATTACACGGTCAAATTGAACATGTCACACCCCTGCTGATTCAAATACTTTGGCTCCCTGTGTCACAATGCATTCACTTCTTAGGAATATTTAAAGTTATTCATAATCTTAACCCTGCTCATCTCACAGACCTTCAGACCGCATTCAGACAGCCTGCGCCGGCCATCAGACAGTCCGGCAAAAACTAGAGTTGGGCATCGTTTTGGATTTTAACAATTCTGATTCCAATACCGATTCTTCCTTTCGATTCCTGTTCTTATCAATTCTTGATTCCAATTCTTTGAGGGGTGGAGTTGAAAACGCGTCACATCATGCCTATTTTCACAAATAAGAGGAACGTTTTATTTTGATTCAATGGTGGTTTGCAGTTTTACAGGACTTTTTCAATGTAAAATAAAGGCACACTAGAGTGCTGCTTACTGAGCTCCAAGGCTGTAACACAACAAGCGCCTGGCCACGTTGGAAACCAAAACTTGCGCATATTAAATTGGGAAGTGATGATCGGATTTGAAACCAAATCCTCTAAACGATTCCAAACGACTCCAATAAAGAAACAGTTCTACTGGAATCTTAATTTTTGAAACAATTCCAAGTAGGAATTGGTTCTCGATGCCCAATCCTAGCAAAAATGCAGGTATTTCCATTTGTTTTGAATGGGGGTAGTGCGTTTAGGCCTGTGGCAAAAACTGAGACAGACACGTTTGGATAGGAAACATCACTGCCTCTATCGCTGCTGCAGGAAAGTTTTAAAAAACTGTGAGGTAGGGCTGCACAATATGACCTTAAATCAAAATCACGATTAATTGCACAGTCTACCTCGATAACGATTTTTTTTTTTGGGCCCAAGTTGCTCAGTTGACTCAGACTCTGTTTTTGAGTTATCCTCCATTATGCTTACCATGCAGCTGACTGGTCCAGGCAAAGTCATGTGACTACACACGTGGTAGAATGTTTGTTTTTAAGGAGAAAGTAGGCCTATCAACAGGAATAAATTGTCAAAATTATTGTCATGGGAAAAATACGTCGATAACAGCATCAGAATTTCAATGTCAATGCATTTTCGATAAATTGTCCAGCCCTACGATGAGGGTAATAAAACGAAACACAAGCACTGAACTGCCCATGAGTTTGTGTAATAGCTGGATGTTTCCTGCAACAACAAAGCACTATGTCTCGCTCGTCTCTTTTCTTTCTCTCTCTCCTGTGAAATAAAGCTGCCTTGAAGTCGGAAACGTAAAAATCAAAATTATAAACGATCTGACGGAAATCCGTAATTGTGAAATTTAAAGACTACTTGTGCTAAATTGGGGGGTTAAAGAACACAAAAGGACGTCACACAAATGGACCGTTTTCACACAACCTCAACGTCATCGTTCTCAGCCACTCCCTGTGTTCGCTGATTGGACAGGTAAAGACTGGCCGGAGAAAACCCGCAAATATACCGCAAATCCAGACAACGTACTGAAGGAAAATAAAAATTGAGCGGAAGCACGTAGGAGGGCAGAGCCAGGCTACCCTAACACCCCCTCCCACTTCCTGCGGTCTTCATCAGCAGGTCTGGCACTGCAGCCATCAACCTTCTTTTATGCTTCACCCGAACTTTGGAACTCACTTCCCCCTCACATCCGCAGACTTGACAATACAAAATATACAAAATTCAAACTGCATCTAATTTTATACTGATTCTACCTCATTGCTAAGCTATGCTCTGTTGCGTATTGTATGTTTTATGACTGATCTTATGTGATGTAAGGTAACCTTGAGTGCCGTGAAAGACGCCATTAACTAAATTGTGTTATTATTTATTATGAGTTTATAATAACTGATCCTACGCAGGCCAGTACTTGTTAAGGTTTTTTTTTAAAGGATGCCCTCCTCTGTAAGTCTCCTCTCCCATCTGTCATTCCCTCTCGTTTCCTCTTTCTCTGCACTGAACAAATGCGTGCATGTGTGTATGTGTTTCTAAAGCATGTGTGTCAGTGTGCATCTTTCCGTGGCAGCATTCCAGTAAAACTGAGCCAGTGAGGGGTCTCTGTCTCACATCCCTCTTCAATCAAACACAAACACACACGTCCGGCCAGCCTGGCCCACGCTATCTTTCCCTGCCTCCTAGTGCCAGATGCACACACCCTGTGCTCTCCCTCTTCTCCTCCTCTTCCAACATTCCTCCTCTGCCTCCTCTCTCCTCTGCTTGCCTTTCCTCCCCCCCCGCCCTCCTCCCCTCCGGTTCGGCACCCCTGTGCATCACATTGTCTCCCGGCTCTTCATCTTTCTCCACTTCCTGTGTCCTGCTCCTTGTGCCCTCTACACCCCCTCCTCCTTCCTACCCCGCTTCTCTGGACTTCTCTCTCTCTCCTCGCGACGTGACTTTTAGCACAGACAGTGGGGCCGCTGCCAGTAAACTGGGGCAGAACTGGCTGAAGATGTGCACTCGCTCGCTGTGGTGTCCATGTACAAGGCTGACTGTGACATACGCAAGTGGACAAAGACAGATGTGGTTCACAGCAACTCAGATTTGTCTTTGTTTCTGCTATCTCATGTACAAGCCACAGATGAAAGATTTTAAGGAATAGGTCAGCATTGTTCACTTTCTTGCAGGGATACCGATATTACTCATGCATCCTTTAAATATATAGCTGGATAGTTACTTTACCTTCGCATAAAGACTAGAAACAGGGAGACACCGTAAGCCTGGCTCTGTTTGAAGGTGACAACATCTGCATACCAGCGCCTCTAAAGCTAACGCTAAATAACACATTATTCCTCATGTGTTTAGCCAAAGAATAAAAGTGGAAATTTTTTTGGCCAAGAAATAATCTTTAAAACATCAACAATAAGAGAATTGTGTGCATAATTGCTGCTGTAGAGCTCCAGAGACTTGTAAAATAAATCTATAAATCTATGCAAGCAATGAAGTTGTTCAGCACGCTCATGGTGACCCAAACCTTACTTACTGTAGACACTTAATATTGTTTTTATTCTTTCATTTGTCACCCATCCTAATTTGCTTTTGTTAATATGCCACCAAGCTTCACTGGACAACAACATGCTTTCAATATTTCACAATATACATTTCCCACTTTGTCTTACAAATAATGCAGTTGTTTTATTTTTCTGACCCAAATTTCTCCACTCAACACCACTAACAATATCAATAGCTGATGGCAATTGTGCTCAAGACTCACACTTTTTTTGTAATGTGATCGTGGGAATGAAAGAAGGATCCAATTTGCCTGAAGAGAGCAATAGAGAGAAAGAAAGACATAAAGAGGAAGGGAGACAAGCTGCAGCTGGTACAGGAAGTAAGGGTGATGCCAGTGGAGGGTGGAGGGCATGAGAGCAATCCACAGAGCGTTCTCACAGGAGACACCAGAGCTCAGCAACACACACACACACACACACACACACACACACACACACACACACACACAAGTTTGTGGCACTATCTTTGTGGGGACCCGTCATTGACATACTGCATTCCCGAGCCCCTTACCCTAACCTTAAACATCACAACTAAATGCCTAACCTTAACCCTTACCCTCACCCTAACCATAATCTAATTCTAATCCTTATCCTACAACCAGGTCTTAACCCTTGAACAGCCCTTTAAACTTGTGGGGTCTAACATTTTGGCCCCACAAAGCTGTCGGGACCCCACAAGTATACTGGACTCACGGTTTTTGGACCCCACGATAATAGTTAAAGAAGCCCACATACACACACACACACACACACACAAATGTGGCATAGTGAAGCATGTGATTGTCCAGACATGTTGTGTGTCTGCATGTGTGTAAGTGTGTGTTTTTTGCAAGTGTTATCAGGAGGTTGAAGATGGAGTCAGAAGACGTTGGACCATCCCTCGCTCTCTGTGTTTACACTCAGTCTAAACAGCAGACCAGCCACTGAGGCTAATGGGGCTCTAATCTCGAGCTGGATGACACACACATGTTGTCTTCTGAGCTTCCCAAACAGACCAGTAACCTCTCTGTGCCACATGTGCATTTACAACATACTCTCCCCGTACTTTTTATTCATTTAACTGTATGTAATGCAGTTGGCGCACATGGAAATAACTTTTTTTTTTACCCACATGGGGAGCAATTTTCAGTTTGGTGCCTTGCTCAAGGATATTTTCAACACTGGGCTACAGCTTCCTCTTATATGTTGCTTGTTTTGAGTATACAGATTTATTGTTCACACATAAATGAACAGATTTACACAAGCGTCCGCTCTCGAACAGAGAAAGAGAGATTAACAAACATACAGAAAACAAAACCCTTGCTTTCTCACCTTTAGGGTGCTATCTAAACCCATCCACTGCACATGCACACGCACACACACACACACACACACACACAGTGAAAGTGAAAGTGATGAGGCACTTGGTAATTTATTACCCTTGTCAAACTGAACAGAATACTAATGGACTGCTTTTAGGTTTTGTAACTCCATGCTAAGGTTATGGACACCCTGTTTTTAACAGCTCACTGACTTTCTCTTTTCTGTGACACAAGGAAATACACACACACACACACACACACACACACACACACGTATTTGGTATTTGTGCCCAGGCTCAGTCTTTGTTCTGAGAGTGCGTCACCAAATACAATAGCGTCAAAGTTCCAGCAGCAGATGAGGCAGTCTCACCTTCACACTTTGTGTCATACACAGGACACATCTCACTGCCAGCACTTTCACATGAAGTCACGCTCAATAAATGAAAGATCACACTACTTCTATAGGCCTCACAACACACAGGGCCTATACTGTATGTGTCTCTTACACAAAAACACACTCACCTTCTGAACTGCAATTGTTTGCATGCCAACTCATTAGTCAACTTTTTCCGCTCCAGGCATGCAGTATCTCTACCTTTTCCCTAATAGATAGAGATCTCATTACTTCTAATGTTTGGGGTGCGTGCGTGCGTGCGTGCGTGCGTGCGTGCGTGCGTGTGTCACCCAGCCAGGCTGGCCGTCAGTCTCTCTCCCCCAAGGCCATTTAAGTTTGTCCAGGCTTGTCTGGCCGCTGGATGGATGTGCAAACTTTATGATGTAAAGCCCCTGTTTGGTTTACTGTGTTTGCTTCTCCCTGTTGATTCCAGCAACTGTGAATGACATATTCATGTACCTCTTATACCAGTTTCTATTATCATGTGGGCTAGTATTTTAACACCACATTGCTGGAAAGTTTAGCTCATACTCAAGGTCAGTTTATAGGTGTTTTGGCATCCTAGTGTGCAAAAGGCTATGCTGTTTTTACACTTGTATGTATGTTTCTTTAATATTTTATTTGCATGTTTCTTATAAAGTATGTGCAGTGGCAGAAAGACTATGCATTGTGTGAGCTGAGAGAAACAGGATGGGTGGATTTGTCAGAGCAGGTGCCCACATGTTAGTCAGTCTGCTGGCAGGAAATTGCACTGGCATAGACACACAAACACACACACACATTGCCCATAATATACTCCCAATTTGTCACCCAGGCCCCTTCAGCAGCTGAAGCAATACTTCCTCCTTGTACTTCTCTTGACCCTGCTCTGTTTCTCACACCATCCTCAGCTCTCTTGAAATATGATTTAATCTTTGTGACATAGCCAAACCACCAAACACCATTTTAATCCTCCTAATCCCTCACAACAACACATTAAGTCACCATTAAGCTTTACAGTTAACTCCACTTTGACTCAAGTGTTTATTGTCAAATTAAAAACTGTACAAGCCCTTTACATATACGATTTAACTAATAGTTAAGATCAGAGAAATGGATCACATACTGGGTTATGTCAAAGTTAAGTCAGGATACTGTTTTGAAACCATGTGTTAAATGCTATAAAATTGAATAAAACACCTCAAATTCAATGGAAGTAGTCATTAAGTTTACTTGTGAAAAAGTACATCCATGCATCCATGTTATTTTTGGGCAGTTTGGTTCAAAGAAACCCATATTCTTGGCATAAAAAACTTTGAAAACGGGTCAAATTGGACCTGAGGATAACACAAGGGTTAAACATTTTGAACAGCGGCAACAAGTGAAAGTGACCGATGATGACTCAATTAAATATCCCTTAGATTTTCCCAAGATTCTCTTCCATCACTTGCTTTAAAGACATCATTGTCTGTGACGATGCTTAAATGTTGTGTTCCAGGAACACCAGGAAACTGATAGTCAGTTACACAGCAGCATCTTAAGCCTACTACACACCGAGCCGATAATCAGCCTTCGGACAGTCTGGCGAGGTCAGTGACTCGAGTCTGTTCGGTGTGTTCTGTGCCGTCGTCCATCTGAGGGGCCTTCATTTTGGCTGATTTGACATGTATAATTGGCGGGGCGGGCACTGCCAGCAGTCAGACTCAAATGACCCATCTGATTGGTAGAGTGCTAACACGGAAACGGAGAGCGGAATGAGCGTGACTAGAGTCTCTCAAAATCTGACGAAAATCTTTTAAACTGACCTTTGTCGATCTGAAATGAAGACGGATTCAGCAACTGTATGGCCCATTTCTCGCTTAAAATGTTTTCAGAAACACATTTCGGTGAACTATTTTAGTACAATATGAGATCGTATTCTGAACAAGCCGCCATGACAGTCCGTCTTTGAATTTCTGGAGAAACCAGACCCACGTGACGTGTTCGTCCAATCAGCTGCCGGTTTTCATTTGTGGGCGACAATAGAGCTCAACAGTCCCGCCCCTCCTCCGACAGACCTTGGGTTCCGGAAGTAAATTTCCCATTCATTTCTCCCATTGACGTCTGAAAAAATCCACATATAAAGAGTTTTAGACCATGCCTTAGGCTAACCAGATGGTATGTGACTCATAAGCATACAACATATCATTTAGAGTAAAAAAACGAACAGAAAATCCCCAAAAAGTCAAAGGTACAAGACTGTGTACATATCGTCATTTCAGAGCTAAGGAACTACTCATCCCATAAATCACCACGCACCACTGAATAAAGGAAGCTACGTTAGTTTAGCTAACAGCTAATTCGGCTAACCGCTAGCTGAGACAGCATGAAATAACTTTAAAAGACCCTCAAAATAAAACCTGAAAATAACCATTAAATATATAACAGCTGTTACGTCAGCTGTAGCCTGCTCTACCCAGTGTTAAGTTTGAGTTAACGTTATTTTAGACTGAATCAAGCTGTTAGCTAGCGGTTAGCTGAATTAGCTGTTAGCTAAACTAACGTTAGGTTCCCGGCAGAGGCTAATGGCAGAAGCGTGGAACAGATCGTGATTTGTGCAGTGTCGTAAATCCTCGTGACGGATCGTGCAGGCAGCACAGATCGGGTACTGACACACCCCCTCCCCACCAGCATGAGTTCCACCAATCAGAGGCATCACTGTGGGATTGTGGCATTGTTCAAGATTGTGGGTAATGAAGTACTTATCCAAGACATCGCGAATAAAAGACATTTATCTCAAAACAAGGGTAGTGCCCCATGATTTTTGGCGTCTATATGAGCATATACAATCCCTTAGTCATGTCGGCATGCTGGTTTTAAGTCTATCATCGACGGTTACGATTTTATGGCTTATACTCCAATTTGTCAATGGAGAAATTGCATTGTATTTTTACTTCCGTAACCTGCTGTGGGCGGGACTGTTGAGCTCTATACAGATTAGTGCCACCTGCTGTTATGGAGACGTATTACGTCTCGTCGCTTTGGTGTGTTCCGAGGCACTTTTTTGACCAACTCGGGTAGACTGATCAGTCCAACTGCCTTTTCTGCCGAGGGACGGCCGTCTGGTCTGTGTGTCTGGGCCTTTACTAACATCAGCTAACATTAGCCGCCATAAGCTACTAGTCATACCAGACCAAGTAAGGCTGTAGGAGCAAAACTCAGAAGAGTATAGAGTAATAGAACAACGGTGCATTGCTCATTACTTTAAACAACATCAATTAACTCTGCATTTCCACCCACACACAGCACTACATATAGTTTCAGAATCTATCAGCTTATTGTTTTTGGTTTTCCAGCTACCATAACTCTCCTTTCCAGCCACAGAAGGCAACTGTGCAGCTCTAAACTGTTAGTTTGTAAAATCTGTTTACACATTTGTTATTGCTTATTTCAAAAATTATATTGTCTCACTTGAACATATCTATTGGCTATCGATATTGAAAACTGTTTTCAAAGATCTAAACATAGTTTACATACTGTGCATGTACAAAAGGAAGAAATTTAGTTTTGTCATTGTTTTGGAAGCACATGCTGCTACATGTATTGCACTTTAACATATCTCTTGAAAAAACCTGTAAAAACACTTTCTACTATTCTACAAAGCTGTTTAAATGGGCCTTTTTTTGTTCTAAATAAATCCAAGCACAGGTTTTATGGTTGCTTTAGTCTTCACATCTACCCCAGCAGGTGAACTAGCTTGGGTATGAGGGCAAAGTCATAACTCTGATACATTACCTAACTATGTGCATACTTGGCCGTACAGCTCAGCTGCATTATATCTCCACGTTTTTCAACTTGTCAAAAGCAGAACTAGCCATAACACCAGAGTATCACTAGGGAGTAAGGCTGGGAAACAAATTCACAGAAAGTGGAAGAAGGAGTGAGTACCATATGTGGGTGAGAAACATGTTCTCATACAGGCTGTTTTTCTTTTGTTTCAGCTGCGCGGCCCCACCTTAAATGAGGACAGGGAACAAGGGAGCACACTGGACAGCGGAGGAGAGGGGAGCAATAGATGGGAATTCATCGAAGAATTGGGCAAAATGTGCTCTGGGCAGTCCCCGAACCAGCTGTTTTCCATTGGGTGGGAGTCCAAGCACTGAAATGTAGCAGGGATGGGATAGACAGGCAGACAAATAAGTGTAGAAGAAGAGGAGCAAGAGTGTAAAACATGATGTGAGACACAACATGTAAAGGTCATGAAGATGGCCATTCAAAGTGGCCTGGTGTGTCCTTTTCGTTCTCTCCATGCTTTCTTCTGTCTCTGACAAACTAAATAGAACAGTGGGCTCCAAAAGACACTCCCTTTAAAGGAATGAGACTTGTTTTTAGAGGTATCAGTGTTTGCTTTTGTTGATAACCTACATCTTTTTACCCTAATTACATGCTCCACATTGTGTATGATACGCAAAACTTACTCTCTGCGGTTTCTCATAAACCTCTGGCCTAAGGCCCTCTCATCCCCAACCTAGTAAAAATTACCCGAAAAAGCACATTACCTATCAAAATATACTGCGTTTTGTAGTAGCTACATAGCCACGTTCATCCAAGACTCAAACTCAAAACTTTGGACACATTCAATAGGTCAAGTAATGGTCAATAGTAGCTATTGTGCTAATTATAATCAGCCTACTAAACCTGCAAAGAACATGCATACATAGAGTTGTGCTCCTATGCATTGAGCAGGAAGCCATTTACACTAATTGATACTGTACAACACACATGGGCGAAGTTCTTATTGTCCGCATATATTAATGTACATTTTGTGTTACTGTAATTCATATTCAACATGAAACAGTGACTCAAACCTCTTTTTAAATGTTACAAGTTTGTGACCTTTTCACACTTCTAGAGAAACTTGTGTGACTAATGGTTTCTTTTTTCAAATGATGACACAATATTGAAAGTGGCATCAGGAGCCTCCAGAGAGCTTTTTCTATGCTTTATGGAATTGAAGAGAAGTTGGGGAAATCCAGAAATAGGCAAAGCTCAATTACACTGGAATCATTTTTGTTTTTTAAAGAAGACCTATTATGCTTTTCCGTGTTTTCTGTTTCGTGTTTTCTGTCCTATCTATTATGTTACAATGATATTGGATGTAACAAACATGAGACATGAAATAATGAGATAAACATATTTCAAAGAAATCCCTGTGAGCCTTCAGATTTCACACTGTTCTGAACGCACTGGTTTCAACAGTTTTTTTCTAGTCCTGGCCCAGAATGACGTCATACCGTGCCGGTTGGCAGGTTGGGATGGTAAGTGGGTCAAAGAAACATAGGACTTTCACTTAGGAGGCCAGGGTTTTAGTCTGTGATGCAATGACATCTGTGACATTATGTAGTTACATAGTTCTTGGATTAGAAGCCTTTATTTGTGATTTTTCACGGTATGGTGAAACAGGGTACAGGGACTGGTACAGTCTGTACTGTTTCACCATACCGTGACTGTTTCGGGAGTAGGTCTTAAAGTGAAAGATGCGCCAACAGAGCGTCTCAGACAGAGGGTGAATCCAGGCGCAGCAGCCATGGGCAGTATGTGAAGAATAAAACCAGAGTCACTGCAGGTCGTCTGTGTGTGCAGACATCAGAGTCCCTCAGAGTTTTAATGACTCTGCAGTTAACACCTTTGCCCTTCTCATGTCCCATCTACTCTACCTCTGAAGCCCCTGGTTACGCTAACTTCCAGTCCACTGGAAACCCGCTGATTAGCCACCTCATCTATGGATGTTTTTTATTCCCATGAAAAAGGTCTCACCGAGCATACATGGCTCACATCCTGAAAAGTTCATTGCACTGTCCCTGAGCAAAACACAGACAGACATATTACCAGGCTAACCCAGGGCACTCAGTGCCCGACACCAGACACCTCAGACCTTTGCCATTTAGGATGTCCCTGAGTGGCAGAGAGGCAAGAGAGCAGGGTGTAGGCAGGCCTGCTGCCAAAAGGAGTCCTTGTCTCTCAGTATGAGCAGTGGGCACTCAGGTTTTTGACAACTGCCCCTGACCCATGTCAATCACTGCTCATGCACACGTGTTCATTCTCCCTTGTGGGGGGAGGGGCTTAGGAGATGTTTTGGGCTTTAGCGGAAAGGGGAGGGACTGAGAAGTTGTCGATGTTCAAATTTTTTGGCTAAGTCCTGGATCTTCACAATCCTACCTACAGCACCTTTAATGTGCAACTTAACTGTATACTACTGACTTACTGTGTAGGCTACTTCTACTTCATAGGAAAACATTGTACTACTACAGTAGACAGCAATCAGTTTTCGGCGGATGATGACTTTTTTTGGCACGACACCGGTAGCCCACTGCAAAGACAAACTTGACTGAGAGCCATGAAGCTGTAAAGCTCTGCCCCCCAGATGCACACAGGCTGCTGTGTTTTTTTTTTTTATTTCTTTACAGCGTGCTCATGTGATGTGACGTCTTTTACGCATGCAGGATTGTTTGAAAGACACATACATACATACATACACACAGAGGTTTCTCGATTTATAGTTAGATTAAAGGGAAATTTACTTTGGTTTTGATTCAATTTTACTTGGAGCAGAGCAGCATCCCTACTGGGGCTGCACATTATGTAGAAAATATACAATATGCGATAAGGTTGTTGAATATCACGATAACGATATTACTTGCGATAAATAAACAGATATTAAAGTCTACTCAGGTCTGCATTTCTGCTGCTTTCATTATTCTGCTAAGATACAACAAATTGCGTGTTGAATTTTAAACAAACGAAAGTAAATAATTTCCAACATTCAAATTGAACATTGAATTGAATATAAAAGCCACCACTAAAAACATTTTAAATTTAAAAGTTTAAAGTGCAGTTTTCTGCTGATATTTTCTTTTAACTCACACAAAAGATCTCTAAGTGGCTATCGCGATATGTCGCAACCTTTCGCAAGATGTATATTGCGCCAGTTGATATTGCGATGACGATAAAAAAAAACGATATATTGTGCAGCCCTAATCCCTACAAAGTCCAACAGGGCAACAGGCCCGTATTAAGACAACGTGGTGCCCCTGGGCACTATACCTCAAAGGCCCCCCACGCCCCGTCCACCACCCCCTTTACCCGTGCTGTCCTCCTGGCAAAAATATCAATCATAATCAAGGGGATTTCTCAAATGTAATTTACTAACTTGTCCAACTATATACATGTAGGCATATGAGCAGTGAGCACTATATTCAAATGTCTCAATTCAAAATGTTGAATTCAAAAAGCACAGCACTCAATTCAAAATGTCAAAATCAATACACATCAGTACATCAGCCCAGCAGACAAGCCAAAAAAACAAAGAAAAAACAAAGCATTTTCATTATGCAAAGAGAGACCAACACTTGCTTTCCCCCTGCCAAAAATATCAGACATAATCAAGGGGATTTATCAAATGTAATTTACTAACTTATCCAACTACATACATGTAGGCATATGAGCAGTGAGCACTATATTCAAACTTTCTCAATTCAAAATTTCTATCAATTCAAAAAGCCAAAATCAATACTATGTATTGCAGCATTGTGGGTAGGTCAAATATGTATTTTTCCGACTTTATTTCACGGGCCCTGAAAGCAACTCCTCTGGTCAAAAACTTTCAAAAGCATCAAGGGAAAGCTAAAACTGCTTTA
Organism: Zingel zingel; assembly: GCA_023566125.1. NCBI lineage: Eukaryota > Metazoa > Chordata > Actinopteri > Perciformes > Percidae > Zingel > Zingel zingel. The sequence goes on along the minus strand of CM042316.1, from coordinate 21,733,791 downwards.
GCATCACAGCTAACGACAATAAAAAGGACCTAAAATTATTAAGATATAGACAAAAGACTATAAATATTAGACCTAAGAATATGGATTTATTGCACAAAGTCCTCTGAAAGAAATACGAGTTCTAGGAAAAGAAACGCAGACTGTGGACCGGTCTTTTACTTCTCTGCATACTGAATAAACTCACGAAGCGCCGTGCTGGCCGTGCTATGGAACGTTGGGCGCAACCAAGTCTCACCCAGAGGTGGGGGGGTTTGTGTGAAAAATGTTTTTCTTTGCTTGCCAATTACATTAAATCAAGAAAGCCAACCACCAGTCAATATTTTACATTCATCATTATGATAATTCTTTTCTTTTTTTTTTTTTTTTGGGGGGGGGGGGGGGGGGGGGGGCTTAAACTGGCCACTTTTGATTATTGTCAACCCCCCCCCAAATGATACATTTGTGCGTACCTGTGGACCAACTCAACTCTGACAGATTGGTGAGGGGAGTGATAGTGGTCATGTAATATTGATTTATTCATAATGTATTATTATTATTGTGAAATTAATGTTCATAAACAAGTAATGTATGGTCTTTCAACAATTTCAAGTGAATAATATAACCATTTACGGAAAATATTGTTAAAGCTTGTGTCATGTGGTGCTCCCCCACTGGTTGTGAATGGTTGGTGCCCCTGTGCCAAGTGCCCTTATGGATAATCCGGGCCTGCAGGGCAAACATCACAAGCAGTCACACATTTAAACAGGTCTTAAAGTAACTCCCAGTGAAGTTGAACTCTTTTGCAAGAGAGAACCAAAACGAATTGTTGTAAACTTCCATCACAGTTTATAGATTGATATTCTGGTTCAACTTTGATCTGCTGTACTTAGTAACAAGTGCAATTTTCTTGCGCAGCGAGGAATTATTAGCAACATTATCAACTTTCGGTTTGTGGCTGTGTTCAGACCGACTGTAGCCCTGCGTTAAAAAACACAGCTTCCCCCCTAGTGCAGTGCCCGTTCAAAACATGCCTGTTCGGAACAGGCCGATTGCTTGGCCCCCGGTAGTGATGCTTGCAGCTTTCTTGAGAACTGCTCATCCAAACAACTTCACGGTGGTCGAGAAAATTGAAGGACAGACTGACAACTGACATTTTAGTTAGATGAAGGCAGTATATTGATGTAGGAGGGGAGGGCTCTGTCCAAAAAAACGGTAGGTAATCTGGCAAAGAAGTTTATCCAGGCTCAGCTTTTGTCGCGACACAACACAATGCCATCACTGCATTAGCCATTTAAATAACCTATGCATGCAAACTTTCCTGGAAGTGGACTTTGTAACATTAATGCCGTATTTCTACAGTTTGTCTTGTAATCGTTGCAATGAAGATAAAATAGTTGCCGCTGTGATAACTTCCCAGAGATGTAAAATCCCATCTCAGAGTATGAACAGCTGTGCAGCATTTTGGCATTTGATGAGCTTTTTCAACATGTTACTTAAACTGGACTTCCTGGATCGTATTTAATGTCACACCAGTACCTGAAGCAACACGCTCCCACAAACGCCGCCCTTTGCAAACATTTTCACGCAAGGCTTTTGGCTTGTTAACAACCTGTCTGATCATCTTGTGTTTCTTGCCCCATTGGACTTCACACTACTGATGTCAGTGATGTTCCTTGATCTCTGCAATACATTTAGAGAGCATAATGTTCTCATAAGCGATAGAAAAGATCATGACAAGTTCATTCCTGACCTTGGAAACACTTACTAGCTTGAAAGCTCTGAAAAAAGCTGGTAAGTGGACTTTGGGTTTTGATAATAGATACAGTATGATAGCCACAAGTGAGGAAATAGCCCACATTCGATTAAACTGGAATTTTCCTTTAACTTAGAGAAAACTGAGCCTGCTTTCCAGGTTTAGGAAACAGAATGAACTGAGACATGTTGATGAATGTCATGCTGTTCCTTTTGTTTTCACCTTGTGTTCAAACAGCATAAAGCCGATGATGTCTTTAATTACACCTGGTGAATTTGATCTCTCTCAGGGAGCTCCTTGAGTTCATGAGTGTTGATGATGTGCAGCACCTGTGAAAGGAAATGCTAATTTCTTTTAATGTCAAGACATAATTTGTGGCAAAATGCTTGATTCATGTCAAACATCTGGACGGCACGATGATTTCTCATGTGCTGGTGATAATATGGTGATTTTCACACAGTGGAAATAGGTGTGTGTGTGTGTGTGTGTGTGTGTGTGTGTGTGTGTGTGTGTGTGTGTGTGTGTGTGTGTGTGTGTGTGTGTGTGTGTGTGTGTGTGTGTGTGTGTGTGTGTGTGTGTGTGTGTGTGTGCGCGCCCCTGGCTGGTTTTGCTCCTGCTGACAGACTAATGGATCTGTTCATTGTTGCATGTGGACTGTGTGTGATGTATGAGATTCATTTGAAATTCTCTGTCTTAAATGAGGCACTCGCATGTCTCCGTATGGGAGGATATAGACGTATGAAGGTGAATGTATTATAGGAAAATGAACAGAAGTTGCTAGTTTTTGCGGTCATCATTGCTGTGAAATGATCTTGATCGTGGTTGTCTCATATTTTTTCTTTTTATGTGAAACCCATATCATGCGCAATAAATGTGTCAAAAACACAAATGGTTGCTGTGCTGCTCTAATGCTTAAGGTTTGATGTGGAAGTTTTTGAAATTGGGGTAAATCCAGTGTAATTAAATTCCAAGAAAATATCAATTTAATCATATCTAAAGTTCAATGGAATGTTTCTCTAGTAGAAATGTATGATGCATAATAATGTGTTATGGAATTTATTATTTATAATAATTTGTATTTGAATTGGATGTGCAAAAGAACACTAAATAAATTAAATAATGTCACATTTTCTTGTAAATCCGTTATGCAATTCACTTTATTGCCAAGTTGATTTTGAGTATAGTAACAAACAAAACAAACATGACATTTTTTCACATTGGCTTTTAAAAAAATAAAAGCCTTATCAACATGATTTTATCAAGACACCATCATTAAAAAAAAAAAAAACCCACAATTGAAATTTACAGAAAAATTAACTATAAAACATTTTGACATGCAATAAATACATTCATTTCACTAAAGCAAAGTATGATCAATATTGACAATGAAATGCAGAAAATGCAAAAATACTGTTTGGTTTAATGTATTGCTTTTAATTGCTTTTGGTTTTTTTTATGGTACTATAAACTCTTGTAAAACCACAAAAGGAAACATTGGACATTATTGACGTTTCATGGAGTTCTGCTTCATGCCTGCTGAAATAAGATCCTGTCTTCCACTGAAAAAATCTCATTTCCATTGTAAATTTGCGATGTATGTATTCTGACATGTATACATATATATTTTCCATCTATCCGCAGCTACTACTGTCTGCGTGGCAGTCTGTGTTACTGCTGAACTTTCTTATCCGTGAACCACAACCAGTCGGGTACAACCACCTCAAAACGTCACAGTGATATTTATTAGATCATAATCCATTATCTCTACACTTTTTGCAAAACCAGAATAGATTTGCGTGTGTGTGTGTGTGTGTGTGCGTGTGCGTGTGCGTGTGTGTGCGTGTGTGTGTGTGTGTGTGTGTGTGGAGACCCTGAGGCTCTGTAATATTTTGGCACAGGTTTTAGTGTGTTGGGTGGAAGCCGTCAGTGGAATCACCTTTTCTTTAATAATGGCTTTTTCTACAAGAAGCGACACTCCAAACGGAGCAGGGAAACCTAATTTAATCTGACCTAATCTGGAGCAGCAGTCTGCCTTCCAGCTGTGCTTGCGTGCGTGCGACCGTGCGTGCGTGTGTGCGTGCGTGCGTGTGATATACAATCAAATGTTCTCCTTGACCAACTTTCGCTCGTTCAAATTCCTGAATGTTTTGTCCTTGCTCTTTGTTTGTCTTTGTTTGTACACTGTAAACTAAAAGATTCAAGCCAAAGTCCACTTAGTCTGTCTTGTATTGGTTTATGGTAGAGACAGAAACAGAGGTCCAAGATAAACAGATGGAAGAAGACACGGGAAGCCAGAAATCCCCCCCCCCCCCTTCCATATTAAACTACAAAGAGCCTACTGTGGGTCGTGGCTGATTGGGCGATAATTGTTAGGTCTGGGAAAAGGATGACATCTCTGAGGGCACGCTGACATGAACATTAACATTAAAAAAAAAAAAAAAAAAAAAAAAAAAAAAAAATGACCTGCAGCAATGAACAATTAAAGGGAAAAACTTAATTTCCTCACAAGATAATTTCATAAAAGAGGGAAATGAAATAGAGTGAATCACAGAATGAGGTGGGGGGGGAGGAAAGAGGTGAAGAGACTCACAAAGCAACCAGCTTTTCTTTGTTACTTGACGATCAAGCACAGGCTACTTTTCTCTTTGTTTCTGTTTTTTTTTTTTTCCCCTCTCAACTCCTCTCCCTTACTTGTTCTCTCCATCTCAGTACATGACTTGGCTGGTGCAGCCGAGGCCCGGCTCAATTGTGCAATTTCATACATGTTTACTTTACTGGCATCTTTCTGAGCATATTTTCCCCTGAACATTTCCCCTCACATTATTCTGCATTTCCTCTACAACGATATGCTGTCTTTAATCTCCCTTTGTAAGCCGTTTCTTGGCTTGAGGATCACAGTACAATAACGATGTCAGCCTTTTTTTATATATATATATATATATATTTGGCCCGTCATCTGCTGTATTTTAACACATGCCACAAAGTTCATTTTGGAAATTGATCAGGGCTTAAAGAAAAAGAAAGTAGCTCTTCACATAAACATTTAGACAACTGTCTTCTTCAGCATGAAAAACAGCTGGAAGTAAGTGGATCAGGGGAGGGGAGGGAGGCAGCGGGCGCTGTGGGTCAGCGGTTTGTGTTGAGTGTAAGAAGAGAGAAGGGACAGAGAGAGGTGAGCAGGGAAGCTGTGCTTCGAGGTAACAAGGGCGGCGAACGAGCGTGGCCAAGCTCTGCTCTGGAGGGAGGAAGAGGAGGACAGCAAAGTGCCAGAGGGAAGGCAATTGTGGGACTTCTAGGGGAATCATAAGAGTAATAAAAAATCACAATGCAATGATCTTTCCAGAAAAGTGCAGTTCGGGGAAATAAATCTAAAGCAGCTGCTTGTAATAAAGACTCTTGAAAGCATTGAATCGCTCTCTGCTACACTGTGGGAAAGGCGTTCAGACTTGTAGACGGACAGGTGCACTACGTGGACACATCCGAAGACCTACACACTCACAGAGGCACACACACATGCATACAAGTTGTTGCAGAATCATCGATGCTTGTTATATTGAAGACACATTTGTATTGGTTGACTTAAGGGGCAGTTTTTGGTTTCAATGCCAAATAAAAAGCCTTGATTATTGATATTATTTGGCTCTAGCTTACATTTGAACATGAGTCCTCATAAAAAAAAAGAAATATGTACACTGGACAATAGTGGCATGTCTGCGCTGTGCTCTCAAGATTAGCCACTTAGATAATGGCTTTTTAAGGCAAAGTCAAAGTTGGTCAGAAGCTTAGCTCGACAAACTACAAAACTACAAACTACTAAGATTGTCGCTGAGTTTTGTTTTGAGCATCCGCGATGTCGACTAAGTGCTTCAGTCTTTTTGGCACAGTAAATGTCAAACAGCGGTATGATTGCAGATCAGGACTATTCAGCCTGTCAGAGTCACATAGTTGACCTCGGCCGCTGCTGCTGGTAGAAAGCTTTAAGGCATGCTTTACATTTTTCAACATTAAACCTAAACCCTTTTTTGGTCTACATGGGGCCACTGGAACTCATCCAGACATTTTTTACTTCTATACTGTTAGTGTTGCAAAAGTTACGAGCCTGGGATGGTTGCCATAACAACATTAGAAAGAAATGAAGTGGCTTAAAAATTTAAATAAAATAATCAACCCACATCTCATAGTTGGTGGTTTGTCTCGCTGCACCCATTTATATTTGCATTGGTTCATTTTCATTATATCAATTGATGTAACTAATAAATTGTTTTGAATGCCTAAGTTTATTACTTTCTAAACGTCTTCATCAAAACCACTTTGGTGGCAATGGGAGGTTTTCTGGGCTGGTGTGTCATATAAATAACGTTAACAAAGGCATTATGGCATAAAACCCCACGGGGCAAGTGGCTACACCAGCAAATTGAAACAAGACTCTTGTAATTTTACTAATTGAATCAACCACAGAGCAATAAAAATACAAACTCATAATTTAGAAAACTGCCATTTTCTAAATTATGAATTACATTACAGTTTCTAGGCCCTTCATATTGATCAGCGCTGCCCCAATAAAAAAAAATAAAAAACAATCCCCAAATTGTACAAAATGTCTGAATAGCTTCCTCGCCGTGCAGCCCTTGAAAGCCCATGATGTCACATCACCATGATACTGAGCAGAGGTCTATTCCCAAAGAGCACAAAAGGGGAAGGAAAAGAGAAGATACAGTCAACTTGTTTTCTGAATGGAGAGTTTTAGAAGTACGAACAGGCTTTCATACTGAGACAATGGCTTGCGTCCACCCTGCTGCGCTCTCCCTGCTCCTCTCCCTCCCCATTCTGCGTCTCTCTATCTGCCTCTGAGCAGAAGCACACGGCACATCCTGCTCAACACAACACACCAGCCAAAAGTTCACTTCCTGCTCCTCAGCTCTTCTCCTTCACACCAACCCTATTCCCAGGACGTGCATTAACAGCCCTTCATACGCTCAAATGGCACAGGGACGTACAAACAGACAAGCAAACGCTTCCCTTTTCTATAGATACACAACCCTCCTCCCCCTCTGTCTGTCATACGCATTAATGCAATTAAGCAAATGTTACACTGTGCACATCCTACATAAATGTTCAGCCATTATCTTGCTTTTCCCTCCTGCACAGATTTGGAGTGACAGTGGAAACACTTTGTGTTATTTTAATGGTGTAAGGCAGGGAAAAAGGAGGAGACAGATTTTCATTTAAACAAGTGAATGAGAAAGAGTGAGGGGACTGAAAGTCCCACGACTGACATCCACCTACTGTACATTTTTAACACATATACACTTGTGGACAAAGTTGTAAATAATGTTGCGTTTAGCCTATCTTTGCTTTTTTTTGTTACAGAGCCTGACAAAAGAGTCCCAAAACTTGAAGCATCATCAAAACAAGCTGGCTTCCTGTGTGTCTGTGTGCATGTATACGGCCTCAGTCTGGCTCTCGTCATTGCGAGTTCACTAACCTCTGGAGAAATATGAGGCGACTTTTCATACTCGCCCTCTAAAGCCACTGTTCGTCTGTTTAGGGAAATACTGAGAATATTCTGTGTGGTTGAAACCAAAGATCAAATCCATCATGCTTGCTAAAGTGTGGTTCAGAAATTCACAAACAGCCAGTTAAGATGCGACCAAAATGACTTTGCCTTATGTTATAACAATTGGAATTGGTCATACCAGCACAAGCCTCTTTGAGGACAACACAATAGAAAATGTATACCGCATAGTAAAAAATAAAAACAAAGAAAATGTTAATATCACATGTTATCTCTTCACCATAAAACAAGAAATGTATAAACACAGAAAAAACCACAGGTTTAACACAGGACAACTGCCCTGTTGATAAGAAAATAAAAAGTGTGTGTGTTGACATTGTAATTGGAAGGTTTAGTAAAGCTTAGCGTCCCCATGCTGGGTTCAGTCCTGAGGTAAGCACCAGTTTCTCGTGCGCAGCTTTCAGTTCAAATAAAAAAAAAAAAGTGACAGAAAACCACATGTTTGATATGATCATATGCTACAGAGAAGAAGCCCTTACATTATTGTTACATTTAAAGAATAACAATCCCAAAAGTCAGGCACATCGTCTCTGTTTTTTTTTTTTTTTTTTAAGCCTTTAGGATTCACTACCTCTATCACAGTGTATTTATGGCTTTAGTCGTCACATTCACCCACTGAGGTTGGCATTGGCACTATAGTGGTCAGACATTTCTAATCTGAATCAAGGACTAGTAAAAGTGGTAAAAGAAATCCAAAGGCCAGCACGTTCTTTGGAATAAACATTTTAAAGACAGGGAGACATTCGCTCGGCTCGGATATGTTGTTAATAAGTGGATCAGAGGGGTAAGATGGCAGGCATGAAATGGGACATCATGCCGGCGAGCAGGGGGAATTGTCCGGGAGAAAGTGAGATTTCACAGGGATTGCTGAGGCACAGCAGCTGGGGTGTGTTGTTCACCCGCTGGCTTCCAGGGACGACCCACAAACCCCTTCTTATGTTCATATCACGGACAGATTAGCAGCTCGCTATGTGTGTGTGTGTGTGTGGAGGGGGAGGGAGTGTATATGTGTGTGGGGTGAGTGGAGTGAAGCGCTTTTAAGGCAAAGGGCTGAGTACAGCACTCACTTTGGCCTGTCAACAGTAGCAGAGCTCCCAGACAACAGACTGCAGGGGAGGGAGGTCTAATGAGAGGTGGGACAGTGGAGCTGCGGCGACGCGACATCTGACTACAGTCGCTACACGATTAATCATCAGGCTGCTGTGAATAGAGTAATTGCTGTTGAAAGTAAATTACAGATTTCTGTGCCATTCATTCTGACCTCGTCCCTGCCTCTCTGCTCGGCTGCATCCATAATTGTAAATATTACACGATGTCAGAGGCAACACCCATGCTTCGTCTACGCCATGAGATGAAGCTACGCTCATCATGAACAGGGATTAGTGTGTCATCAGTTGGGTATGTGCAATCGTGTCCCAGTTATGAGATCACAGGGCTTTGCTTATTGCAAATAACAACTGAAAGGGATGTTAGTCAAAATGCTTTAAAAACATTTTAGGTCAAGAAGGGTTACACGCTGCGTGTAAGGCTGATTAAGCTACCATTACTGTCACATAGCATGAGTCTTTATCCGCACAAATATGTGGGGTAGTGGGTTACTTTTTAAAAATGTGGAGAAAATAAAACAGAGGAGACTTTACCGAGATGCTTTACCGTCATTCCCTTGCGACTTGGGAAGCAGGAGCATGATTTGGAGAAGCTGGGATACATAAATGGTCCAGTACCCCAAAAACAGAAGAAAAAAAAGAAAAGAAAAAATATATCCTCCCATTACTTTAAAGTCCAGAAGAGTTGGCTTATTCATTTGGTAAAAGTTCCGCTCAGGTCTGGACTCAAACCCTGAATTTTGTCCGTATGTGCTTTTTTCTTTTTTTTTGTACACTGATGATACTTAATAGTACACAGGTTTAGGGTCAGATTGCAACCTTTCCTTGCAACAGTTTCTCTTTGGATTTCACCAAAATATAAAAAATAAATAAAACAATTTCATTTTGGTTTTCAATTTGTCACTTTGGCTCAATGGCTGTAATTCTTTTTTTCTTTTTCTTTTTTAAAGTTTGTTTGCATACACTGTACATAAATACTGGACTTCTTTGAGTGAGTGTCTCTTGGTCACGGAATAGCACAGAGCTCCTTTATGAAGGAGGACTTTAAGATACATTAGATGCATAGAAAGGCACTTAGAGTCTACACCTTTTGGTGTGCATGAGCACACCAATCCCTCCTGGCCTGAGTCTGAGGTGCAGAGGAGATATTGTGTTGAGGTGAATGGCTTTAGAATACTGCAAGTTATGTGTGCACATATCTATTGGTGACTGCCATTTATACAGGTCATGTGGTCTTAGCTGGGTGAGTAGCGGTCAATGGTGCGGGCGTCAGACAGGGCCTGTGGAGGAGGGGGGAGGGGTTGGCCCAGGACATCCATCTTGTCATGGGCGAGGCCCAGGTGCTCTGAGGCAAGTTTGGACAGCGGGTAGAGGCTTTCCATGACCTTTGCATCAGCTGCCAGTTGCTGCTGGGCTTGGATGAGAAGCTCATTGGCCTTCTCCTGCTTCAGCCCCAAATGCTCTGCTGCATATTTACTCAGAGGATAGATGCCCTCAGCAAAGTCCAGCTTCAGTTTCCCATCTGCGGTCAGGCCCCCTGCAGTCCCTCCACTGCTGTGCATCTTCATGTGGCTGATGAGGTTGCGCTGCTGAGCGAACTTCCCTCCGCACACCTGACATTCGTAGGGCTTCTCCCCTGAGTGGATGCGCATGTGCTCGGTTAGGCGATACTGGCGGGTGAAGCGCATGCCACAGGAGTCGCAGGCAAAAGGTTTAAGGCCCAGGTGGCTACGCATGTGGCGCGTCATGGTGCCGCGCTGCGTGAACTTCTTGCCACAGATGCTGCAGGGGTAAGGCCGGGTCAGCCAGTGGGTCTTCTCATGCTGGCGCAAAGTGGCTGGATCTTTGTAGGACTTCTCACAGGAGGAACAGCGGTAGGGTCGGATCATCTCCCCGATGCCCCCTGAACTCAGCCCCTGGCTGGACTTGGTCTCTAGGTGGGACAGACTGTTCAAACTGTTGCAGCTGTTCAGGCTCCCATAACCGTTTGTATTACTGCTCATGTTTTTGGTGCTGCCGTTATTGCTGTTGCCCATCTCCCCACCAGAGTTGCCGTACAGCTCTTCTTCCGTGTGTGTCTCCACATGTGCATTGAGCTGCTCTGAGCTCGGAAAGCCTTTGTCACAGGGAATGCAGACATACAGATTGTCCCCGAAGCTCTCTGGCTCATACGGTATGTGGAACCTCCCCATTGGTCCAGAAGGGGACGGGCGGCCTTCACTACTGCCCGTCTCCTCTGTGCCTGACCCGCTCTTGTCGTCGGCTCCTTCACTCTCCTCCCCGGCCTTGTGGTGGTTATGATGCTGTTCTCCATTTTCCCCCACTTCTTCCTCGTCCTCATCCTCATCTTCATCTTCAGCTGTGTATGACAGTGGCTCATGTTTCACCCAGCGGTAGATGTTTCCCATATCTCTGCCTGCCTCTCCACCCTCTGTGGGGGTGTCAGGGCTGGGGAGGCATGGGTAGCGATCTCTTACCTGGGAGCCTGAGCGGTGCAGGTGGGGGAGGTGTGGGCCAAGAGGCTGGTTGTGATGGAGGAATGGTGGAGGAGTGAGGGAGCTTGCCTGGTCAGTCGACTCCATTTTTTCTGAGGGGAAGGCCCTTCCATTCGTCCCCTGTATGGGACTAGTGCGTCCGCTCAGAGTCCCGTCTCGCTCCTCATCATTGTGAGTGTTTGCCAGATGGGATTGAGAGGGTGTGTGCTGAGACTGGGAGTTGGGGCTTTTCTTGGAGAGATCAAGGCCATAGCTGGGGGAGCAGTTCCTCTCAGGGTGGACTGAGCGCCCAATATGGGCAGGCAGAGCTGACTGCAGGGACGGGAACACCTGAGAGCCCTGGATGGAGGTGGGAGCATACAGTTCCGCAGCGTGAACGGCTAGTCGATGGGGAACTAGCTCCTCTAGTGGTGATGCTCGGGTTGCATTGTTATTTAAAATTCCTCCTGGAGGGCAGGACTGAATGACAGGAGTAGAAATCCTATACCTGCCACCACTCCCTAAACCCATATTATTGGGCCCCATCTTTGGGTAGGGCAGAAATGCAGGACCTGGGCGGGGAGGGTACTTGCCATTTCTTTTCAGCTTCTTTTTGCACAAAGCCACTAAGTCAAGCAGCTGAAGGTAGCTGGCTGCTGCCAAGACAGCCCCTAGATTGGGTTCAGTGGGAGAAGTGGGGTCTCCCTCACTGAGGCGGCCTGTGTAGATGTAGTCCAGAATGACCCTGAAGACCCCTGGACTCACCATCTCGTGGTCGAGGTTGATGAGATTGTCATGGACCACCAAAGATTTCAAGTAGAGGCTGCTGGCAGCCAGAATGTTCTTGTGAGCTCTGAAGAGGGCGTTCTGCACCACAATGATAACATCACACAGGAAGCCTTTGGTTCGTTGGCTGTTGAGCTGCAGGAGGAGATCCCTAGCATGACTTGGAACGTCCATGGCATCCAGCATCGTCTTCAGTCCGCCACCTGCAACAACAGATATCTGTAAAACATCATGCGGCAGTCAGCATTTCGATGCACAAAAACACAATTAATGTGTCATTTTCTGCACCATCAGAATAATTATTGTTTTTTTTAAAGGACTCTATCAAATCTATGATTTACACATCAGAATATATTAAAATATATTTGAGAGGTTTGAGTGCCAAAAGATTGGATTGCCAACATTAAAGTAAAGGAATTTTATATGAGTAATATGGAAACAAAAATATCCCTTGCATATGCATTGCATATTTGTGAGGATTAATATAGATTCATTTATTTATAACAGATTTTCTTCTGAATCACAAAACATCACTTAATTAAATAGCATTTTTATGCAAACTCATAACAGTTTACAGTTTACATAATCATATTTAATTCATAGATTCCACTTGATGGAACATGCACAGAGTAAAAGATCGTATATGAGGGAAGCGCACATGAAGGCCACTTGGTAGGAGTGAACTTTTGATGAAGGTGAGCGGCTGCAATGGTTTTCTCATTATCAGAAATTCAAGTCTACGCATTCACTTCCTCTGCAGCGAGCAAAAAGAAAGGAAAAAAAACAAAATTCAGTGAACAGCAGATAGATATTTTGTAACCGCTGGCTTCCTGATAAAGTATTCCACAAGTGGTGTGCAGAGTTTTTAAACAACGCAAAGGGATGAATGTTTCACAAGTATGAGGAACAGCAGGTATAAACCTGTGGTGGACGGACACATCCAAAAAAAGATAGGTCTTTCGGCTCCCCTTTCTGCCCAGTCATATAAGGAGCACTGAGCGCACAGGATGTAAATCAACGTAACATGGTTCAATATTTTACATTATGATGAGCTCCAGGGATCTAATGCACGCACACACGCATACACAAACACACACACACACACACACACACACACACTCAAATATCAACACTAATTGTTCCATCGAGCCTAAAATAAACTATATCAGCTGCATGCATGAAACACAATGTATTGTTCAATCAGTGGCATCTGAGGATAGTTTACTTATGAGATTACACATCTCAACTGTCCCTAAGGGCTTAGTCTCACTTGTGGGAAACAAGCTACTAAATAAATATCATGTCATCCGTCTGATCATGGTCTTCCTGACACGAGCTCATTCACTTCTTGTTTATTTCATTCAGTTTACACGCTCAGCACAAGAATAGGGAAGTATGAATTTAAGTAAAATAAACCTTCACGAATGAGTTACTAGGGAATTCTGGAGACAAAGAGTCATGTCACCATTATCTTCTCTTACAATGCATCGCTGACAATAGTCCTAAAAAATAAGGGTTACTCCCTAGTACAGTTTAAGCGGTGTATTTTTGTAATTGCATGGTCAGCATCAGGCGGAAATGTCATCACTGATGAAACGGAAAATGAAAAGGGAGAATAAGTGTGACGTCCAGCACGTGATCATGAGTAGAAATCAAAATATGAAAAGAAATATCTTTTAAATACCACAAGTTTTATTTAAAAAAAAAAAAGAAAATTCCAAAGGTGCTGTCCTCATATCTACACGTATGACTTGTATGCTATTTATTACTTATTATCTGGTCATGAATTTCTAAAACAAAAAAAAGAAGAAAGAAAAAAAAAGGCTATGAATAAAAAGGCGGGTAAGACAGGTTTAGGTGGATTTACGTTCCATCATGTCCCCAGTTGTCATCTAAAGTGTTTCCACTTCTGGTTTCTGTCTGGCTCTGATTACTCTGCGGCCATATTTTACTATAAATTTCAGCGTTCGGGCAGATCAAACATGTTTAGAAATGAGGGTGATATGAGAAATAGTACTTTCCACAACGTGTTGAACTGTTGCAGTCTCCATCGCATTAAGGAGTGTTTGGCTTACTGTTACTGGTTACTGTGCCGAGCATGGTGACACTTTGTGTACTCACACACACACACACACACACACACACACACACACACACACACAAACACACACACAATCAGTAGATTCCCGTCTGTATGCCGTCTACAGCGCCGTATTATGCGACACGGTTCATTTGCATCACTCAGCATAACAGAAAATGAAGCCTTCTTTTTTTATCCTGATTTATGAAGACGTTTTTTTTTTTTAAAACAGGGCTTCTAAAACATTTAAAATCCACATTTTATATATCTTTGCCATGTTTTGTAAAATCTTTTGTGATACAAGAGAAAAAAATCTCATGAACAAAGCAACATTTTTGTGCACCTGCAATGTGCTGTGCATACAACAAATTATTTGTGGTAATGCCTTGTGGTAACAACAGTCAAGGTGGCTGTGGGTTTCCAATCAGGACAATAAGAGTCTTCTTTTTTTTCTCCTTGTGATCCCAATGAGTCTTTTGAGAAGCCACAATTTGTCTTTTAAAATATCTGAGCCCCCCTGTTTGATGTAGCCTATACTGACAAAGAGTGAAAGGCCACAGAAAAACATGTTTCATAAAAGTCTTGATCTGGAGGGCATGTGTAAGCTCACTGCATCCTGTTAGGAAACCATGTATGATTGCAATGATATTTAGTCAGAGGACACATCTTAGAGAAAGCCTGCTACATATATAGGCTCATGTTCTCGTAAGCACACTCAAAGCCTGTTCTGCGGCTTGTTTTGTTAGTTTGTTGTGTTAAACGGGATAAATGAAATCATTTTTCTAAGTTGCCCATACAGTCCTGAGAGAAGTATACTCGAGTCCTTCTGGGATGCACGGCTGTTTCCATCTGACAGCATTCTTTTTTTTTTTTATGACCCGTCAACATGCCGAGGAAACTTAGATGATGGGGATGTAGTTTACAGGGATGACATTCAGTTATTTGCATTAGATTAATATCCATTGATGCTGTGTTCAGTCTGTTTTGTCACTTTTGGGGTTTGGGGTGAAGCAGAGACTATAAACTTCCATACCTCTACATGCAGCCTCCGTCACACAAACACTCCAGACATCTGCTTAAAACGTTGTGTTGACATTTTATTTTCTTCATTTCAATTTGCAGCCCATGCTCATGGAGCCTTGTTTATTTTAGAACCCATTTGACCACGTTCTTACACCGTCCCATGTTCAATTTATGAGGCAACACTGCAATACAGCATCAGTGTAAATGTGCAAGAAGATATTTTACTGTAGTTTTGTATTACTTTTAATCCATCTCATTTATTTTATTTTTGTCATTTTTGTAACTCACAAGAGGGCATTACATGCATTAAATAACAGACTGAGTTTCTCAATTAAGTTGAAGTTAAGTTTAAAGTGCTAAAAAAATAAAATAAACTGCATTCTGAAACGCAGACCGAGCAGTAGCACTAATAATGGTGGGTGAATAAGTCGACTTTTAGGCAGGTCAGCAAACATCATGGGGAGTCAGAGTCGGTTTCCTGTTTGATTACTGTAATCGCGTATAAAAATCATCACACATTTATGAAATAGTGTCGGAAGTGCGTCTTAATCTTGATGCCGAGGTAACCGTTCATTTAAACAGCAGATCACGAATAATCATATTCATATCACATGATTATAATCGACAGTAATTCCTATTTAAGTAGGCTTATTAACGGAATAAATTGTCGTTTGGTTTTGGATTACAATCCTTTTTATGCCGTGCAGGTTTTACAACATTTTTTTTTTTTTTTTTTTTTTTTTTTTTTTATAGTGGCACTATTTTCTAATTTCTTCTGGCTGGTAGACAAAATGACATTACATTTTCCCCGGGATTTGAAGTTCACTGCCTAACATCTGAGTACTACTTCACCTCCCGTTTTGCAAGCACAGCATTAGTCCGCTGACTCTGTGTGTCGCCGAGAGGACGCGTCCTCTCTCTGCGTCTCTAAACTCTTTCACTCTTTACTCTTCTAATGTACAGTCAGCGTCTCATCCTTTAAACCTTCACCTTATCTCCGCCAAAAGAGCTTTTAAATCCCCTCCAGAAACCGACCTGTACTTCAAGGTGCATCGCATCAGACAGCTGTTCCTCCTTCAGAGCTGTCAACCGCACTGAGACACTTCTCTTTCATACACGCATATATAAAAGCTCGCCTTTTATAAAGGAAACCAGAAATTCATATTAATTAATAATATTCAATATTATTGTGTCTGTGTTCGGAGTGAATTACTTTACACACACACACACACACACACACACACACACACACACACACACACACACACACACACACAGTAATGGGCCTGTTTAGTCCAATAGAGACATGGTTATTATTTTACTGCTTCCTTATTCAATTTATTACAGGCTACTGTAGTTCCCTTTTGACAGAGGTCGATGTTCCCTTTAACTTTTACATTCAATTTGAGTTCAAAAACATTTAAAAATAATTAAACTCGAAGGTGAGATCTTTTTAAAAAAACAAACAAATCATGTTTCAAAATCTGATTTTGCAAAGTGAGTGAGCCTTGTCTTGTTAAGTACTCGAAACTTCGTTTTGCTGATTGTTGAAGCATAATATGCGATCTGAATTCGCCTTTACATCACACTGATCCGGAATGGGGTTTTTAATACAAAATGGACTGTTCTACGTAGCCTTAAAGCCTTAATTCATTTTTAGGGGAATACAATATACATTTTCAACCGAATTAAATAAATGCGTGAAAAAAGAACAAACGTAGCCTTCCTCGTCGATATCAAAATTCTACTGCAATAACAACCAAGTAAAGCGCTGCATGATATACAATAGGCTACTGATATATATATATATATATATATATATATATATATATATATATATATATATATATATATATATATATATATATATATAAATTAAGGATTAATTAAAAAAAAAACATATTTGCTCTCTGACAGCATGCACTGCACACTTTGCATTCAAAAACCTAAATGTCATCTTTCCCCTATTCTTGTTTGGGTGCCTGCGCGCGTGCAGCTCACATCAGCTCTTACCTGCATGCCCGATGTCTTCTGCCATCCGATCTAAGTCTCCCTTAATGATCATCTCAGCAGTCTCTAGCAGTCATATCTGATGTTTCAGCTTTGAACTGCCAGCCTCCAAAAAACCATGCCAGTTTTCCGAGCGCGTCTGCCAGCTCTTTTTTTTTTTTTTATGATTATTAATTGATATGAATTTCTTGTCGCTCCTTAGGTCCGTCCTCCCACCCACTTTCCTCCCTCTCCCTCTTTCTCTGTGTGTCTCGGCCCCTCCTCTCCCCTCTTTCTCATCCCCTCCTATAAAAATACGTGCTTAGACCAGCATCAGTTTCCTCCTATTTTTTTTTTTTTTCTTCTTTAGTAATTTCCTTAGCTATTTTTGAGTCGGAGCAATAACGCGCACCGGGATGATAATGGAGCCTCTATGCGCCTTAAGTGTTTTAGCGCCCCGTGTGATGTCAGTCTATAATAAAACTAAAAGGTAAAATCGAGGGCAGGAACTTCAAGTGACCCCGACTTGAACTTCTCAACACATCGTCTTAAAGAGACAGGCAGCCGGTGTACGCGCACGTATATATGATGCATATTTATGACCAGGCAGCCCACTTCAACTTTGAAGAGGAGTTTAATGATAAATATAGCCGGTTACAAATGTCAAGACCTTTAAGGAATTGGACTCCCTCACCCAAACCCAAAAACCACCACATTTTATTTCATTTTGTCACTGAGGGCCAAAATGAAATCGAAATGAATCACATTTCGTGTTTGCTTTTTGAGTCACTTAGGAAATAAATTCACAGCTAATTGGTATTCTTTAGTTGTATACTTTTTTAATAAGTAAAATGAATAAATGAAGATGTCTCTCACCCTCCCTGCAGACCTCCCCTGAGAAGATTTGAAGGCTTAATGCCCCCTTAGGCTAAAGGCTTCACTTAAAGAGCACAACTAGCTTAGTGGGAACTAAATAGAGGTTTGATAAACCACTTGAAACATTTTAAATACACCGCTCTCTCTCTCTCTCTCTCTCTCTCTCAACTCTCTCCCTCTCTCTCTCTCTCTCTCTCTCTCTCTCTCTCTCTCTCTCTCTCTCTCTCTCTGTCAGGTATAACACACCTGTGACTTTCACCCGTCAGCTGGACATGGGTATTGGAGTGGACAGCACCACTAACAGTATAGCCTATTATAAATGGGCAGATAAAAGTCCACTGAAAACTGTCAACACAAGGACATCAGGGCCTATGTTCAAGTTTAAATAACCTACCTACCGACTTCAAAACGTATCAAGGACTTTGTGTCAAAATATTCTTATGATAAGTAGTAAACGCAGCTGTATGCCATAACATAGAGCCCACTTGTGGACACTGTTTTGTCTTTAAAGTAATTGCTTCCCATTTATTTTACAATTAGTTTCCCTTTTCTACAGATATCTTATACAGTATCAAAATAAATGATTCAAACATTATTTTATGACTTACTTTACGCCTACATCTTATGTTGAAAATACTAACCACAAGACGTACAGCGTTTTGGATGATTTAAATATGCCTATGTCAAGATTAAAAAAACTGAAAACATTCTAATATAGCCGAAGAGACCATCAGCTTTAGGCCGGGGACGTGCCCATATGATCCAGATGATCAAGCTTTGTATGTGGTGAAGGCTTTACAGGACCATCGGCTCAAATACAAAAATATATTAAATACAAGCAAACTTGGACTAACGTATCATGGTCCGCTAAAAAGCCGCCCGTTGTGACAGAGTGTCACACGTCCGCATGAGTGCCATCTCTGCCAATCTGCCGTATCGCAATCTTACCTCGGACTCATGTCTGGTGCTCTGGCCGTATGTCTGCTCTCCTTTTCGGCATTCCCTCATTAGGTCCTCCGCAGTTTCCTCCAAGTCCAGCTCTCTCTCTCTCTCTCTCTCTCTCTCTCTCTCTCTCTCTCTCTCTCTCTCTCTCTCTCTCTCTCTCTCTCTCTCTGTCTCTCTCAAAACTTATCTTCCGTATTATTTTGCAGCCCTCTGTCTCCCAGTTTCCCTTTCTTTCACTCTCTTCCATACACTGAATATCTCACGTGTTAACAAGACTATCTGACACTTCAGACTGTGTTGGGGTCCGGTCGGACCAAACCTGCCGGCGGAGACTTTACGCGCACAGCGACACCCAATGGTGCACTTGGCGGCAGCGAGTCCCACTGGCCTTATCAAGGAGGACATGCAGTGCAGTGAATTCGGTGGGGGGGGGATTAAAAGTTATGGATGCTATGAGTATGACCTAAAAACACGCAGTAACCTATAAACCAGCCATACTGATTGGGTGTTTATGCGGGAAATCCGGCTCATGGCCACTTATGTCAGCATATAAATGTTAAGATTGGTCTTAACTTTTTTTTGTAAATTAAAGGTAGGCTAAGTAAACTGAGTTTATGTGAATAACACCTTTCATATTCACGTTGATATATCCAGTGTGCGATGATGTATTCAGATATTTCATATTAAGTAAGTAGCAGCAGTTATAAATATACTCTATTACAAGTAAAAGTCCTGCATTTAAAGTACAACAGCACCAAAATGTACTTTAAGAACTTTTACCCCTGCCGGTGTTATTATATCATTGGATCATCATTATTATCGATGCATTTACATGTTAGTATTACATTGTCCCATAAGAACAAACACTATCAGTATGCACCGTCGACTCTCATGGTTGACGGTAGAGGTCAGGCTGGTTTTCAATACAGCTATATATTTCCGAAACACTGTGTTTACTTCTCAACCCGTTTTCTTATATAACCAAATTGTTAGGTGTGATCAGGTTCATTTTCATTTGGCTAGGTCAGCTGATGATGGCCAGATGATGATGTTTCCACGCCCAAAATAAAATGCTTTAAAGAGAACAGTTATTTATCGTGCCATCAATAATTGGAATAATTGCCCACTGAATATACGTAAAATGAATAGGAAAGTCTCTTTCAAGTACCATCTGAGAATGCACTATTTAAAATTGTGAGTAGGGAATGGACAGATTTACTGTATGAATGTAATACTGAATGTAATACTGTAATAACGTATTCTGAATCATTTCTGATGATGTTTATAATGATGTCTACAATGATTCACTGCTTTTAGATGATCATTGTTAAGTGATTTCTTTTTCTTTTTGTTGTGGACCCCAGGAAGACTAGCACGTCCCACTTTAATGACAGCTAATGGGGATCCTTTTAACAATAAACAATAAACATGTAAGCTGTGTGTTTAATATGATACTTCCTAACTTTAACTACTTCATACACTGCATGATAGTTTGGGTCTGTAAGCATCATATTGTACAGGCTGATTATAGGTTTTGTGTGTAAAGTTGTAAGTTGAAAGTAACCATGTACTAGCTGTCAGATAAATGGAGAGAAGTTAAATATTTCCCTCAGATATGTAGTGGAGTAGAAGTATAAAGTAGCATACAATGTTGATACAAGTACCTCAAAAAGTTTACCTAAGTACAATTGAGTAAATACTTAAATAGAGTGAAAAAAATCTTAACAATGTTGTAGCCTAATAAAAAGAACTGTCACTAAATCAAACCTAACCGGTCATGCAAAAGAAAAGATGCCCTTTGTTATGTCATCATGTATGCCAGTTTTTTTATTGTAACCATCACTTAAGGCTGGATTATTTCAATTTATAAGATAAAAGTAATTGAGAAAACATCATGAGCAACTCTGAACAACATGAGTCTGTATATTGCTGCTAATTGACTTCAGTGTCTAAATAAAAGTACATTTTGATTCTTTTTGTATGCTGTATTTAGCAGGAGTCATTACATTTCCATAAACATGAACACATATTTAATCTACTGTTGGACGGGCTATGTGAGATAGGCCTGTGTGTTATAATCCCTTCTTTTCTCCCAGAGCTATCTTGAGGTGTTTGAAAGACCGCAGATTGAAATTGATGAAACTACTTATTTCCCCCGTCGCTGAGGTCTCTTAACAGACAGCCGCGGTGATCCAGGGAAACGCAAAGCAGAAGCCTATTTATGTTTGTTTTGATCAAAACAGCAGCTGACAATCTCATAATGCATGCCGGGTCTCTTCCTCTTGAAATGATTCAAGTTCAAGGTGCTGGTGTTTCATTGAAGTGATCCGAGCCACCCCGAGAGCCTGTTGGATTTGAGGAAGGTATTGTACTCTCGCTTCCATGTTCCCTTGATGAACTGTTGATAACCCCCCAGACAGAGGTAGGCAGAGCTGTGCGGGAGAATAGATATGTTTTATCAAGGATGTGACAGCGTATTTCGATTCATGGTCCAAAATAGTTGTTTCCACTTAAGGAAACACATAGTGATGTCAGATGCTGCATGTCAGGATGTTAGGATTAATTTACACAGCTTTAGAAAACAGTATAATTATGGCTGGTGGTGTTATTCAGCCGCGCATTTCTGCCCTACTTGTATTTATCTGATTATAAGCTTCCTATTGGCTTCAAATATTGATGTATTGCACTTGTTTTTTCCAAGATGACCAGGGCTATTTGAAAATGAAGACATTGGATGTGAATAATTGGATTCAAGATATATGATGGATTACATATGCAGAACTGAGGTTTGCCAAGAACATTTCTGTTACAAAATGCATTTTATTAAGCTGATAGCTCATTACAGAACGCAGATTCCAACAAATTAGTTACATCTGGGTGGTTATTTGGTGTAATTGGCAGTAACTATGCACCTACAATAGCCTCGTAACCATTAAATAACACAGGCAAAAATGATTAAGTGCTACAACATGCCTTGACTCAGGTTTTACTCAAGACAAACTATGTCACACAGCTTTCTGACTTCATAGGGGTCAAGGGTCAACGCCTAGATTGTGAGTAGTTTACAAAAGCCTCGTAACCGATAAATAACAAACTTTCCTGCCACATGTTGCTTGGACCTCCATAACAACACAAAATGAGAGGGTTACAGCCAAGAATAGTAGACATATACACATATACATATTGGATGTGTTGTCTAATAGTGAAACCAGCACACAGCTAGAATAGATAGGTATGGGTTGAAAGCAAATCAAATAGTGTTTATATGTTAACAGTGGCATGTAAAGTTTGTTTTATATAGTTTATATTACTATATTTGAGAGAAGGAAATAGTTTTAAAAAAACGAGTCTGATACTATAGAAAGTTATGTTGCTTAATTTCCAATGTCTTTGTTTGTCTCTGGGTACAGCTGTTGTCTTCCCAGACAAACTGTATCTGACTAATCAATCAGCCTCCAGAGGCCTGCGCTGGACATTAAACTTCAGCCTGTTAAAACACAATTTAACATACCGTAATCTGGAGCGCAGCAAACCTGAAATGCTGAACTTTTAATGAACTGAAAAAGCCTCCAAATTGCTGGTTGTAAGCAATGATTCAATTAAAGCGGTGAGAGCTGAGCCCCAAACACAGCTCAGGGAACCCATCCCAAAGACTGTGCATGTGTACTTCCCCAAAGACCAACACTCAGTGAGGAACCAGAACTGGAGATAAGGCAGACTGGACAGCTAAATCCCTTAACAGTCTTCTCTCACCCTCTAAATCACACACCTTTCCCACAATTTCTCCAAGTGTGAGCCTTTCAGGTTTTACATGTGGTATATACAGTATATCTTGCAGAGGCTTTGTGGGATGGCTATGGAAACACAATGGGGAGGTGAATGACTGTAGCCAACTTTTTCAGACATCTGTGAGCAGATATGCTGAAGGTCACCATGTCTCTGAGGCCATACCATTGCGTTTTTTTAAAATTACGTTTTGAGTGACGAATACGAATCATTTCTGTCCGCCAGCACAGACATAGGACCCTGGACAATAGACAGGACAGTCTAAAAGTAATCTTAACACCTTGAAACAGACCATCTGAGTGTAATGTCCCACAGTTTTTCAACTACTCACACAAGACCTTTTTGCTCTCTCTTTCGTACTTTCTTTCATTCTTATAAATCATCCCTCTCTCCTTTCTTTGTTTCTTTCTTTCCAGCGGACATGGCCACACATACCTCCAGATGCTTGCTGTGACCGCCCCACCATAGCAGACACGCCCCCCCCCCCCCCCCCCCCCCCCCCCCCCCACCCCCTCCAACTTCAGATTCCCTTCACCACCAAAAATTGAACGGTAGGCTCAACATTTACACACAGACCTCTCTTAATTCATTGTAATGAGCAGTTTTGCGACAGCTTTAGAGCACAGGCGTGCAAGGCATGTCATTTGAACGAGCAGAGCTTTTGTGTGCGTTCGGTCGCTATTCTAGTTCGCCCATCTGCTGGTGATGGACAATTATCATGCCATGCTTAGAGCCAGATCATTTTTACAGAGAAAAACATGTATAAATGCTAAATAGTTTACCATACCATGTTTTATTCCCCACATATTTGTGGCTATACTGTATATCTTACCCTCAGCTGGGTGGTATATGAATGATATGAAATGGAAAACTGGAAAAAAAAACAATATGACAACCATTTTTACAAAATAAGGAAATACAAGATGCTTATTGACTTCCTTGACAACACTTAGATGAGAAGATCACTACCTCTCTTGTCTCTCAGAGTGGTATCGATCTTCTCATCTAACTCTCGGCAAGACGGCAAATGAGCATATGTTTCAAAATGTCGAACTATTTCTTTAAACCAACAATGGGTACAACCGATTGAATCTCCTCATTTATCACCCTGATGAAGGTAAGATAGCTGAATACAACTGAGGAATACAGCATTGTATTCTGAAGTTGTGCAACTTGTTACATCTTGGTGATATTGAATTTAAACTGGTGTCATTATTTGAAATTGAAGTTAAATAGAAAAGTTTGACTTTTCATAACAGAGGGACAAGGACTCTCCTTTGGGCTACCGTACGCATCAAAAAGACCGTATACAATCTTACAAGGTCTAATTAGTGGCTGTTCTGGAGCTTTTGATTGTATCACAGAATCTTCCTCAGTTGATGAAGTTTGCCCAGTTGTCAAACTGCATTGTATTGTCATGTAGTTTACATTTTTGTTTTTTGTTAGCACTTTCAGGAAATAAAGAATTTAAGAAGATTGTGTGATATACGACTGACTAAATGGACCTTGTGTTGAGATTGTTGTGTCGACTGCTGTGTCCAAGGTCAAGAATGTACTTTTAACTTTGAATATAAACCAACCCCTTGGCTATGAGGAGCTGTGAACACACCACTGGGATATTATCACCTTTTAAGTTGATATGGCAAACTGGAGTTGCGTTTCTGGCCATCTGATTCATTTGATGTCAGTCCAATATTCATTTTCCTTCTAGCTGTGGCCTAGCTGGCTCTTTAGCAGCTACATGCTCCACCATGTTCACAAGGTAAGGTCGTCAACTTTGTCAATGTACCGTTTGGCGCTGAGTATAGTTGGTTTGTCGAGCTTCTTGCAGTATCCAAAAATGATGTTGGTGAGAGCAGTAAGACTGAACCAAAACAGTAAAGTTGCAGCCAGAAAAGCAAATCAATGAAGTGAAAGATGCTAAAACACGTCGTTAAGTGGAGGAACTGCAAAGTAGAGTGGTAATTCTCTGTCGGTTTATTACTACCAGCGAGCCCTTTCAAATACAAGTAGTTATGGGATGAAAAAAGATTGATTATAGCCGCTTTAAGTTTTTGGCAACTGATCACAGCTCAAATATCTGCAATAACATGAAATCAGACAAATAAACCACTCTTTACCTCACAGAACATCTTATTGATATTGAATCAGAGAATCCTATTTACCAGCATGGCCTGTTAGCTTAGTCCTGCCTACTTCTGCACTACAGTGTGAGTACATGACTCTGTTTAAATGTGCGTATCTCTGCCTATGGTCTGTAGGCCAGTCCAACAGGCGTCTGTGCAGCACATGGCTGTCCGATGCATGGTCTCTGCTCCCTGGTCTCTCGTCATTAGCCTCACACAGTGCAGCCATTCCCCTCTCGCCCTCTCGCGTCCCCCCCCCCCCCCCCCATCCCACTCTCCCTCACTACCTTCCACTCACAGTACACACAAGGGGAAGAGTGAACCTTTTGTTTTCTGTGTCCGACCTGCGCCCTGTTCCAGCCCTCCTCCTTTTCTCTCCTTCTCCTCTCCACTGACTAAATCTCTTTTCCGGCTTGATACTGCTGAAAACCATATGGTGTGTGACATCATCAGGGCAGGATGCAGGGAGAGGGGAATGGTAGAGCAGGGGAGAAATTGGCTTGCCAGGTCTCTGTGCAGTGATGTCAGCAGAAAAGCACTCTGGGAGGCCCGTTGGGGGGTGAGAGCAGAGCAGGTTGGAAATGAGTATCTTTATATATATATTTTTAGATTTCACTCCCACTTGGATAATCAAGGGCTAATTAAGGGATAGTAGAGAGGCAGCGTACACCCTTAAGGAAACCTTGATGTAATTTGTTGACATTTCAGGTCATGAACTTTCCCTATTGTGCTTTGTGCAGGTGCTGTTGCAACACTTCTCCTAAAATGTCAGAATCTCCATCAGAAGGATTTCAGTAAAAGTGTCGGGCCATCTGAAGATGTCTTAGTCTCATCCTGCGATGCTAAAGAACTTCTGCTCATCATCTGTCTGCCTCGTCCTTTTAGTCACTGGCAGTCCCAATCTGCTCACCAGGCTTTATGTCTATCAACCTCCCTCCCTCCCCACTTTTGTTCTCTGGGTGAACTCTGCAGCTTTGTGTGAGATTCTGGTCTCCATACCATCACTACCGAGCCATCCAGCTCTCTATCGGCGCACACACGGAGATACACATAACACTCAGTTAGCCCCTCACACAGTCAGCATCTCTCTCCTTCACACACAAACACACATGCACCAAAATACCCATCCCCTCTGATTAATGGCGGAGCTGGGGAGGGTGCCAGGCAAGGAGGGAAAGCATTAGAGGAGAGAGGAGAAGAGGAAAGAGAGGCTGCTGCAGCTGTGGTTTTGGAGTCAGTCTCTGCACCCCCTTGCTGCCCCCTCTCTCCATCTCCTCTCTGGCTCCTCCAGGGACACACGCCTTGGCCAGGCCCCAGGAACCTGGGAGTCAGGACCAGGCTAAGGGGGATAAAAAAGGGGAACAAGAGAGGGAAGGAAGGATATCACAAAAGAAAGAGAAAAACAGAGATGACCTAGTACGAAAGTATTGCCAGGCAGCACCTACATAAACAGCAGAGTGCATGGGATGTTCCTCAAGGGTTTTTACGGGCAAAGAGGTACAAAGCATCATATTTCCAAAAACACTTGATCCTGTCAAGGTTTGTTTTACTATGTGATACTGGTGCTGTCACTTGGTTTTATGTTGCAACAAAATCAGCACTCAGTTTTCTCAGAGCTGAAAAGAACTACATCTACTCAAGTACTATTCTTAATTGCACTGTTGAGATAATAGCATTTTACTGAAGTATTTACTATTTTGCATGAATTTATATTTTAGTCACTGAAATACAACCAGATAATTGTATTGTACTTTTTATATGCAAAGCACTGTACGGAATTAACTTGAAAATCACTGACAAACTCACTCTTTCACATTTAGCAGGCTGCAGATTCTCCAGAGGGAGTGCTGTTTGGTACTACCTCCATCAGTTCATGCCAATATGTGCCACCTATAGGTGCAGTTTAGATCTGCAGATGTAGACATGTCAATGTTGCCTCCTACAGGCAAGGAGAGCAGAATCTGCCACAGTTTTAACCAAGGGGGAAAGCGAGCATCCGGAAAGCATACCTCCTATGGGGAGTTTCTGAGGCTAACAAGCCATCGCCTTCCGCTAGCATTCCACTGACTGCCATTCATTTTGGCGTCACTTTGACAGCGAATAACTTTACATCTGAAGCGTTTAAAGACTCTATTTGTCCATTGTTTATTTCTAAAGAAACACGACAATGTATAAAAGGCTCCATTACCTTGTATCATCACGTTATGGCCCCGTAGCAGCCGTTTTTGTAAAAATAGGCTAACGATTGTGTCATCACCACGCAACTTTCTGTCGCACAGTAGAGAAATTACCGTCTAGTACAGGAGAAGCTTGCAGGCAATCAGGGGAACGTGGAGGCATACAGTCAAGGGAGAAGCCCATAGAGAGTCCATGAAAGCATCAGAACAAAATATTTCAGCACATTTTGCACCTGCTCCTACGCTCATGGACAGCTCCTACTCACGCTCTCCGACTCTGCAAGATTTTGAATGATTGAGATTTCTCTTGGCACAGCTACCAGAAGACTTAAAAATTTTAGACAGGTTGCTCACGTCACATCTACGTCGTCTCTCTCAGTTTGAGGCTGCGCAGTAACGCTCAGCCATCACCGGAAAAGTGCTTCTAATAGACTTCACTGGTCTCCGTCGAAGTCTGTGGCATCCAAGGGGGTAAGCTTCTCCTCGGACCGTGAACCTCCTATGGCGCCATTTCGATGCTACAAAGCCATCACCCCCGTTAAAATCCCATTGACTGCCATTCATTTTGGCGCCACTTTGACAGCGAATAACTTTACATCTGAAGCGTGTAAAGACTCTATTTGTCCATTGTTTATTTCTAAAGAAACACGACAATGTATAAAAGGATCCATTACCTTGTACCTCATGTTATGGCTCTGTAGCAGATGTTTTTGTAAAAATAGGCTAACGATTATGTCATAATCATGCAACTTACTGTCGCATAGTAGAGGAATTACCGTATAGTACAGGAGAAGCGTGCAGGCAGTTTCGTCTCACATTAGCTGTTTAAGTGTAATTACTAATGTTAACTAGCATTTTAGTTAGCAATAATTAGCCTGTGCCTATGTTATCTCCTTACATATACCTACGCCCTCCGTCTCTGCAATATTCGGAATGATTGAGATTTCTCTTGGCACAGCTACCAGAAGACTTACAACTTTCAGACACGTTGCTCACGTCACATTTACGTCGTCTCTCTCAGTTGGAGGCTGCGCAGTAACGCTCAGCCATCACCGGAAAAGTGCTTCTAATGGCCTTCACTGGTCTCCGTCCAGAGCAACGGGATCTGTTGGTCCATTATATATATGTCAATGGTGGCATCGCTGTGTCCATTTCTTTCACGGTCTATGGTTTTAACACTCACGCCACCAGCAGGCAGTGAGTTTTACAACTGCAGGGTTTTTGCAGGCAATTGTACTTTAAATAAACTAAGACAGAATCTGCAGTTTAAAAAGTGTTTTGGGAGTGTACAAAATGTCAAATTGTGGATCTTAATGTACAGTATTGTAGTATTAAGTACCTTAAATGTAAGTAATATGACTATAAGCAAAAGTTTGGTTATTCAAATCCCTTTGTGCACAGTGTGAACAGTACTCTTAACTCGGCCAGCAATCAAACACTCACTGCCCTCTGAGCAGTTGACTGCAGATTGTTGCAGTGAATTGTTCATCCTCCAGTATCAGAAAAAAAACGTGATTTTCTCAGAAGAGGGAGGGAATCTGTAAGTTTGCCAAAAGCATTTTATGTCACTTTATTCCATAATCCATTGCTACTTCCCAAGGAAGATGTGGAACTATCAGGATGGAAAGACAAATGGTAAAAAATGGGTGGATAAGCATAAGTGAACAGACACCTGATGAACACTTTTGCTTTACACGTGGCTGGCTTGCTTCTCTTTCGTAATCTTGTGAAAAGCACTTGCAATAAATTCAGCATTAATGCGTACAGAGGTGGAAAATTCCCTTGTAACAGTGACGATAGTGTGATTTTTCATGGCTGTGGGAGGTGTCTACAGAAGGCTCATCCTCATTAAATGTGAGATAAGCGTATCATCTCTCCACTTCATGCTGAGTCTTATGCATTAACCTATGGCTCTATCGGTAGCCTGGCCCGACATATGCAGGGTGTTCAGGTATGCCTGTGCTTGCTTGAACCCAAAGTGTGATCCGCTCACCCTCGCTGCCCTGCTGTCCTGGGTTAGTGTGTATTTAAGTCCTATTCCCTCTCTCCTCTCCCCCACTACTCTCAGTGTTTTATGGGCTGTGTGCTGCGGTGCAGTGACCTCCCTCTCACCCCGGTGCCACCCAGCCGGTGCAGGATTCAGGCGCGCATGGCCTCTGCCAAAACCCCATAGCGCCACATCTGCAATCCATAAACGCCAGCCACTCTCACTCTCCTACTCCCTCGCCCACACCGCCTTAGACTCTCACACTCCTCCATTTCTCTCTCTCTCTCTCTCTCTCTCACTCACACACACACACACACACACACACACACACACACACACTAAACTTTTTATTTCAATTCCCAAATTCTATGCATCCTCCTTTTTTTGCATTCCTCTGACTGCTTCCTCCCACCACTTCTAGTTTTATTAATGCTGAACATCAACTGGCTCTTCCCTTATCTCTCACTCCCTCACTGCCCCTTTTCTCTCCTTCCGTTTCTGTATCCACATCCAACGGAAAACTCTCTCACCCATTATATCTTCAGTGCGAGCCAACTGAGTGTGGTGGCAGTGAACTGGGAACCACAAGACATTCCTGATCCAAGCAAACAGCACTAAGTCACCAGCGTTGATGTCTTCTGACGGTGGCCTGTGCCAAACACACACTTCACTTATGGGCTGGATTCAGTCTTACCACGTCGCAGTTGGTCCCCTAACAGCTAAATGTTTATCTGTTTCAAATTGATAGTGTCAGAGAAAAATGTAGTGTGCGCATCTAAACCCAGTACCATTTTTGTATATGTGTTACTTTAAGAGCATTCTCCATCAAGGGGGTATTGAATTCCCCCTCCCCTTGCCTTGAACTGCTGGCCAGCAGAACACCCCTCCCCTCAGCCTTAACAAGATGTGTTCAACACATCACTGTTGCTGTGCCCTTGTCTTAATACATGTTAAAAAAAAACTAGTAAAGCAGGAAATAAATTGAGTGTTACCACAAAACTGTCCAGAGCTCCCAGCTTGCCCCCCATGGGCAATGGAGACATTAGTCTTTCGCGATTGTGTTATCTTTTTTTTTTTTCTTCAATTTTTTTGCACACAGTGAACTTTTGCTCCCCTTCATTTCTTGGATCATGTTCTCCTCTCCATCCCAAAGTCTTCACCTTCTGGTTTCCCAGACATATTGGCATGCCTCTGTGGTGCGGTCCCAACACAGCCCGAGGATGAATCACGTTGCTGCAAGCATGCAAGAGCTCAGTTTTATGATAAATACTGCAATTCATAAATCAGTGTTTTCCTATGCAAGAAAGCATAGGGCAGAGAAGGACAAAGCATTTCAAATTCAGTTTGAAAGCAACAGAGGACCTGGTCTGTGTGTGTGTTTCAGGTCAGGGCCAGACCACCACAGAGAAAGAGAGAATGATCTCATGAAGTGGTGTGTGTATGACACGCCAATTCGTAAGCCATTTTTGGCGTGTTATCAAGACTCGTACTCGCTTTTCAGCGTGTTTATCAACACCGTTTGGCCTCCATTGACTTACATTACCTTGCGATTGCGTGGGAATTTACGCCGTAGCGAGTAGTATGAATGAGCAAAAATCCACGTCGGGAGGTTGGGGTGGTGGATGGGTCAAACACAGGACTTTCACCCAGGAGACCGGGGATCGTGTCCCGCGTGTGACATTTCCTAAACTCAACCGTCGCATTCTTCTTTTCCTAAACCCAACCGGTTCTTTTTTTCCTAAACCTAACCCGTCCGCTATATATGGCGCTCAAAATGTGTACAGATAACACGCCACTTGGCTTTAGAAAGTGGCGTGTATGTTTACGTGATAACATGCCAAGTGGCGTGTATGTTTACGTCGGCTGTATACAGCGTATACCTACACGCGGATAGCGCACCACTTGGCTTAAGAAAGTGGGCGTGTCAGGATGTCATGCTGGAAAGCAGGGTATGTGAAGGGGTGTATACTGCTGTTAGTAAGCAAAGTACTATAAATAACTAAGTTTGGGCCCACCGCTTGTAAATTCTATAAATGAATCACAGGGTACAGGAAAGTGTAGCATGAGTGTGTTTGGAGAATAATTGTTTTCATTGCTGTATGCCTGCTTTAACACTGATATAGTTTAGGTGGTGCCATGTCGCTTAAATGGGTTAACAAGTCTTGTATTTTGTGCTTTTAGTTGTTCAAGTTCATTCCAAGACTGGTGATTAATCAGGTCTTGGTAGCCATTTTTGTAAAGCCCACTGAGGCATGTTTGTGATAAAAGATTATATAAATAAATGAACCTGGCAGCTGTTATTTCTCAAAATCTTAAAAGGCCACACGTCATTGATAGAGATATGGAAAAGCATTTTTGCTTAAAAGTACAACTTGGGAGTTCTTTTTCCATGATTAAAGTTTCACAAACATTAACTATATAATAATGGGCCAGTCAGTGCGTTTTGGTGTAGCTGCAGGCTTTAACCCACATCGGCATGACTTCAAAGAGTTGCCAGTGTAATGGGCTTGATACATGACGAATGTAAAATGTATTATTGACCTGCGGGTTGCTCTGGTAACAGCCCTCATTTAATCATAAAGTACTCAACACACAGACAGCTATGTGTTCAGTGGCAGTCACTCATTCTTGACCCATTTTAAACAAAGTTGAAAAAAAGTAGTGGAGAAGCTTTATGAATACTTATTTATCACTGCCATCTAGTGGCCGAAACACACCCAGCCGCAAATTAGAGCCTTCATAGCAAAATGGAACAAGGTGACAATTACGGAGATACTGCGAATGTAAAGTTATTTTTAATACACGTTACACTTCTTGAAACGGTTATGCGATCACACTGATGTAGAGTATTTCTCTTCTGTAAATACATGTCCTGTGTCTTTCTTGTGTTGTCCCTCCACTATTCTATGTCCAAGTCGTCCATCTCCACAGTTGCCTCTCTCTTGACCCAGGGTAAAGACAACGGCACGTAGGGGTCGTATGTCCAGCGAGGATACACTCTTTTGTACAAATTCATCAGGACAGTGTCTTGCGAGCGCATCTGATTATCAAATACACACTTCATGTGACCATGAGTTCCTGGAAAGATAAAACATGCCAGTCAGAATTATACAGATAACAGACATTGCTTCAAGAAGCTTCTGACACCTAATTTCATTTAAAAAAAAAAAAAAAAAAAGTCTCACCTAAAGCCTCCTTGATGTGGCCTCTCCGACCCCACTTTGTCCGCAGCTCCACTGGCTTGAACCACATGATGTCATCTGTCACAGAAGGAAACAAAAGAACGGTGAATCATGAAGCTTAAAGCCTCAGAGAAGTCAAACGTTGTGTCATATTCTGCAGTCAAGGTAGTGAAAGTGAACATCCCCTTACCCCGGTTAAAGAACATGTAACGGACAACCGCAGAGCGCCGGTTAATTTTGAACGGGTGTCCGCTCAGTACAATCCTCTTCAGCACAACACGCTGAGGGTCACAGCTGAGCAGACTTCCTGTAGCCACCAGGTCCTGGATGCCTAGAAAGAAAAGAAAGAAACAAAAAACAATACCAGTGCAGGATTAGCTTAAGTGGATAATCGAATAAAACTGGCAACAGAATGGATGGTCAAAAGTTTAAAAATAAGGCAGCCGTACAAAATGACAAATGAAATCAACATATTTTAAAGCATTCACGGAACTTTTCATCTCACCATCATTCCTTTGTTTGAAGAGCAGGACTCCTGCAGGGGGGAAGGTGATAGGAGCGTACACCGACACCACGGTGGGGGCATCTGGCCTGAGGAAGCGCTCCATCTTATGCTTGTCAGCTAGAGAAGAGCAGAGCCGAGTTCAGCACGAAGTAATTCATTTACGACCGTTTTATCCAGCAGCTAAATCGGTTTCAGACCACCTGCTTCCACGGTCATTCTGCTAATGCATTTTTCAATAGAAGTAACAGCAAATCAACAGCGCTATCGAACAACGAATAACTGTAAATTAAATAAATAAATCAAATAATAATAAAAATCAAGCAAGACACTGAACCCACTGCCTTCTAAGTGACCGCACACGGCTTTAAATAAGGGCATTACTAAATTCCTAGAATACCAAAATCGTGGGATTTGGAGTCCTATCAAGGTGGCAATTATTACAATTAAATGTCAAAGTCCAGTCAAAATAAGGTGCCACAGCAAAATGTATTTAGGTGTTTTTGCACAATTGATGGTTTTTGGTGACATAGTGAATCCTTGATGGTTGTTCAGTGGATAGCGTTCATTGTTGCTGGTTGCCTCTGTCGCATCAGTTCCATTGAAAATAATTGACTGAAGTACCAAAGCTGGTTTGAGTGAGCCATTAATATGTGGTAGTCAAGTCATGTTTTTACTAACTTTGTGTAGATGGGGTCATTTCTATCTCTCAGTTGTTCTAATGCATGTATTTAGGGGATTTTGTTTCATTAACATGAGATTAAGGTTAGAATAGGAGTATGCTTAGGGGCATGTTTTCTCAGTTAAAAGTTGTTCTACCTGAAGTGTGCTGAGAGAAGATAGGAGATGCCCTGAATCTCCGAAATCCACAGTGGAGCACCAGCTCCTCTTTAGATTTGATCGGCTCTGTATTGCTGGGGTGTCTCCTCACCAGGAGGTGCATCACTGACATCTGTGCACAGAGGAAAAAAGGATGAGGTCAGAAAAGTCAATGACAATAGTACTGTACTGTCAGTGTGACTTTGTATCAAATGGACAGTTCTACATTCAGACCTTCTGCTCATGGGGCAGGAGAGACACCATCATCAGAGGACTGCCGGACTGGACACTCTCCATCACAGACAAAGGCACATTAATGATGTGCAGCGTAACATACCAGCCCACCTGAAACAGAAGGGACAGCATAGTCAGTGAAGCCACAGATCTAAGATTGAACGAAGCGCGTTTACTGCACTCTTTTTATTTTTATTTTTTTACCATGGCGCCCTCTTCCTCAGCCGCAGCCTCAGCTAGTACGCGGCGGCGAGTGCGTTCAAAGCTCTGGAACTGGAAGATGCGAGAGTAGTTGAGGGGCAAGTTCTCCATGGGGTCCCAGGGCGAGGCGCGGAAACTTTTTAGGCCTCTGTAGCGCTGGAACCTAGACAGAGGACGGCAACAGAATGAAATGTGGCGATGATCAAACTGTAAAAAGAAATGGAAATGGTTTTCATTCCAACCTAAAATCACAACACTTTCATATTTTTTCATCATCCTACATAAAAGAAGCAGAACTGACCTGATTCTAGCTGTCATGTCGAGGGGTGTGTCCACCTCATCAGGAAATATTTCATTGGCTCGAGCCTCACGGTAGCGTTTTAGGCCTTCCACTTCTGCAGCCTCGTCAATGTGCTCATCATAGCGCACATCTGTTCCAGTTCGCTCTGTGGAGCACAACTCTTCCACCTCTTCCTCTTCTTCTGAGACACAGCCTGAACCTGGCTCCTGAGCAGAGCATACAGTACAATATGCTGCTTCAATATGCAATAGCTTCCCTGTCCCCTTTATATGAGACAAAATTACTTTGTGACATTGTGAGAACCACTGTAGTTCCTAGTTTGAAAAGGGACCACACAAATCTGCCTCTTGACTAGATACCCCCCCCCCCCCCCCCACCCCCCTCCCCCCTTTGGGTGGAGGAAGACATCTCAGAGCTGTACTGTATATATCGCAAAACCTGGATAATAAAAACTAAAGTATTTGCATCACCAGATACTACTAGAGGCAAGATTTCTTTTTTTGTAAACTGGATGAACTGACCCTTT
This sequence comes from Zingel zingel, assembly GCA_023566125.1. NCBI lineage: Eukaryota > Metazoa > Chordata > Actinopteri > Perciformes > Percidae > Zingel > Zingel zingel. The sequence continues at coordinate 21,699,364 of CM042316.1, read as the reverse complement.
GACTTTACCAGCACTGCTAGTGGCTGACACTGTTCAAACTATGAGCTATTACCTGAAAAATGTCAGTGTTCAATTCTTTTGCACATACAATACCACATCAAGACATACGTAGATGAACAGGTTTCTATGCTATTATCTTGCAGTTCTGTATATCAGTAATTAGGGCTGAGCAATATATCAATATTATATCGATATCGGGATATGAGACTAGATATCGTCTTAGATTTTGGATATCGTAATAAGTGTTGTCTTTTACAGCTTTTAAAGGCTGCATTACAGTAAAGTGATGTACTTTTCTGAACTTACCAGACTGTTCTAGCTGTTCTATTATTTGCCTTTTCCCCACTTAGACATTATGTCCACATTACTGATGATTATTTATCTAAAATCTAAGTGTGAAGATATTTTGTTAAAGCACCAATTGTCAACCCTAGAATATCGCCGCAATATTGATATCGAGGTATTTGGTCAAGAATATCATATCTGATTTTCTCCCTATCGCCCAGCCCTACCAGTAATACTGTTGGTGCACTCCTCTTATGTTATTTGTAAACATTCGCAACTTCTTTTCTAATTCATCAAGGAAGCTTTTTGCCTCCCCCATTCACCAGATGCACTTGTTAGGAACACAAGTGCAGTCAAAGAGATTCTAAGTATAGAAATTGTATTATAGCCAAACATAAACAAGACTGACCCAGCCACAATTGAAAAGTGTTTTGAGTCTATGTGTGAATGTGATAAGGAGTTGCCAGAATTCTAACTATCAACTAGGGGAACCCCTGGTTTGCATAGATTTTAAAAGTTTGTGCTGGTTCAAGTGTGTCTACAAACGACTGCCTATAGTGTTTCCAGACATTATCTCGGACAATATCTAGAAATTCCAACATCCGCGGGACATAAATTTGTACGAGTATATGAATCATCAAAGAGAACATGCTTTAAAGTGCTCCCTCAACTGGCAAAAACAGGCAGAGCCAGACGCATGAGGGGAAAGCACTCTGCATGGGGCTGATTCCCAACCTTTCCAACATCCCTGCTGCAATAATAATAATCATTATCATTTGAAGTACCCTTTTCCCTATTGTTACCATCTCATAAATACGTATTCCTGTGTGTTAACGTAGACATCAAACACATGCTAATAACAATCACAGATCGTAGTGAACCCACTGCAAAGGGAGAGTCCCCCCCCCCCCAACTTCTTTTCAAGCAGAGCTGGAAATAAATAAATGGTCGACCCCTCCCTTCGTCCAGACGGGAAGTTGTGTTCACAGGGCAGGAAGACAGGAGGCTTCTCTTGGGACTCCTGCTCCAAACACTATTGTTGTGGTGAGCAGCCTGGCACTACAGGCCAGAGACAGACACTGAGAAAACAAACAGTGCCTCTCAGTTACGAGGTGCACTGACCGCGGGTCACGTATGCACCGCTCCGGCCACTCCGACGCATAGCGTCTCCACAGATTGCTGTCCTCATCAGCCTCCATTAGATTACGTTGTCTGACTGCAGCCACACAGTTGCTATGACAACAAGAAGCAGCTGAACAAAGTAACCCTCTTGTGCTGGAAGTATACAATGAGAAATAAATTGAGAAAACAATTAAATTAATTAACAATTTAAATACTTGAGTAAGGTTTTTTTTCTTTCTTCCTAACTATACAAAATATAACGCCGAATATTTTGTAGACTCCAGCTTCTACAAGGTAAGGGTTTGAGCATTTTCTCTAACTTATATAATTATAAACTAAAATTCCCCCTTTTTTTTTTGGAGAAAATCAACAATTTGATAATGACAGCTTGGGATCGGTAGCCTGACAAGCCAGACCCACATCAAGATGTTGGGTCTGGGAACTCACCATTGGCAGGGCTCAATCTGAGGGGCGGGATAAACGGTTGTCTTTCAAATTCCCTCTGCTCTCATAGCCAACCAGAGCAACGCTAGTCGATAGATTAAACTTTTGCCGTATCCGGTCGGCAAAACTCCAAACACATCTTCCTTTTTTAAGAATGACTTCAGTGCTTAACTCCAAGTCTTCCAGAGTGGCGGCCAAAGCCCATTCGAAAGACCGCTGTTCGCCAGCAGCAGCAGCCATCTTCTTTGTTTTCAAGTAGCAGGGAATTCACGCGGAACCATCGCAACTCTGCCATCCTTATGTTAAGCCCGCCCACAGACTTTATACACGGTGAACTTGCAGTGGACATTTGTCCTTATTTTTGTCTTTACATTTATGGACAAAACTATTAACTCATAAAACAAAAAACAAAAGAAGGGAGGTGACGGCCTTGAAACTCTAGACAATCATGCTGCCTTTTGAATTACCAACTAACCATAGAGAAAGAAATGGAAAAGAAAATGATTAATAATCGTGACTAAGCTTTCTGGTTTGAGTCTGTTCAGGGACGTTTGTTGCATCTCTCCTTCATTTCCACTCACCTCTTCACTGTCTGTGATAAAGGCTTCAAGTGCTCAAAAAAACTCAGTGTGTACCTGAGAGATATTGTCGTCATCCTCTCCATCCATGGCCTCGTCCAACATGTCGTCATCGTCGTCATCTTCCTCACTGCTTTCATCGTTTACCTCTCCATTCTCCTCCTCATCTTCAACAATCCACGAGGCCTGGTAGTCTGATGTTCCTTTGGGGACCTTCATCACACGTTTTATCTTCCTGGCCTCTAAAAACCAGAGAGAAACATTTAGAGTCCTGTCTCACTGGCACTGTCTCTCATTTTAATCAAGAAAGACATTTCAGTACACATACATTATTTTAAGTTGTGTAGGTACAAAATGAAGGCAAATATTGCAATGTACAGTTTCACTTTGCTTTGAGCCAACTGAAGGTGACATGACAACCATGTTCAAGTGTGTTCTGTAAAACCCTGGTCGTGTTACTCTATCAAATCTATTTTGCAAACATCTAATAAACTGACTTTAAGATCATGCCAGAGCATGGTGTAATACAAACCTGTAATAAATGATAGTTTGGAGTTGATCCCAGTACGACAGGATTGCTCCAAAAAACAAAACTGGTTGCTCTGACACACGTGAGGCCTCAACTAGGGATGCACCGATCCGACTTTTTCAGTCCCGATACCTGGGTTTTGTGTATCTGTCGATACCCAATACAGTCGTTGAATTAATAATACACTGTATACCTTCCACCTTATACCTTCCTTCCACCATGTGGAAGAGACTAAAGGCACCAGACGGTCCTAACTGAAAATTACTTTCCTAACTAAGACAAAATAACATAGATGTAATGTATTGAATTCTTATTTATTTGTACACTCAACTCTTCCAGCATGCGACACAGGTGCGACAGAGGGGGGGAAAAAACGAACAAAACTGGATCGGCCCGTGGCTCTGTTAATTTTTCCGATCCCCGATCCAGCTATTCGATCTTAATATCGGATCGGTGCACCCCTAGCCTCAACCCCTACACTGAACAATTATCTTATCCTCATCTTACCATCTCAAGATGCTATTATGTGTACATTCTGTTTCTGCACCTTCAGCTTCCAGAAGCTCCGTTTCTGTTGGCCACGTCTGCTCTCCATCCATGGGGTCCACCTCAGCCTCTGCCTGCAGACTCTCCCTGCAGGATGGGTCCGCTTTCATGAGCACCCGCACGGGAGCCTCGTCTTCAACTCCGTCCTGTGGGGAAAAACAAAGATGGCTAAGGTAAATGGGAAATGTTAACATTGAACTAACTGCATAGAAAATCCAAAGCAAAGTGTTAAAAGTCGACTTGTCCGTCCAAGGACCACACCAGTGGTTTTGCATGGTCAAGCCCAATTACTACCACTCATATTGTGAGACGTTTACATTGTTTTTATGAACAGCAGAGAGTTTGACATTCTTGAATTGCTTTTGCCATCTTCCAGTCAGCCACTCTTTTGATTAATTTAACAAATAGGACAATCTGATACTTGAATTCGCTCAAGTATCTTGCCCGCTTAGGTAATTTATTATAATCAATATCATGACTGCTTCAATTGTTGTTACGGTTATTTATTGCTGCATAGTAAGAAAGTGCACATTTGCGTACGCTCCATTATTATGCAACAGAAACATGACATTGACAAAAGTGGTGATTCACTGTGATGTCTCAAGTCTCTTCACCTACCAGCATGTCGACATCTCCCTTGCCAGGCTTTGTTGGTCTGGCTGTTGTTAAGTTGAGGGGAAGGGGGTCTGATGGAGCATCTATCTGACTGAGCTGAAAGTCTCCGTGTCCACTGATGTGCACCAGTCTGTCAACTTGTAGAGGACGGCCACGGACGTACCCAGAGACACAGAGGGTGCCCAGGCCAGTGGGACCGCCGCCTGTCCCCTCAGCAGGGCCGTTGGGCGTGAAGGTGACTTGCTGAGCCACGAGATGGGAACGTCTGGAGCGGAAACCGAGCTTTCTCTGTCTCTGGGTGCCCAGGTGTCTAAGAAGTAGAGTGGCATCCTGCTCCGAATCAAGAGGGAAGAGACGGGCTTCAGGGAAACGGATCTCTGTGATCTTTGACAGAGCTCTCCTGGACTCAACCTTCTTCTTCACAGGAATATCAGACAAACCCTGACACACCAGTGCTACATGGGGTGAATTTAGGGACAGAGAGATAAGCGCTTAGAAAACGTACACCATCAAAATCTGACATTGTGCATACGATCTGCTGCTACAACAGTGTCACTGCCAGAGAGGCTCCAGGAGTGTGTTCAGGTTTATACCCACCATGGCTGGGGAGGCCCTGGGCAAAGAGGCTGGAGAGACAGTAGTCTCCATAGTTGTCCCAACCTTCAGTCGAGTCCAGCACAAATACAAGGCTATCTGCAATCTTTGCCACATCCAGCAGGGAGTGTATGTCAGCTGTCCAAACAAACCATTTGAGAAGCTTCAGAATGAGACAACATAATGATCATAACAAAAGACAAAAATGGTACAAGGCATATAAGATAAGATACAATCTACACAAGATTTTCATGTATTAATGCCAATATACCAGACTGCACCTTAGTATTGTTTTTTTTTTTTTTTTTTTTTTATATATGTGTCATTTTGTATTTATATTTGAATGAATACATTCATTACAAAACAGGTTTGAACTGCATTTAAAAAAAGGACCAGTGGGTAGGATTTAGTGACATCTAGCGGTGAGGTTGCAGATTGCAACAACTGAATACCCCACCCTTCCCCTACCAAGCTTCTGGCAGAACCTACTTACCAGACTGATCTCATGAAGTGGCGTATGTATGACACGCCAATTCGTATGCCATTTTTGGCGTGTTATCAAGACGCGTACTTGCTTTTTTGCGAGTTTATCAACGCTGTTTGGCCTCCATTGACTTACATTACCTTGCAATTGCGTGTGAATTGATGTCGTAGCGAGTAGCATGAAAGGGCGAAAATCCGCGTAGGGAGGCTGGTCGGGGTGGAGGATGGGTCAAACACAGGACTTTCACCCAGGAGACCGGGGATCGTGTCCCGCGTGTCACATTTCCTTTGTGTCCCTCGTGTGAAGTTTCCTTTACACATTTGTTCTTTTCCTAAACCCAACCCTGTTATTCTTTTCCTAATCCCAATTTACATCGGGCCCAAAAAAATCAAGCCCAACCCTACCCGACACGCTGTGTCTGAGCCCGGCCTGGCCCGACACATTAACTGTAGTTATGAGCCCAAGCCCAACAATTTTGTAATACGTGGGCCGTTATAACTGACGTTCTCAACTACAATTCTGAGTTGTTTGAACTACAGAAATATGTTTAGAATTATCTTAATGAATACCGATAATGCAACAAGAGCGAAGCATGTAAACTGCGCTGTTTGTTTATTCAGAATGGAATGGATCGCAAATGGATCCGAATGAAGAAACGTTAAAAAAAACCTCGACCCTGCTCCCTCAGCCGAATAGTGTGGGCAACAGATCAAGGCAGCAACATAATCAAAGCCCTGGAACCATATAGGAGACTTTCTTGTCTCGAGAAAGCACGATGTAGCACAGTTTACCTCACACTCAAGTCAGTGCAGGACATACACCCAGAGCTACGGGAGAAGCTGGAGAGGCATAGCTTGCTCCCCACCGAATAAGGCTAATAAAGTAATGATTAAAAAAACACAAATGCTTTTTAAGGGCCCGGCCCGGTTCGGGCTCAGGCAGAGAATCTAAACTCTACCAACCGGTTCTTCTTTTCCTAAACCCAACATGCTTGTCACATTTCCTAAACCCAACCGTAACCTCGCGATAACACGCCACGTGGCTTTAGAAAGTGGCGTGTCTGTTTATGTTGTGACGTTGCAGACTGCCGTCTGCTGCATACAGCGTAGACATACACGCGGATAGCTCAAAATGCGTACAGATAAGACGCCACTTGGCTTTTGGAAAGTGGCGTGTATGTTTACGCGAAGTCATGATGTCATGTTGTACTTACCTTCAGGTAACGTAAAAACGCAAAAGGCCCTCTCTAGAGCCCGTGTTTGGTTTGTCCGTTCTGAGCTACTGTAAAAACATGGCGGTGCAACAGGGCGGGTTCCTATGAAGAGGACCCGCTCCCTATGTAGGTAGATCTTAGTTTCTAGTTATTATACAATAATGAAAACAAAAGTATCAATATTGTATTCCATGTCTGCCAATAGATCCCCATCAATCCTACACACTGATCCTTTAACTCAATCAATATCAGTTGAATGTTTTTTTTTATTTTTTGAAAAGCAACAACTGTTTAATATCACTCAATACTTACCCGTGCTGTGGCTTAGGAAGATGAATCTTTGTTTAAAACGAGGCAGAAGCAGCCCAAAACTGTCAGCGACACCACTGATGCACCGCTCCTGATGTACGACACCCCCAGTACCCTCTCCACGTAGCAGTTTGGTAACCGCACCGGCATCGACTCCAGCGTGGAGGGACACCACAGCGACCAAATGAGGAGGACCATCCCGGCTGCCCAGACGTCGCTTTTCTGTCAGGACCTAAAAAGACAAGACACGTGGAAACTCTGCAGCACAAAATCAGGAATTCTAAGTAGACTTTTCTCCGTGTGAAATAAATGACAAATACCATGTCTTTCTTATTCCTGCGTAGCTGGTTGGCTTTGTGCCTTCTGTCCATCCTCTTTTGCTCCTTCCTCTGTTTTTTGGTAAGGGCCGTCACTGACACTCTCCCTGAGAGCCAGGTCAACACAGGGATTAATTACCATGTTGTGCAAGATCCAAGCAAAATAGTAAATATACATGTGTAGGTGCACACTTTCAAAGGCTGATTTGGGTGCTTTATTGAGCAAACCTCATAGTGTATGCACTGTATGAAAAACAAGTGCAAAAGAATGCCTGAACTGTTCACAGTACAAACAAACCACAGCCTTGCGGCTTAGAAGAGCTCTGCTAGTACAATTTATTGTAAACCGATCCTAAAAATATACCATATAACTAGAAGCTGTCAATACATCTGCAGTAGATATGTGAACAGTGTGTGAACAAGAGTGGCTTTCTGTAGGCTACTGAAGTTATGATTGATGTCTACAATATCTTTGCTGCTGGGTGGACAATATATCAAAAACACCTGTCGAGTTCAGTGCGATCCAAACCAACAGCCCTGCAACAAAAACTGCCTTGACTTTGTGAGGCTTATAATGTTACATTTTCTGAAATTCTTAGAAAAGCATTGATTTGATGATGGGATACATTTTTTTGTTTGGCCTTTTCCGCCTTTAATTTTGACAGGACAGCTAGGTGAGAAAGGGGGGAAGACATGCAGGAAATCATCACAGGTCGGAGTCGAATCCTGGACCTCTGCGTCGAGGCATAACCCTCTCAGTACATGTGCGCCTGCTCTACCCACTGAGCCAAACCGGCCACAATGATGGATCATTTTTATGGCCATAGTTCAATCAACACCTTTGAGATGTGGTTAAGAGAGCTGGGCGAAGTCCTCCACCTGGAGAAGATCAGATTCACGAATGCAGGGAGGAAGAATGTGTTTGATAGGGCATGGGGACCGGTTTTGGAACACTTAAGGGGTCTGAGGGAGGAAGCGTAGTGATGAGGGGTCACATATATTGAAAATGTAATATTAGCAGTTTCATAGGGAATTTTTCTTAGCTCTTTTGAATCCTGGTTTGCTTTTTGGTCTCTTAACTAAATCTTGATATTTGCTACGGAGCCTCACCATAATGTATTCAGAATCCGCCAAATAATTACAATTGTATGTTCTTGGTTGCTGCTTATTGTTATTGATGTTATTGTATGAATAAGAAAATTGAAAAAACAATGTTGCTTGTATGAACAAGTGCAGTCTGAACCCAATGTTGAGCTGCAATAAACATATTTAAAAAAAAAAAAAAAAAAAAAAAAAAAAAACTAAATTAGTAACAACAAAAACTGACAATGAAAAGGATAGTTCCTTGTTTACTTGACATACAAATCATGGCTAAATACTAAACTTAGAGATAAAGCCAGATGGACATTAGTTCACATTCTGTGGAACGAGATATTGCGGTTGCAGCATACTGACTCGTAGGGCTGGGCGACAATCAAAATATCACGATATTTTTGACCAAATACCTCGATACCGCAACGATACTGTAGCGTTGACTATTGGTGCTTTCACAAAATATTTACACAATGAGCTTTTCGATAAATAATCATCAGTAATGTGGATATAATGACTAAGTGGGTAAAGGTAAATAATAGAACAGTTACAACAGTCTGGTAAGTTCAGAAGATGACATCACTTTACTGTAATACAGCCTTTAAAACCAGGAAAAGACAACACTTATGCCATATTACGATATCCAAAATCTTAGACGATATCTAGTCTCATATCACGATATAATATTGATATATTGCCCAGCTCTACGGACTCGTATTCATAGCCTACAATGATGCAATTAGGGCTGGGCAATATTTCAATATTATATATCGATATCGTGATATGAGACTAGATATCGTCTTAGATTTTGAAGAATTGTAATATTGTTACATGGTAAGTTTAGTCTTTTTCTGGTTTCAAAGGCTGTATTACAGTAAAGTGGTGTCATTTTCTGAACTTACCAGACTGTTGTAACTTTTCTATTATTTGCCTTTAACCACTTAGACATTATATCCACATTATGATGATTATTTATCTAAAATCTAAATGTGGAAGATATTTTGTGAAAGCACCAATTGTCAACCTTATAATATCGTTGCAATATCGACATCGAGGTGTTTGGTCAAAAACATCGTGAAATTTGATTTTCTCCATTTCACCCAGCCCTAGATGCAATTGTAATGTAAGTGTGTGTACAGTACATGCATGTAAAGTTGTGAGGTATAAAACACTCCATTGAACATATTGGAATAAAAGACGAACACATTTGCTCAGGTTAATAGGATGACAACTGCGTCTTCTCCCCTGGGAGCACTGATTGGTCCCCGTGCTATAAAAGGTCATGGGTCAACTGGTATAAAAAACCAGCCGTTTAGTTACCAACGTCAAGCGATACGCTGCACGCGGTCGGGCGTTTTTACGCAATTGCTTACAAGGAAATAGTTGTTTTACATATAACGTTACCACATTTTCTACTGAACTGATGCCACCCCAAAATCCACTGGAAACTCAACACGTGTGTTTGCAGAGCCGTGGCCACAGCCACAAGCTAACGGCAGCTGTTTGGTATAACACTGTATAACTGAACACGTCTTACCTTTGTTTTCTCTCTCAATTTCACCTTTCGTGCGGTGCTTGCCATGTTTGTGGCCTTTGTTTTTCTGTTTATAAATGCCGGGCCTGTGGCCCTGTTGTTTTTCCTCATTCGCAGCCATTTTCACACCATGTGGGAAAAGTCCATAGACTACTTCCGTACTAGCACCGGCGTCATGGCAGAGGGGCGTGTCATCGGCTTTCCGGAGAGGGGTTTCTTCAAAATAAAAGCATACGTCAACTCACGATCACGTGATCGTTATTTCCACAAACAATTAAGTAAATGTGGTGAACAAACTAAGATATTCAGATCACATAATCAGGAACGATGTATGTAATGGTGACGACGTGCAGCGCCAATGTTGCAAACTGTATGCACAAGCCACTAAAACAGCCCTTTTTGGAGCACGTACGGCTAACAAAATGAAAAGGCTTCAGGTGGCATTTAATGATGCGTTCAAAATCTTGATCCAGCTTTCAAGATGCACAAGTGCAAGTCATATGTTTGTGACTTATGTTCCCACCTAATGCCGTGTTGACGAATTTGATGTACAAACGTATGTGTCAATAACTGCTAAAAAAACAACAACAACAATGTAATCATAATCGGCTTAACTGAGCCTACACAAAGTGTGGCACGGTATTCCTGTTGTTTTTGGAAATATTGGAACAAATTGCAACAAAAATGTTGTTGTCCTTGTATTTATTGTATTGTTTTTATACTGATATGGACCTTTGTGTCTGAAATACACTTACATTCAATTGAATTTCAATAAATTAATACTGCAATTATATTACTGTATTTACTACATATCATTTAAGCACAAATCATGATATATGATACTATATATATATATATATATATATATATATATATATATATATATATATATATATACATATGCTACTACAGCTATTCAACACAAAGTGCTGCTTACTATGACGATAAGAAAAAAAAATTCTTTGTCAATACAACCTATACAAATTTGAATAAACATGATCACAAATAATATTGTAGGTTATATGATGTGTGAGCTCAAACCCACTTCTAAAAAGATGTATCCATCATCATCAGATATTTATTCTTCTTTCTCATCACTCTATAATGATTTAGCTTTAGTTTTATAGTTCACAAGCTATCTTTAAACAAAATACACTCACTTTTGAACTGGAAGTAAAAGAGTGAGGAAAGAAAGGGAGGTGTAGAGATGGAAAGAAGAGAAAAAAAATTAAGGAGCCTTTGATGCAATCACATTAGCAAAAATTGAGCTTGTAGCTGCTACACCTATTCATTCGAAGAATAGGTTCCTGTCATAGCAACATCCTTATATTACTGGGGCCTGGCTGTTTGAACTGGATCCATATCTAGGTACTTCATCAAGTATTTGGCGAAATCCAAAGTTGTGTATTAGAAGATCTCCCCTTTTTTTGGAGGGATTGGCTGGAAAAGGGAATTGTTACACTGGGTATCTGTATCTCAGTGGCATATTGAAATCATTTGAGGATGTGGTACAGCAATTTGGAGTTTCAATTTTTCAGATATTTGCAACTTTTGCCATCTGTTAATGGGGATTTTGGATCCAGTTCTTAAGCCCTGAAAGCACCATAATGTTTAGATAAGGTGTTGTTGAAATATGGAAAAGGGTATTATTTTATGCTTATGCAGAACCTGGGGGTGGAGCCTGGACAGCCCTCAAGAAGACATGGGAAAGGGATCTGAGTATTACACTGGATGATGAGGAGTGGGACAGAATTTGTAATTTTTAAACTAGCTATGTCATGGGATGTGAGGGTGCGCCTCATTCCGTTCAAGATTATGCATCGCTTCTATTGGTCTCCCTCCCGATTGTTTTAACTTTGTTTGAAAGACACACCAAATTGTTGGAAATGTAAGACAGGACTGCCAATTACTTCATGTCCTATGGTCCTGTGGATAAGGTCCAGGGATTTTGGACTGGGATACATGATAAGCTATGTCAGATTGCAGGGACCCAGGTTCCATTCGACCCCAGATTTGTTCTATATGGATCAATCCCAAACGGGATGGATAAGCACATATGAACCTGGGTCCAAACTAGTTTAATGATAGCCAGACAGATTCTTTGACGATGGAGGAATTAAGGGGTGCCGTAAACCCAAGAGTGGGCTTGTGAGATGGCTAGGGTGGCAGCATTTGAAAAAAAAGTAATCTAAATGGTTTGATAGATTGAATGTCTAGAAAATGTGGAAAGTACCTGCTTTCTGGAGGGTTCCTAAGAAGCCATGTACTGGGTGTTATATTATGTTTTGGTGCCCCTATAAAGCCAAAAACTTTTCACTTGTACATTAAAAAAAAATAACCAATACAATAACAATAATATAAAAGAATGTAATTGGCACAACTGCTATGAAATATACTGACCATGTCCATGCTCTCCAGAAGCCAGAAGAGAAAAACTAATTTTGGACTTGTTAACTTAACTCTTTTATGCATAGACTGCTCTTATGTCATGCACATTAAACAGACTCATTACAGTAGGTCTCTAGAATGAATACTTTACAATATGTGATAAACCCTAACAATCCAAATCAATTTTCAGATATCAGCATTTTCTATTGCAAGTTAAATTAATATATTTTATATGACCTACCTATTCCATTGTATAGTCAGAAACAAATATGAGGTAATAACCACAAATGAATTAAAAAAAATCTAATAGAAGAGTAGCCTATTTACTCCCCTGTATATCATAGGCCGATCGAGTGTTTTCTTTATGTCTCCGCCTCTGGATGATTTTGGGTCAGAGAAAGTTTACTGCAACTACAACAGGCAGGGCGGAACTGCTGTTTGCAGTATGTCGAAGGAAGACGGACCTTCAGGCAGAGTTACAGTTTAACTAAACAGCTAGCTGAGTAACTAGTAAACATGCCAGTGTGCTAGGTGAAATCCCCAGTTTTTCGACACTGCGTATACCATCGCGGCTTGTTTCTGGGTGTTTGGGAGGTGTTTGAACTTCCCTCACATTCTCCACAACGCATTTTCACGAAGGGAGGCGGCGGTGGAGCGCTCGGCAGCCATCTTTGGAGCTGGGCTGGGAGTGGGATTCGACTATTCTGGCACCCCAGATACTTCGAGGGTGGGGATTTTAACCTACAATAATTCATAAATGTGCATGTTATAATCGACTGACAGCGTCACGAGCCACAAGGATTTAGCGTACGAAATTACTGCGCCGGGGATGAAACGGGAAGAATACTTTGTAATCCCAAACTGTTTTGAATTACACGACATTCTCTACAGTGCTGAAACCTGGCCTGTCAGGAGAGGGTGAGTTTCGGCTAGCTAACTGGCTAAGCTAACTTAGCAAACATCACATAGGTTAGCGTGCTAATTTAGTCATTTCTGGTAAATTACTCTTGAAGTTGATTTTAATTCCACATCATTCGAGTAGTTACTCAACTGTTTACGTTGTGAATACGTCGCGAATATTGCTTGGATTGTTTGATCATATGACACGTAACTTAGCTAACGTTAAGTTTGGTGTGTAGCTAACATGAACGTTACAGTCAACGTTGGCTGGTTTAGGAGCTCCTGAATGATTTGTTTGCGCACGCTTGAGAGTGCAGTGCGGGTCTTTACATTTCAGACTTTGTTAGTTTGAATTACTTGTAACAGCTGTTGGAAAGTGACAACTTATAGAAAACCCCACTAAGTGCTTTCTCTAATTCCACTTGTGTTGCAACTCCAGTGAGATAATACCAAGCCACAGGTGATGATATAACGCAGCAGGTAGGGTTAAGGCTGGGCTACTAGCTAGTTTAACTCGTATATGATAGGTTTTAGGTAAACATTGGTCATTTGATAGTGGTTTAAAATGTTCAGAACAATAACGCTACTGTACAAGTGTCTGTCTATCCCAACAGACAAACTCTGATTAGGCCCAATTGTCATCTTACTCCATTAATGTACAACTAGTTAGGCCTGTACATAAACATACGTCTTTGGTTTATGCTCTTTGACATACAGATAAAGGAAACACTGGTGATTGACACTATTTGATTGTGTTGTTTGTGCTATGGATTGGAGTGCCATAAGGAAATGACTTATCTGACCGACGTTACTGATAAGTTTAAACCGTGTAACGTAACTGATTTCTAAGAAGTGATGGCAGTTGCATTTTCTCAAGGTAAATTAACTGTATGGTATGAAAGCTTCAAAAACTGTCTTTCACTGTGTCTGCATTTGCAACGCAGGTCTGTAAGTATGCCCTCGCTGTTAAGACAAGACAGACTGATAATCACCAGTCAAAATGCTCACCAGGGCCCCTTCCTAGCTCCCTATAGCTGTGCGAACAGGAAATGCTGAGAAATGCAGCCCAGTGAGGACATACATTGGGAATTCCAGCCCTCCAGCTTTGTTGTCCTGTCCTGCTGCATTCTTGTGTGTTTTTCTGTGTGTGATGAAGGTATCAGTTATCATCACTCACTACTTTTGCGCTCACGTGTCCACATTTGAAAATTGCATCATGAGATATGACAACAAAGCTCATTCATGAGCAATGATGTAGTAAAGAGAACAATGGCAATAAAGAGGCACAGTCCCACATGGTAATGAGGCTTTATTTCAGGGCTGTGGCTGCATCTGTGTGGAATAGTGAGTTGTTCAGTGTTGTTGTGAGACAAAAGATGTCTGCTTGAACTGGGGGCTGTTTCTCCCAGCCCTGGGAAAGAAGTCTTGTGACTCTAGCGTCAGCTCTGCATCTGTTTGCAGCTGATCATCTGAGCCTCACAGACTCAGTAAACTTTCCTCAGTGATCTTTTTACAGTCTACATCTGTGTTACAGCAGTGAGTGAAGCTGTATAACAAACTATTTAATAGGCGGCAAATAGTTAAAAAATTAAGCCTGGCAGTGGAGTTGTGGATCTATGCTATATTCTGTCCATTTCTCTAATTTTAAAGGATGACTTCTTCTAAAAAACAAAACACATTATCCCACGTCTCTGTTTCTAGTCATGTGGAGAGTTAAAAAAAAAAAAAAAAAGATCAGGTTCATCCACACCCGTGCTGTGGATATTTTCAGTATTTTTCACATTCATAAGAAGAAAATTGTTCATAACTCTTTTCAGTATAGATGATTATACAGCGTACCTAGGACGTTATTTTTAGAAAAGCTTTTTTAATTTTTTCAACACTGAGCACCACAAACAAATTATTCATCTGTTTGGTAACCATTATAGATAATTTGGAATAGGTGTTTTGTGATGTTTGACGAACTGATCCTTTTAATCACTCGTAGGAAGGTTATATGGACAATGTTTGGTATGTTTGAGAATGTGTGTTCACCAAGTACTTACAGGTTTAACAAGTAGTCCCATCACTGGAATGCTTTGTTGAGTTCAGGCGTCTATCTCGTAGTGAAGCAGCGTGTTGTTGAAGTTGGTTTCTTTGTTTTCGAGCTGGAAATAGTCAGTTGCTAGATGGTTCGTCGTAGCCTCCTCACGTCTCCCTGTCTACATACCAGTCACTGACGGTGCGAGGAGAGTTGATCACACAGCCCACCGATTTCCTTACCGTGCTTGCTGTTACTATGGAAACGGGAGACTTTTCTCTTGCTACCTCAGGATTTCTGACTTGCCGTTCTCTACATTTGCACCTGACGTCATGGTTCATCGCATGTTTTGCGTGGCCTTCTCTCGCTCAGGTATATAGGCTCTGCTATAGCACGTATGGACAGCTAGAGAGCTGTGTGATTGTTTCGCTTGCTTCAAGTTGCCTCTCACTGTAACATATAGCGTTATTAATATAGTGCAACATTACCTTACTAATAACTTACTTTACATGGGTACAGAATGTGTATATTTCCTCAAAATATCCTCATTAACTTTTTAAACCACTTTTTGGATCATGTTGTACTTCTCTGCTGTCCATTCAGTATTCAAAATGAAGCCCTGTAATTTATATTGGGACACATGAATACATTGGGTTAAACCCCTCTGCTGCTGTTGTGTGGTTTTTTTTTTTTTTTTTTTTTTTTTTTTTGTTTTTTTTTTAGTGTACTCATTCCTGTTTTTCCTTGTATTTTCAGCTCTGAACACATATGAGACCACTGTCCTGCAGATGAGCCGTCGGTGGGGGCTTTCAAGTCGCTGTCGCAGACCCAGATAGTTCCTGGCGGCAGCGGCATTGCCCCCCACACCCACACCCAACTCCCCATTATGCCCAACAGCAGTCGGGCGGGGAGCCTGAAGGACCCCGAAATTGCTGAGCTCTTCTTCAAGGAGGACCCAGAAAAGCTCTACTCAGATCTGCGTGAGATTGGACATGGCAGCTTTGGTGCCGTATATTTTGTGAGTATTTCGCAATATTAGGCTTTGGTCCGAGCCTTCGGCCATGTTCAGTCTGACATCAGAACTGCGTAAAAAAATGTGTGTGGACACATTGAGACACATCGGGGGTCTGGCCCAAAAAAAATAAAATGTTGTCAGAGCATAAAAATGTTAAGCCTCGCTCAGCTAATATAATATATACAAGTGCACTGTGTAACATGAATGGCACAGTTACATTTTTTACCTCAAGATCATTGTTGCGGTTGATTAAATGAATGCTGCCTTTTTGAAAAATTAAGAAAATCCTGTCTCATAGTAAACTGCTAACAAAGAGAAAAAGCAAAAAGTGCAGCATGAGTGTGTCAGCCTGCAAGTCTGTTCAGAATGTGCTTGAAGGCCATTTGGATGACATTGGTAACTTGTTTTGTTTCAGTATTCAGCAATGGGAGAACTTTGTTCTATCAACCAAAAAGGCCTTTAGATGCTTTCAAATATTTCATAATGATTCTTAAAATGCACAACCGTTTTTAGTGGCACTCCAGCCTATTATTGAGCAGGCTTTTGCACAACGTGTTGGCTAAGATGGGTTATATAGTCTATGCCATGTGGATATTATACCCAAGCAGCTAGAAGCATTCATTGCTTATGTCAGTAAACTTACGCAGGGAATTGTATCAAAAGTCCCAATTTGTTGTTATAAAATGCCACATTGCCCCAACAGCTACATTGAATTTGAATGTGGATCATGTAGTTGAGTCTCTAAAGGCCCTGACACACCAACCAGACGGGCCGACCGTCGGCAGATAAGGCAGTCAGAATGATCAGTTGGGTCCCCGAGGTCCAAAAAGTGCCTCAGAACACACTGAAGAGACGCCGACTTGAGCGTACGTTCTGCACGAGCGTGAGACGTAATACGTCTCCATAGCAGCAAGCGGCGCTGCTCTGTATTGTTTCCATTAACAGTCTGATTATTTACCAGAAAATGAAAACCGGCAGCTGATTGGACGAACGCGTCACATGGTTCTTTTTTCTCCGAAAAATTCACAGCCAGACTGTCATGGCGGCTTGTTCAGAATACGATCTCATATTGTACTAAAATTGTTCACCGAAACGTGTTTCTGAAAACATTTTAAGCGAGAAATAGGCCGTGCAGTTTCTGAATCTGTCTTCATTTCAGATCGACAAAGGTTAGTTTAAAAGATTTTCATCAGATTTTGAGAGGCTCATCCGCTCGCCATTTCCGGGTGAGTCCCGACTGCCCTGTCTCCGACTGAACATGTTGAGTCTGCCCAAATGAAGGCCGACGGCTCCTCCGACGGCTGACGGCACGGGACACACCGAACAGACTCGAGTCACCGACCTCGCCAGACGGTCCGACGGCCGATTATCGGGCTGGTGTGTCTCCTCTCTTATACAGATTGCGTGTGTCATGATGAGGTCACATACAGTGATTGTCGATTTTAATAATTATATAAGACATCAATTATGATTCACAGGCAAATATTACATGACAAAATGAATGGGTAGCATGGGTATCTGAAAATACGGCTGGTACATCTACTGTGCTTATATCATGCTTTTTGGCTTTTCCCCTTTTCTTTATTGTGTTATATATCTTTTTTGTTCACGTTATAGGTTTACAAAGTGAAAAAGCCCAAAGTCCACCCCAAAGGGACTTACCATCTCCAACAGAAAACACTGTTCACAAACTGCTCCAAACAGCTCTGTTGTAGTCCAGCCTTTACTTCCGTGACGAACGTGCGTCACTTTGTAACACACGTTATAATGCTCGCCTAGCTGCTAGCGTGGCACGCCCTCATACTCTGCTTCTGACTGGCTAGTAGTCCTTACCTAGGTACTGAGCATGTGCGACTCCCAACAAAGATGGAACAGAAGTGAGATGTCTTACTCTGTAGCTAAAACAGAGAGCTCAACACACAGGGTGAAAAGAGGAGCTGCAGCAATGTGCAGTACAACAAAAATATGGTGTTTTTTGAAAATTAAACCACGTAAACCTATTCTGGTACAACCTCTAAATACAATTATGAACCTGAAAATGCGCATGATATGAGCACTTTAAGTAACTGAACCAAACCTTATACCAGTGGTAAAGTTATGAAGTAAAGATGAGAATCGCACCAATATGTGATGTGCTTATCATTCAGGCACGGGATGTGCGGACAAATGAGGTGGTGGCCATCAAGAAGATGTCGTACAGTGGAAAGCAGTCCACTGAGGTATGGTGGCTTTCACTAGCCTGTATCCTGTTAACGGGCAATTGTTAATAACATTTACTCATGAATGTTTTTTTTTTGTTGTTGTTGCTGCTGTCCTCTAATTTTTTACTATTTTCACAGAAATGGCAAGACATAATCAAAGAGGTGAAATTCCTGCAGAGAATACAACACCCAAACAGCATAGAGTACAAAGGATGTTACCTGCGAGAGCACACCGCCTGGGTAAGATTCTCCACGCGAGTCAGTGATGACGACTAAAATGTACCACCCACTGATTGGAAAAGACAATTTCACACACAACTCTCTTTATTTCATTGCAGCTGGTAATGGAGTATTGTCTGGGCTCTGCTTCCGATTTGTTAGAAGGTGAGTTGAGAAGCTTTTTTTTTTTTTTTTTGGAGTCCTGATCATTGCACGAGGCTGCGTGACTACAAACAAACAGTAGTCTCTCTTATCAAGTTTGTCCTTGTCGCCTCTTTGCGATTTGCACCGCTGACTGTAATGTATCCCTTCCAGTTCACAAGAAACCTCTGCAAGAAGTTGAAATAGCAGCAATTACCCATGGTGCTCTTCAAGGGTTGGCTTATCTTCACTCCCACAACATGATTCACCGGTGAGTGTTTGGGAGAGCATGCTGGCCCCTGCTTATGTGTTCCAGGTGTTGTGTCTGTCTGTCTGTCTGTCTGTCTGTGGAATCATTTCCTCTCGTGTGTTTGACAGAGATATCAAGGCGGGGAACGTCTTGCTGACGGAGCCGGGGCAGGTCAAACTAGCAGACTTTGGTTCTGCCTCCATCGCCTGTCCTGCCAACTCCTTTGTTGGGACTCCATATTGGTGCGCTACAAAACATTACTATTCAAGTTTTCTGTTCGAGCAAATTCCCCATTAAATTGTTATTCATTGTCATATTTCTTTATTGTGCTGAATGTGTTTGTTTTCTCAGGATGGCCCCAGAAGTAATTTTAGCTATGGATGAGGGCCAGTATGATGGAAAGGTGGACATTTGGTCTTTGGGAATAACCTGCATTGAATTGGGTACGGTCCCTGTTATATATGGCCTGTTTTCACATCTACGATTTAGATTACGTTTGTTGTTACATTGCTTACATCCATTTAACACTTTTACTAACCTCTCATTGCAAGCAATACTTTTGCTCACTTATTCAGTCAATACTTGAGTGACGTTGCTTTTTCTTTCTCTCATAATTGAATTTTTCGTTGCAACATCTGACTCCGTGATGTAACCCACTACTTGGTCTGTAGCTGAGAGGAAGCCTCCACTGTTCAACATGAATGCAATGAGTGCCTTATACCATATAGCACAGAATGAGAGCCCCATGCTGCAGTCTAGTGAATGGTGAGTTTAGAATTGCATTAATAAGAGCTGGTGTATTGTTTCTTAAACAAATTTGAGTCCGTACAATAATTCGATCCGTTTTCCACTTTCCGTCTCAACTTTAGGACGGATTATTTCCGAAACTTTGTAGATTCTTGCCTTCAGAAATTTCCCCAGGATAGGCCGAACTCTGAGGAGCTTTTAAAGGTAAGAATAAAAAAAATATTATATATATATATATATATATATATATATATATATATATATATATATATATATATATATATATATATATATATATATATATATATATATATATATATATATATATATATATATAAATAAATAAGAGAGAGCCATGTTAGAAGTCATGATTTTAATGCAAGAGGTCTTTTCTGTGTTCTTCCTCTAGCATGCATTTGTCCAGCGTGAGCGACCAGAATCAGTTCTAATAGACCTGATCAGTCGGACTAAGGATGCAGTGCGGGAGCTTGACAATCTGCAGTATCGCAAAATGAAGAAGCTCTTGTTTCAGGAAGCCCATAATGGCCCCACAACCGAGGCCCAAGATGAAGAGGAGGTCTGTGATGGGACTGTTTTGAACTTCTGCTAGGCTGCATTTCTTTTCTTTCTTTTTTGTGTCGTCTCTGTCATGTCCAGTGTATGGATGTTGTATATTCTAGTATTGGGCCTTATTTTAACCATCTAAGCGCACGGCGTGAAGCGCATGGCGCAGGTGTGTTTAGGGCGTGTCCAAATCCAGTTTTGCTAGTTTGACGGTGGAAAAAAGGGTCTGTGCGCCGGGTGCATGGTTCGAAAGGGTTGTACTTATTGTCTTCATTAAGTCATAGGTGTGTTTTAGGCGTAACATGCAATAAACCAATCAGTGTCATCTCCCATTCCCTTTAAAAGCTAGGCGCGTTTGTACCTTGGCGCATTGCTATTATGATGGCGGATTTACACCATAATATTTTTATTTGTAAACTTTTGTGTGTGTAACAAGCATAGTGTGCATGCCGTGCATAAGCCTAGGAGTTAAAATAACAATGAAATGCTATTGACTTTAGACCAGGTTTTTGTTGGTCAATGGCGCGATCACTTCCCGTTGCGTCAAGATAGCAATACACCAAGAATGCACCTGAACACACCTCCCTGTGAGACCAGCATGCCCATGGGCGCAAAGATGGCCGCAGGTGCATTTGCTATTCAAACGACGCGGGCGCTAGACGGGAAATTGACAACTGTGTCTGTCTTAAACTAGCAAAGACGCTTGTGTCGGGCTTTGCGCTGCGCCGGGAGCAAGATGCGGCCCACTGTGTCATTCTTTGTTATTAGAGAGCTTTGTTGTAACCTTGTTACTGTCTGCCGTGTGTGATGTTTTTAGGAGCCAGAACACAGCGTGGGTCGGACGGGTACAGTCAACAGCGTTGGGAGCAACCAGTCCATACCCAGTATGTCAATCAGTGCCAGTTCACAGAGCAGCTCTGTCAACAGTCTAACTGATGCAGGCGATGACAAGAGTGAGGTGGACATTGAGGGAGACCACACAGTCATGTCCAACAGCTCTGTGATACACCTCAAACCGGTATGATGTTCAGGTTCCAGTCTGACCTGAAATGTATTATATTAATTCATTATTATCATATGATCCTATGTATTCATTTTAAATACAGCATGAGAGACATCATTTTATTGTTTTGCGGTATCTTCTCCTGCTGTTTACATGTTGGGTGCATGTTTGCCTATGTTTTTAGGAGGAGGAGGCGTATAAAGAAGAGTCCGATCCTAACACCCGGCCAACTGAGCCACAGTCCCCGCCTGCACACACTCCGCGGCCAAAACGGAACCGCGAACACTTCGCTACTATACGCACAGCCTCAGTGGTAATAACACAGTTTATTGTATTTTCAGATCAAATAAGAAGATTGTGTGTGTGTGTGTGTAGCTGCTGGACATCCATTAGATGTCTAGGCTAGAAAGTAGTACTTGATCCAGTTTGAAACATGTATGCCCTTGGATATGCACTTTGAAAGATAATTGTCTATTTCCTCCATATTGTCTTAAAAAACCTCACTCATACGTGAGACACGTTAGCCTCACACACGTATCGTTGTCTCAAGAACTTGTTCTTACCGACCAAAACAACATATAAAGGGAATCCGGGTCTTGTGTCTTCCAGCTCACTCGCCAGATTAAGGAGCATGAGCAGGATTCTGAGTTAAGGGAGCAGATATTGGGCTACAAGCGCATGAGGCGGCAGCACCAGAAACAGCTGATGGCTCTTGAAAACAAGCTGAAGG
Source organism: Zingel zingel (assembly GCA_023566125.1). Taxonomy (NCBI): domain Eukaryota; kingdom Metazoa; phylum Chordata; class Actinopteri; order Perciformes; family Percidae; genus Zingel; species Zingel zingel. Next base: position 21,677,524 of record CM042316.1, on the reverse strand, counting down.
CTGAGATGGATGAGCACAGACTCCGCTTGGACAAGGAGCTGGAGAACCAGAGGAATAGCTTTGCCCAGGAGATGGAGAAACTGATCAAGAAGCACCAGGCGTCCATGGAGAAAGACGTATGCTTTCAGCTCGTTTCTGTGTTCACTTAAGATTTACAAAACGCGTAGAGTAAACTGATTACGATGCGCATTTCTCCATTAGGCGAAAACGTTTTCCAACGATGAGAAGAAGTTCCAACAACACATTCAGAGTCAGCAGAAGAAAGAGCTCAACAGCTTCCTTGAATCCCAGAAACGGGAGTACAAACTTCGCAAGGAACAACTCAAGGAGGTAGGGAGATCCACGCCTTCTTGCCCCAATACATTAGTCTCTACAATGTTCAGTTTACTTACTATCAGCAAATGGACATCAGTCAGCACCATGGAAGTCTGTTTTACAAGTGACCTGCGATCTTTCTTCCGTTTTAGGAGTTGAATGAAAACCAGTCAACGCCCAAGAAGGAAAAGCAGGAGTGGTTGTCCAAGCAGAAGGAGAACTTCCAACACTTCCAAGCTGAGGAAGAGGCCAACTTGCAGCGCAGACAGAGGCAGTATCTGGACCTGGAATGCCGCAGGTTCAAACGGAGGATCTTGATTGCCCGCCACAATATTGAACAGGACTTAGTGCGTGAGGTCAGCACTCTGTCTCTTCCATTGTACCGCTGGGTCTCACTCAAATGCTACAAACCTTAGTGAATTGATTTAACAAACTAAAATTTAGTTATCTTTTGGAGCGCGACAGTCTCATCTCTTTTTTTGTTTGTCTCTCCACGTGCACATAATTAGGAGCTGAACAAGCGTCAGACCCAGAAGGACTTGGAACATGCCATGCTTCTGCGGCACCACGAGTCCATGCAGGAACTGGAGTTCCGCCAGGTCAACACCATCCAAAAGACGAGGGCGGAGCTCATCCGTCTGCAGCACCAGACGGAGCTCACCAATCAGCAGGAGTACAACAAGAGGAGGGAGCGGGAACTTCGACGCAAACATGTCATGGAGGTTCGCCAGCAGCCCAAGAGCCTCAAGGTGAGAACTCGGCTTGTGAGCATGCTTGTTCATTGAATATTCAATAGATACTCTCTTTTTAATGATAATGACATGTTGCTCTGGGTACTTGTAGGGTCTGTTTTATATGCAATTCACTGTTTAAGAGGCAGACCTATTTTCCTTCTTGAATAAGCCAAGATGCTCTGAAACACTGATCCATAGAATTTAGAGTAAAAGGACTGCATCGGAGTAATGAGTGTGTCGCTTGTTCCTTCTCTTTGGTTAGGCAAACGGTTTTAAAATGGAATTGTGAATAGAAGCTGACCCATGTTGGCTTGGTCCTACCAGACTCTGGTACATTTCATTGGTACAGAGAGTCTGGCCACTCTCTATTGACAAGTGTTAACTTCCTTGAAGTTAACACTAGTTTTTAACTTCTGTTGAAGTTTAAAACTATTGGATCAGCCCAGAGCCACTCTGGTAGCCTGGCTCCGCCCTCCTGCGTACTGTCTGGTAGAACCAGGCTAACGAGGGGAGATGACATCAACTATCAGCTTAGCATCGCTAGCGTTCGCCTTAGCCAACTCCTTCACCACTAACTCGGGCTTTAACTTCTGGATATTCGGCAGCGTTGCCACAAAGGACCGCATCTTTCTCCGCCGCCATTATGGAAATGCAACTGAAACTAGCGCACGTCACGTCCTCAACATCATTGTTCTCAGCCACTCCCTCTGTTCGCTGATTGAACCGGCAAATATTTGGCCGGCGAAAACCCAAGACTATACCACAAACCCAGACGGAGTACTGAAGGGAAATTCAAATTGAGCGGAACCACGTAGGAGCGCGGAGCCAAGCTAGACCCATGTTGCCTTATCTGTGTATTCTGGTTTTCCTGTTCTACTTGCTTGGTCTCAAGCCCCAAAAATGTTAAGATTGTACAGACCTCATGTAGATCATTCATGTTTTCTGTGTTGGCTTAAAAGCAAGGTTGGTAACTATTTCCAATATACACTTTTTATATATTGTTTGAAATGGTCTTTACACACAGTGTGTAAAGACGCTTTGAAAAAGAAGCGAAAGTCCACCAATCACTGCCTCGCAGTCCGCTTGGAAAGAACCAATGAAGTGCCTCCTTTCCCCGCTGCGCTTACTCTACCCCTCCCGTGTACGAGCCTGAGGTCATCGCTGCATTGCTAACAGTAGTCATGTTTGTTTTAAACATTTGGTATGATAATATTAGGTGTTAGCTTGCCTGTGAATGAGACATGAAGTTAAATAGACCTTTTGGCTCAATTCCATCAAGTGTCCCAGTAAGCTATTTCAGTGAGTCAGCATGCACAATACCAGGCCTCTCCTAAGTGGAATGCAGCCATCATTAATGGGTTTGAATACACCTGTGCTTTTCCTACTATGACATGTCAACATGTCTGCCGTGAAAAAGGTCTATCGCGGTCCTTTCTTCGCTCTGCTCTGAAGCAGCGTCGCTTGTGCGCGCCTGTGTGTGGGGCGGAGCCCCGAAGGGCAAGGGGAGGGGTTACACGGAGCCCCAAGGAGATGCTGCGTTCAAATCTTGCTAGCTTTTCAACTTTACCAACCCTGCCTTTTTTAATGTTTGCTTTCAAATATAGAAATACATAATTGTATCATTTCTTTTTTTTCTTTATAACCTAGTCCAAAGAGCTACAGATCAAGAAGCAGTTCCAGGACACATGTAAGATCCAGACCAGGCAGTACAAAGCACTGAGGAACCATCTGTTGGAGACCACACCAAAGTCCGAGCACAAGGCTGTCCTTAAACGGCTGAAGCAGGAGCAGCACCGCAAACTCGCCATCTTGGCAGAGCAGTATGACCACTCTATCAATGAGATGCTTTCCACTCAGGCGGTGAGTCTGGGAATGCCAGGAATGTAGAAAAGTTGTAAATTAAAACCATGAAGTTGCCACTCGATTTTAAAAAATAAATAAATAAATAAATAAAAAAATAAAAAAAGTTTATACATTTTGCCCAAATCGGTTATGGTTGTTTATGTTTTACTTGTTGGATCCTGATCCTGATCTGTCTGTCCCCTAGCTTCGTCTGGATGAGACGCAGGAGGCTCAGTGCCAAGGCCTACGAATGCAGCTACAGCAGGAGCTGGAGCTTCTCAACGCCTACCAGAGCAAGATCAAAATGCAGACCGATGCCCAGCACGAGCGTGAGAGGAAGGACCTGGAGCAGAGGGTGTCACTCCGAAGGGCCCTGCTGGAACAGAAGGTTCTCCTCTAGAAATGATTGTCACGTAGAGATTTATATTGGTCTCCGTTCTCATTGCAAGCACCGGTGTTTACTAGTAACATTAACGATGGCTCTGTCCTATTCAAGTGCCCCAGTAAGTCGTGACCGTGAAACGCCATGCCCAATACCAGGGACCCTGAAACTGAAGCCACTAAATGGAATTCAGCCATCCTTCATTTTATCATGTGTACTGTGAAGTAGAGATGTTTTCCGATTTCGATACCTGAACTTGCCTATCGGCCGATGCTGAGTACCGATCACATACCAGTGGGATTAAAATGTATTTATTATTCTTATTTTTAACAGCTGTATACTACTAACCCTGTATGGATGCGATATCATGGTATGCATTGCATGACATTGTTGTATGGCCTGGCTCAAGTTAAACCCTTTGTAAAACATGAACAAATACATACAGAGAATGAATGTCAAACTAGATGATAAAAGAAAGTTCTATGGCAGTCAGTCTCAACGGAAAAAGAACTTGTATAAACAACTTTTAAAGTATATTTTTTCAGGGCTAAATAACGGGTGTTTGGTATTTTTAAGCCCCCAACGTGGTCTTCCAGGCAGCGCTGCATGGAAGGCACTAGGATTAGGCAATGGTTAGGTGCCTTGAAGTTCGACGGTCGTAGCGCTGCCTTGAAGTCGACGTTGTGGGCTTAAAACACCATTGAGCTAAATTACGTGGTATCGGATCATGCGTAGACTTGCGTACCCATGCCAACATTTTAGACAGTATCGGAGGCATTTCCGGTACTGGTATCAGAACTACTCTACTGTTAAGCACATATATTGTATATGAACATTGTTATTTACCATGTTTTTTCTATTTATTTTTTTGTAGATTGAGGAAGAGATGATGTCCCTGCAGAATGAACGCCTGGAGCGAATCCGAAGCCTGCTGGAACGTCAAGCCCGCGAAGTCGAGGCCTTTGACTCCGAGAGTATGCGCCTGGGCTTCAGCAACATGGTGCTAGCAAACATCTCCCCAGAGGGCCTCAGCCACAGCTTTCCCGGGGCTCCAGCGAGTTGGAGTCACCATCAGCAGCCGCGGCCGTCTGGGAGCTCTCCAGGGTCCCACTGGGGCAGCGTCGGCTCGGCCGCCGGGGCAAGCCACCACGGCAGCCATCACAACTATCACTCCAGTCCGGGAGGGGCACCTATGCCACAAGGCTGGGGTCAGGGCATGCAGGGAGGTGGGGTCCCATCACCGTGGGGCCACCCATCGGCAGGTGCCCTGTCCCGCAGCAGTGGAGGTGTACAGAACAGCCCCCAAGCAATGGGAAGGACACCCTCAGGAGGGCGCAGTGAGCAGAGCATGAGCAGGAGTACCAGCGTCACCTCTCAAATATCTAACGGGTCACACCTCTCCTACACATAGATCCCCCCCCCCCCCCCTCCATCAGCTCCTGGGGTTGGAATTTGAGCGTGGAGATGTAGAATCCAGCAAATGCAAGTATTGGTTGAGCTCTGCCGCCCCCACCAATCCCCCACCTCCCCTCCCCCGTGTACAGATGTGGATGTGCGATGAAATAAATGTTGCTCAGGTCAAAAAGGGCTGGAAAAGACGCAGCCCGTCCTCACGGCAGTTTATCGGCACACGCACAGATCCTTAAATTTGTTACATAAGCAATTTGAGTGTCAACACATAATGGTCCCATTTGCTTTTATTTACAGCTCCCTCCTGCGGAAAACGTTTTAAAATATATGTTTTGTGCTAATTCACAGCCATTGCTCTCATTTTGCACATGAAACACTGTTTAAACGCCTTTTTGACGTGTTAAAAATGTCCTAAGAAATGTGGTATCAAACAATCAGAGCATTTTTATTTAGGACCCCCCCCCCCCCCCCTTTACTTTCCAGATCCACATTGAGTGACACACCGGTCGATTTCGCTGACGGTGGTTTAAAACCGCAGCAGACCTCCTAACTAAAGCTGCTTTGCTGTTTGTGATACCAGCCTGCTGTAATGGTCATTGTGATAAATGAGATGCCTCCTTCTATTCAATAGTTTTTATTTCACCTGATTTCCTGGTCGACAGCCCAAAATGAGACTTTACAAATTCAGAGCCAAACAACCCTGATGTTAGCTGTATCAGGCTTACGCTCCAACACTACTACAGTGCCTTTTTAACCTGTTTTGAATCAGTCTTGGATGTTTATAGTTTTATTTTAAATTGTATCATTAGTGCCAGTGTATGTTTTAGTTTGATTTTAGTTGCAGAGGTCCCGAATACTTTTCTCAGATAATTACAGTATATTCACTGTGTATGCAGTTAAGTCTTATAAATGGTGAGAAATAGAAAATTGCTATATCAGTAACTACATTAAGGTCTTTAGAGTGGTGGTACTCTAGGGGTGAACTTGGAAACCCCTTGCGTTACAGAGAATGTCATTGTACACATTCACAGGAGGAATTGTGGGGTGGGGGGGGAGGAGATGAATTTGCCTTCAAAAACAATCCTAGTATTGATCTGTCGATTTTTATTAGTGCCTTTTTTTTTTTTTTTTAAACTGCTGCCTTGTTCAAAGCACTTTATACAGCGGAATATGTGTAAAATTAAAATGTTACTTCTGTCCGTAAAGCACCTGGTGGATGAGCGTTTTCGTCGGTACGCACGTTGAGGAGTCGAGCTAACCCGTGCTGTGAATTTTTTTTTTTTTTTTTTTTGGTGGAGCAATTTCCCAAGTAGACAATACCTAGTGTATGGCAACATACAGTATGTGAGTGAAAGCAGTTCCCCCTTTCTGCAGCTTTTACTGTGTTTTGAAACTAAAGCTGCTGTTGGTTATCTCTTTATCTCCTGTGTGTTTCTGCTGAATTTTGATTGAACAGAGGATGTGAGGATGCTTCAGGCTTTTTGAGATATGTTTTTGACTACAGTTTCCATAAAACAAATTGAACTAAGTGTGCTGTAGAGAGTCCATTATGTGCAGCAGGCAGAAAGGTTAAGGCATATTGTCACGACCATGACAGCAGGCTTGGCACTAATAAGAAAACTACAACACTGTTAAAAACAAAAATGTTGGGGCCCAGTCAAGTACACTAAAAATAAGGTGCTAAGTCATAATTGTTACACCATCTCATCAGAACCCAAGAACAAGGGTGACCGAATCAAGCACATGCTCGCATGATGACATTGTATTATAGATACATGTAAATGTAAAATTGATTCAACGCACTCTCTGAAAACAGCCAAATACAAAATAAATGTGGCAAAAAAGCACTTAGGTGTTCCTTTTGATAGTTCAAGCAGTTCCTCTAATAGTGTGTCTCTGCTCGCTCCCTCCTCTCTGGCTTGTGGTTGAAATGTCATTGGAGAAATGCCCTTTAAACCTTTTTAACAGCCTCTCTGTTCACCTTAGGCTTTCAATTTCCATATCCATACAGAGAGTTTAAAACATTTTTATTGAAAAGGCCATTAAGGTTAATGATCTTGAGATAATAAGGATGTATGCTTTCCTTGAAATACAAAGCTGGAGTTAAATGTGCATATGTGTATATTTTATTAAAGAAAACGTATAAAAACCTAAACTCACATTTTTAAGAAAATAATTTCTAAAACTAACTTTATTTAACTGACAGACCACACTGATATTAGCAAACCGTTCACTCTCCAAGTGGTTTTGAATTGTCTGGACATAGCTCAATGAAAGATATTCTTGGTTTTGTGTACACAGACCGAATGCCACACATGCACGTGTTTGCCGTCGTCGTCTTAAGTGGCACTTCTTTAATCAGGCGGCCATTTCTGAGCTTTATCACGGCAAAATTTGTTCCCCCCCCCCCCCCCGCACATGTTTGGTAATTTGTCCCCGTCCCACTCGGATTCAGAGCCATCTTTTCAGATGCTGGCTCTTTCTGAATGTCATAATGTGATCTACGCTTATCACATTTGAGGACACAAAAATGCTTTTTTCTTAAATAGGTGGGATGTTAATTTTCCACGTGTATATATCCTATCCTTGAAAGTATGCATTATATGAAGTTACAATATGGTTTAGTCCCAAAACTTAATTTTTTTAATGCAGAGTAACTAGTTCAGTTACTGTAACACAGCAGGTTGTATTTATCATTTCCTTTCTGATTGATTGATATTTGGTAAAGAAATGGGGAATGTATTTATCATGATCGGAATCTTACCTTTAGTAAAAAGCCAAGGCCAAGAGTTTGAATGTCAGGCCAATCGAACCTCACCTACATGCCAACCTTAAGTTTGTATGCGCTAACTTTTGTTCACTTTTATGTCAATGTGGTGTGTGAGGACGTCTGGATACTGTTGTCAATCATTGTCGGTTACGAGACCGCTCCACAAACCTGGATTTTATTTTATTTTTGACTTTAACTTTGATGTCAAATTTTGTCCTACTGACTGAAAGCTTATGGGATACCGAATGAGAAACGGCAACAACAACGAATGGCGATCCTTTCTATGGTCAAACACTGTGCCATACCTGAGTTGCCAAGCCCACGTACCACTGCGTTGTCTTCATCTCCATGGTTTTACCGATCAGTGGGCTGATGGCATGAAATGTATAAAAACAAGTTGGTTCTGCTCTAGGGGCCAAAGTAAAAAGGCTTGAAAAAATGTGGTGACAGGCAAATTATGAAAGAGATTGCATTTCTTTGATGATGTCAGTATTCTTCTTTGGCACATTACCACTACAACTCATAACCTGTATTAAAATGTATAGATGGTGGAACTTGTTATTGAATGTCAGAGAGATTATGAAGATACTACGTAAGAGATGGTAAAGTACTAAAAGTGGATTTAAATTGTGTAAAAAAGATACATTAAACAGAATAAAAATAGGATCAAATTTACTATTTTGTTTGTATTATATTTACCATTATGTTGGCAGAGGGATATTGAACAGAAATCAGCTGTAATAAAGTAATTTTAGTATAACTGGCCTTGTGTTTTTATTTATTTTTTTGTACCTCAAGTGTGCAATATTTTATATAATATTGATGCTACTTCCATGGGACTGCAGAAAAGGAGCTCTCGGAAGGTCCGAGGACAGCTTGGGAATCAAACAACCAATGATATCACTGGGAGTCAATCAACCAATGATATCACTGGGAATCAATCAACCAATGATATCACTGGACGCAGAAGCGGAAATGCTTGCAACATGATATGTGACGTATGTGACGAGCATTGTAAACAAGTTTTGCTAGCCTGGAAAAGGAATGCCAGTACAAGAGTCTTTTACTTGAGTGAGTAAATAGTCTTACAACACGAATCAATATTTATTTACTGACCTTAAGCTCCGTTAACAACATGGATATGTGATAAATGTAACTTCACGTTAGCAGTCTGTTCCTCTTGTGTAACTTTGTCATGTTCAACCCTATGGTTTAATCTTGCATTGGAGTTGCATTAATGAAGTTTAAGTTGAATGTAATCATTAACGTTAGCTAATGTTAAAGTGAAACTATAGCTGACGTTACACAAACAAGGGGCTTTAAAACGAGTAACGTTAGCTGACGTTATATCTGCCTGCTAGTGCACTTACTTGTATGACGACTTTAGCTGCCGAGCTAGTTACCTAGTCTTTTTTGTTTTCTATCGCTAAAGAAACGTTATATTCCCTACATCAAGGACACTGACCAACAACTTTGAATAATAGTAACGTTAACGACTCATAGATATGAATACGTATATATATATATATATATATATATATATATATATATATATATATATATATATATATATATATATATGCTATAGTAACGATTTACAACACACGACATTGCATTAGGTAACGTTAACTGTTGTTAATCTTAATCTTTTGTAATAAATGAATAGTCGACACTGGTTTGCTGACTTTACTTTGTCAGCCAAATAAAAAGAAAAATTGTCAACATCAATGTATATAATAATTGCATGTTTTGTCTCACATTATATATGCCCAACTTCATTATGTTATACAATATGAAAATGTACAGTATGTTTTGTGTAATTCTAGTTTTTCAAATACGACCTATAGCAGTATTTTATGACATATTGTAGATTTCATCTAAACTTGGCACAAAAAGTAAGGAAATTTGTGTTTGGTAGATTATTTCTCTGTGGTAACAATGCTTTTTGGCAATAAATCTTAAACCGTTGGAAAGCCTGTTTAGTTCCCTTTCAAATGGTGCTCTATTTGTAAGGAACATGCATTTGTGGGATGAGCAGCAGCGCTGAACATGTGGGTTGCGCCCATGAAAGATTTGCCAAATCTTCTCTGCCATTGCCAAACAGGTTATTTTGTTGTTGCTATTGACACTTGTTTTGAGCTTCTGGTACCCCCAGGTTCTGCCAATTAGGTGCCTGATTTAAAGATGAGATTCTGCAACCAGTGGCAATCCCATATCTCCACAGTCTGGGACCGAACTCTATCCTCCAAGATGACAACGCTCGCCCCCACGGGGCGGGGTTTATCAGAGACTACCTCCAGAATGTGGGAGTGGAGAGGATGGAATGGCCTGCCAGCAGTCCTGACCTCAACCCCATTGAACACTTGTGGGATCAGCTTGGGCGTGCTGTTCGTGCCAGAGTGACCAACACAACCACGTTGGCTGACTTGCGACAAATACTGGTTGAAGAATGGGATGCCATCCCACAGCAGTGTGTGACCAGGCTGGTGACCAGCATGAGGAGGAGGTGCCAGGCTGTTATGGCTGTGTATGGCTCTTCCACACACTACTGAGGCTCCTGTTTTTGAAATTAATAAATTGCCAATATGTCTTGTTTCTTCAAACTTCAATCATCCAATCCACCAAACACCAAACGAGTCAATGGCAGAATAATCTGTTTGGCATTGGCAGAGAAGATTTGGCAAATTTTTCATGGGCGCAACCCACATACTCAGCGCTGCTGCTCATCCCACGAATGCATGGTCCTTACAAATAGAGCACCATTTGAAAGGGAACTAAACAGGCTTTCCAACAGTAAAATATGTATTGCCAAAAAGCATTGTTACCACAGAGAAATAATCTACCAAACACAAATTTCCTTACTTTTTGTGCTAAGTTTACTAAACGTATAGGGTGGATTAGCAAAAACCAATTGGAGTATAAGACTAATGATGATGAATGAAATGTTGTGCTTTAATAATGTAAAAGAAACAACAATACTAAGATTGTATGTTGACTTTGCCATATGCACAATGCATACGAAACTTGATGTTATTTACAATATTTCATTTTTGAATGTATATATGCATCTGTAAAAATGTTAGGCTATAAACAGTATAAATGGTATGGGAAAATCCCTGACAGTAGACAAATATTCAAAGAATAACGCATGAAAAAGTCAGGACAGGTGAATACTTTTTATAGTCACAGTATACATAGGAACATAATTCCAAAAGGCATCACTTACAGTATTTCTACTGTATGTCTGTTGTCCTCACAGAGCTCCAGGATGTTGTGTGAAGTCCTGCTATCATCGCTATGGTTCCTGTTCGTTATCTTCTGGGTCGAGACAATAAGTGTTTGGCTGTTTCTGTCCATGTTCTACCAGGACCGAGCGTTTTACCACTGGGGAGATGAGTAAGAGATGGGTTTCTGTGGTAGGGCTGCACAATTAATCCCAATTTTATCGAAATCGCAATATGGACTAGTGCAATATCCAAATCGCAGAGGAGCGCAATATTTGTTAAAGGCAAAATATATGTCAAACCGTTCTGAATGAAGTATTGTGATGCTGCAGAGACGTCCCGGCCTACAAATCCTATCCTACAGACTAAAGAAAACATCTTTGTTTGGTACAGAGCCTCGCAAAAATCACACTATAATCATTTACAAGATTTTTAAGATTTAATATTAGTCAATGAAAATGAGAATAATGATACGAACATGATCATTCCCTTCATTATCATGAATCATGTCGCAAACGCAACATCAGTCAAAATAATCGCAATTAGATATTTTCCTCATATTGTGCAGCCCTATTCTGTGGTTAACATTTTTATGTGCGTCATATATTCAAAATAGTGCATTATTATATAGTAAAGCAAAAGATACTCACTCTATACTAAAGTAGAAAGCCCCACACTTTTTCATACCCCTAGCCTTACTTTCAATATTCTGAAATTATTTCTAGTATTTACAGCTTCTTATTTTATTGTAGTTATGTGATTAATTATAATGTATACATTTCACCTAATCGAATATATCTTTTTGCTGTTGCTTTAATCAAGTCTTCCTGCGAGTATATTACTATTATACTTCATTTCTTATGAAGTACTTTAATTGTGTTACAGGTAACTGAGCTAGTTAATATCCAGCTTTGTGACACCAGTTATTCTTACCAATGGTAAGCTCATGTAACCCAAAAGAGAGCCAGATTAAGTTGAACATGCTTTGGGGTACAGGCCCCAGATGTATAACATTGTTTCGCCCACCAACACTTCTTTGTCAACTAACTTGTAAGTAGTTGGAGAGAAGAGAAGGTAGAATGACACGCGTTGAAAGTTAAAACGCCGTCTCTATTTTCTCGATGGGACCCAAATTTAGACCTTAAGAGTCCTCAAGCCCTTCCTGAACCGATGGATGGAAAAACACTTAAGACCTAATGGCCAATGTCCATTATGGAATCACTGTTGTGTGTACTCGGTTCCTTGGTTAGTGAAAATTATGTTTTAATATAACTATTTGTTTGATGTTACAGGGTATTTGCAGATGATCCTGGACAGATGATATACATGTTGAGCAGGCAAGAGCTTTATTTTTATCCTGATTAATTAAGTTTATAACAATTTGAAACATGAGCCGTGTGTATTTGTGTGCAAGGTTTAATCTCTTGTCTCTCTCTCCACAGAGTCGATACCCATATGCAGACAGAGATGCAGACCTGAGACGTGAAAAGATCAAGTACGCCACTGAAAGGACTCTCAATAGAGGGGCTGTAGCAGTATTGTGACGAACATATGACCGAAAGCAGCAGCTGTTTTTCCTTTGCACTGCCTGCCTGGCACACTGTTGTGCAGAGTCCTTGTTAACAAATGTAAATGTAGGCCCACTTTGATTATCGGTGGTGGAAACTTGCAGCATGAGTTAAGACGCTGCGTCTCAATGATTGATGTGAATCACACCCACCAATGTAACATTTATATTTTCTCTTCTAGCAGAAAATGCTTGGTTTGGTTGGTCTTCATTTTAACTGCATTTTGAGACTTTCGCTGAGATGCTGTTTTGATCATACCACCGTTCTATGGAACTACAGTCGTTGCTGTCTGCAGCTATATTTGTGTTTTAAATATCAGATTGCAGTAAGTCTGTTATAAATAAGGTGTATGGATGTTATTAACAATTAGGTATGAATGTTATTAACAATCTTCTGATGTTTTGGTGTATGTTTGATGCCACAACCTTCAACAAGGAGCTAAGCTAGCTTTGAATATCGGGGGTGGTGGAGCCATGTACTTGTGGTTGGATACAAGTCTGAACACAAAATATAGGTGATTAAGAGTTCATAATTTATATTTTTTACACTCAGAACCGTCACCTACAGTAAATAGCTGCAATAGGAACAATATTATTTGAGCTTAAAGGTTTATTATAAACCATGGAAATACTTTGTCCACTTCATCCACATCTTGTGCTCTTTATCTGTGGATGGATTTAGCTTTTTTTAGTTGTCATATCCCGATATGAACTGCAAAAGCTTTATCTGCTGTTAAAGATCACATGATGGGACTGAAAGCCTTGGAGGTGGACCTTCTTGTATTAAGATTTTTCAGAAAGGCTGTGTGTGTGTGTGTGTGTGTGTGTGTGTGTGTGTGTGTGTGTGTGTGTGTGTGTGTGTGTGTGTGTGTGTGTGTGTGTGTGTGTGTGTGTGTGTGTGTGTGTGTGTGTGTGTGTGTGTGAGATAAAGAGAGAGACAGGAAAATAATAGTGGAGAGTATATCCCATGGTGGGAATCCTCTCTCAAAGCAATATGTCAATGTTATCTTTAGTGAATGAACTGAAAGTGAAATTATACTTTTAAAATATACAACTCTTTGCAAGCCTGTGAGAGTACATGGTCTGCCCAATACATTTTTGTATTCCCTCTCTGTCAATTAAAGGGGTTGCTTTTGAACAAAACCAGCAGATTGAATGTTGGTCTCATTTTGTAACTGAGACGAAGAATGTCAAGGTTGTTTTGTATCAATATGCTAGCTGAATAAATGGAAGTATTTTTAAGTGCAAGTTTTTGCTGAGTATACATTATACAACCTAAATACCTCGCATGCCAAGGCAGTAGGGGTCGCTCACAAACTAAGCAATGCAAATCCTCCTCAGAGCTGAGGCTCTCGATACACCACCGGGTCATCATCATCCTGTCTTCCCGGGTCGAAATAAAAATGCCGTACACATTTTGAGTAAAGTTAGATTTAATAGTTGTATGTACTGTTACTTAGGTCAAAGATTTGGGTTGTCATCGGGCGTATTTTTGTTGCTTGTTTGTGCAAACAAATAACTTTGTTTTAAGTTGTGAGCAGTTTGTCGTAAACATGGCTCCAACGATTCAGACTCAATCTCAACGAGAAGACGGCCACAGGTAACGTTAAATTAAACTTAAGGTTTTACAAGGTTGTTAAACTAGCTGGGCAATTTATGTTATGTTAATCTTAATATTATTGAGGTAATGCCAAAGCAGCTACAAGTCGTCAACGTTAGCTTATTAGGTGGCTCGCTTGTCAGTTGTGTACAACATTAGCTAACAATGCTAGTTAGCCAGCTAACGTTAACGGTAGCTAGCTAGCTAGCAACTAACAAGCAAGCTTAGCGTCAAGATAACTTATGCTAACCTGATTGCTAAGCTAACTTATTTAGCGGCTAATACCGAACTTAATTAGCTAAGTCAATTTGGTTTATCCAGTCAGTCGTAGTGATTTAATGTAACGTTAGATGCAAATCCATTTGCTAACATTGTGTTACGGTTAAATAGTCCTATGCTAGCTAACAGTAACGTGACGTTACTTGGCAACGTTAAAGCTATGCTGAAGAGTAACGTTATTGGATTACATAAACTAGCTAACGTAAAGCGTTATACAGGTGGTAAAGCTTTAGCGTTAGGTATTAACGTTATTTACCTAACATTAATACATTTCAGTAACAAATAAACAACATTTTGAATTTGTTATTGTCAGTAAAATGTAGCTACAATACGTTCACTAACGTTACAAGAATAAGATCATGAGAAGTATTTAGAGACTTTAGGGTTGAATTCAGCCAGTAATGTAAATAAAGAGCATTCGCACAAAGGGAACAACTATAAATGTGATGTTCTTCAGTGGTCTAACGTTAATATTAATAATTTTAGAAATAATTGGTTTCCACAGTGATTCATTCTTGGTATACACATTGTAAAATAAAAACATCCATCTATCCACTCAAGCATAATATAAGGGAATGTTGACGAGCTATAAGCAAGGCAGGACAATATCAATGTCCTTTCAGTGAAAAATGTCTGTCACACTGTAGCATAAGCATTAGTTTATGAGAGATAATCTGACAAATGTCTGTTTTCTCTTCCAGTAGACCATCCTCTCATAGAACTGTCCCAGAGAGGTAAGTAGTTTTAGAACTTTTAAGTATTTACTATTATGTACAGTAATTTTAAGTGTGCTTCTTTAAAAGTAGCACTAAGGTATGTAAAAGTGTCCGCGTAACCCAAACTGTGTATGTCCTATACTTTTGTGACAGGTCAGGGGTGGTCTGTCGAGTGAAGTACTGCAACAGCCTGCCTGACATCCCTTTTGACCCCAAATTCATCACATATCCATTTGATCAGCACAGGTAAACATCCAGCCTCTCTATTATTCCCTGTTATATATTGTTCTTATTCAGTCAGTCAGTTAATATGTTATTATGTTAATATTTCATAGTCAATATTTAATAATACTCTACTGCACTGTTCACTTTTGCACTATCACTATTGCACACAGTCTACCATAGCACCTCATCATGGTCATTGCATTTTATTCTTATGTATGTGTGTGTATATGTGTTTGTTGTGTTAAGGTTGTCTAAGCTACTGGATCCTAAAATTTCCTTCGGGATGAATAAAGTATCTATCTAGCTATCTATGCATGGAGGACACACGCTGTGATGAACATTGGCAGAGCTTGACATTTGTTTTTCTGTTGTGGCAGGTTTGTACAGTATAAAGCCACTTCTCTAGAGAAGCAACACAAGCATGAGCTCCTGACTGAGCCGGACCTCGGGGTCACCATTGATCTCATCAACCCAGACACCTACCGCATAGACCCCAATAGTAAGTCTCCAGTTGTTGTTACATGTCATATCCTATTCTTCTTTTTTTCCCCAGAGACTACCGTGCTTTATCGAATCTTTGTGTAGACTGAACCACTCTTTTATATTGTCAGTACTGTTGGATCCCGCTGATGAAAAATTGTTGGAAGAAGACATCCAGGCTCCATCCAGCTCCAAGAGGTAAGGCTGCTAAAAAGGCAGCTTTATGTTGTTATAGATCCATGTGGAGAATTTTTTTTTTTTGTCAACATTTTTCTTCTTCCCTATAAGGTCACAGCAGCATGCCAAAGTGGTCCCGTGGATGAGAAAGACAGAATATATTTCTACAGAGTTCAACAGATACGGTGTTTCCAACGAGAAAGTGGAAGTCAAGTAAGTCGGCTAAATGTGTTCACTTTCCCACACGATTATAGCCTTCTCAGTTGTAACTGAGAGTGGGTCTGGGAAAGGCTCATTCACAGCTCATTTCCAAAGGGGCGTCGCCAACGGACGCCGCTCAAATGCCTCTGGGCGCATTTGGGTAGTCCTTCAACCAATCAGACCAACGATCCGGGTG
This sequence comes from Zingel zingel, assembly GCA_023566125.1. Taxonomy (NCBI): domain Eukaryota; kingdom Metazoa; phylum Chordata; class Actinopteri; order Perciformes; family Percidae; genus Zingel; species Zingel zingel. The sequence goes on along the minus strand of CM042316.1, from coordinate 21,661,406 downwards.
ACGTAGCAGCGACAGCGGCATCAATGGGATGCTGCGCTTCGGTGGCCGTCATGTTGAATGTAAACAAAAAGCTGCTCACCGTCGCTGCGCTATCGCCATCGTGTAAAGCCCGCCTCAACGGTTGTGATTGGTGCCTCGATTTGGAAAAATTGGAAATGGGCTTGAATGGGCTCTCGGCCAGACTGACTTGCAGAGCAAATCTCAAATTTGCCGGAAGTTCGTCAGGGTTTTGCCAGGCTAACGCAATTACCTAATGGCAGATGGTTTTGTGTGTGCATGACCAAGACATGTTTTTTGTGTTTAGGATCGGTGTATCTGTCAAACAGCAGTTCACAGAAGAAGAAATCTACAAGGACAGAGACAGCCAGATTTCTGCTATTGAGAAAACCTTTGAGGATGCACAGAAATCGGTGAGTTGGTGAACTAGTTGTTTAACAGCCTTTATATGTTATTATATTTCAAGCCACATAAAGAGTAAAATGGACAGTACAGTTATTATAGTAGTTATCTTCAGCTATTGCAGTGGAGCTGCTCTGTGCAGTAGAGGACAGTTTCTAATGGGGAGTTGTCTTTGGGCTGTGGTTTGTAAACATGTTGTTTCTCTCCAGATTTCACAGCACTACAGTAAACCCAGAGTTACTCCTGTGGAGGTTCTACCCGTGTTCCCCGACTTCAAGGTGAGCTATAATTTCACTCAAGTTTATTGACTTTTAGAGTCTCTGTGTATTATTTCAAATGACATGCCACATGCACTGTAGTACAGTGTTGGGAAGGATACTTCCAAAACATATTCCGTTACAGAATACATGGCAAAATGTAATTTGTAACATATTCCGTTACATTGCTCAATCTGAGTAACGTATTCTGAATACATGGATTACTTCCACATTGAATTTCATTTTATAAGTGGAGGAATGCGGCCATCAAATCCAGCTTACTAAACAGAACTATTCTGGTGTGTTCTTCTGTTCCAACTGGCTGAATGTGTACCTAAACAAGCAGATAGATTGTTGCATTTGTAGTCCCGAACTGCATACTACAAAAATCTAACCGCAGTCTAAACTACCACAAGCTAATTTTAGCTAACGTTAGCTAGCACGTCAAACGGGGCTAGTCAGTCTTTCAACCGATCTGGGGCTAATAAATCAGATTTACAGATTTATACAATGATATTTTGTATGTATGTTTTTCTCTTTTCTCCAGATGTGGATCAACCCATGTGCTCAGGTCATCTTTGACTCTGATCCTGCACCTAAAGACATATCAGGACCAGCGGGAGTGGAAATGATGTCTCAGGCCATGATCAGGTATCTCCAAAATATCGGTTGCGTTGATGAGTGTTGGAACGGTAAACATTTTGCATAAACGCTAATTCGCATGTCATGTCTCGCCAATACAGAGGTATGATGGATGAGGAGGGAAATCAGTTTGTGGCCTACTTCCTGCCCCATGAAGAAACCATTCGCAAGCGCAAGAGAGACTGCGATGAGGGGATGGACTATATGCCCGAGGATCTGTATGTACAAAAATAATGACATTAAGAAAATCACGCATTTAAAAATCGCCTTGTTACTTTGCTTGTATGCCAGGAAGTAGTAATGCATTTTGTTTTCTGTGTTTCAGGTATGATTACAAGATAGCCAGGGAGTACAACTGGAATGTCAAGAACAAAGCCAGCAAGGGCTATGAAGAGAACTACTTCTTCATCTTCAGAGATGGAGATGGTGTTTACTACAATGAGCTCGAGACAAGGTAACTCATTGATTAGAGAAGAGACTCGTTTGTTGTTGCGCCTCAACGTGAAGCTAGCTAGATAGATAGATGGATACTTTATTCATCCAGAGGGAAATGTTAGGCATCCAGTAGCTTAGACAAACATAACACAACAAACACACACATATCTCACATACATAAAAAAAAAAATCACTCACAGAAATTTTAATGGTTAACAATTTGTGAAGTGATTACAAAGGTCTGTATGGACTGACCATGTGATAAAGGGAGATCTGCTTTTTCAAGGAATAATTGCAGCTGGTGTGCTTCTATCAAGCACAAGTGTAAATTGTTATGCTGTAGAAAGTTTGATGTAAATTGGTGATGCACAAAACAGAACCGCACCACCACCATGATACATGGGGCTTTCATGGGAATCGGTTCCATGGGAATCCTCTGACGGCCTTTCTTCCGTCCTGCAGGGTGCGTTTGAGCAAGAGGAGAGCCAAGGCTGGAGCACAGTCAACCACAAACGCTGTGCTGGTGTGTAAGCACAGAGACATGAACGAGAAGGAACTTGAAGCCCAGGTACATTTTACTTTCCTCTTTTTCTTGATGTTGAACACGTTTTACTTTTTCTTTAAGGCATTTGTACCACTTATTGGCAGAGGTGTCAAGTAACGAAGTACAAATACTTCGTTACCTTACTTAAGTAGACATTTTGGGTATCTATACTTTACTGGAGTAATTATTTTACAGCAGACTTCTACTTCTTACATTTTCACGCAATTATCTGTACTTTCTACTCCTTTATATTTTAAAAATAGCCTCGTTACTCCTATTTCAGTTTGGCTTGTTTTCATTCCGGCTTGTCATCATTTAAAAAAAAAAAAAAAAAAACCTATCCAAATAAATCACGCCATCCGGATAGAGTGAATTTGATTGTGGTTGGATGAGAAGTATAAACACATACCATTCCGACACACTATTGGTTTGTACGTGATCCATCGCACCTGCACATGCAAGGAAATAGCGGACGTATGTACTGTAGCCTATTACAAAGATGTCCGTGGCAGAGACTCAGGAGAACTTGAGTGAAATGTCCCAACCAAGCACCAGCTAGGAGGTTGGTAGCCAGGAAGACCAGCCAACCCTTCTACATCCCCTCAATTTTATTTCAAAATGGTTGGATTTTTTTTTGTTGATGTGGGGTAGTGCACGGCCTAAGATTTTGTCCTTTAATGGCATCCCCCCCCCCTCCCCCTTACATTATTTTTACTTTTATACTTTAAGTAGTTTTGAGACCAGTACTTTTACTTGAGTAAAAAGCTTGAGTTTATACTTCAACTTCTACAGAAGTCTTTTTAAACCCTAGTATCTATACTTCTACCTGAGTAATGAATGTGAATACTTTTGACACCTCTGCTTATTGGACAGCACTTGTTATCATTATTTTCTTATTTAACTAAAGTTACTGTTTATTTCAATACCTCCATATGTATTTAAAAACCACAGACGTTTAGGAAATATTTATCGTTGAATACAGATGTAATATTCATCTACTCTATTGCCTGATTCAAGGTCCATTCAGAAGACCGATAAACATATACAGAGAAATATTGATTACAGTTAGAAATTCAACATTATCTTAAAAGGAGTTGCAATTAGGGCAAATTGACCACATTAATATTTAGATTACCTGCCATGTAACCTTTCCAACGTGACAGTAGTAGTGTACTGATGACTCATTTCCTTTTTATTGTGATTCTCAGGAAGCTCGTAAAGCTCAGCTGGAGAACCATGAGCCAGAAGATGAAGAGGAAGACATGGATAAGGACTTGCAGGACTCAGGTCAGTTTTCTTTTATTTTCTACCGGTACAATTCTCGTCACTCATCCTCGTCATCGTTTTTTTTACTTATTTGGCTACCTACGGCAACGGAGTAGTAGTGGTGCATCGATGACAGGTTTTTAATTGCTTTCTATTTGTGCGCGTGATATTTGAATTGGTTTCTCCAGGTGACGAGAAAGAGAAGGGCAGCGGCAGTGAGGCAGAGAACTCTGGTAGTGAATCTGAGAGGGAAGATGAAGAGCGGGAACCGAGGGGAGAGGAGGACGAAGAGGACGAGGTCCGAGAGAAGCGGAGAAGGAAGACGAGCGGCAGCGGAAGTGAGAGCGGCGAGGAGAGGACGAGAGAAATGCGAGACGAGGAGGAGATCTTCGGCAGCGACGACGACAGCGACGACAACGAGGAGAACGAGGAGAATGAGAACAAGAACTCAGCCAGGAGCAGCGGCGAGGAGGGCAGCGGAAGCGAGGACGACGGAGGGAACCGAGGAGGCAGCAGGAGTCGCAGCGCCTCTCCAGCGCACAGCGACCGCAGCAGTGAGCACTCAGAGACCCGGGCGCACAGTGGGAGTGGAAGTGAGAGAGGCTCAGATTCCAGTGATGCCAGTGACAGTGAATAAGATCTGTGGTCCGGAAGACTGCAAGGTGATGGCCACCTTTTCTTACCTCTACGTTCAGCTCCAAACGTGGCAGTGTTACCCTGTCACTGACCCTAATGTTAGCTCAGTCTGGGGATGTAGTTTCTTCTGATTACAAATAGGGTTGGGCATCGTTTTGGATTTTAACAATTCTGATTCCGATTCTTCTTGATTCTGATTTGAGGGGTGGAGTTGAAACAGGTCACATGCCTATTTTCACAAATAAGAGGAAGGTTTTATTTTGATTCAATGGTGGGTTGCAGTTTTACAGGACTTTTTCAATGTAAAATAAAGGCACACTAGAGCGCAAGCGCTTAACTGTGCTCCAAAGGCTGCAACACAACAAGCGTCTAGCTGCTACGGAAACCATAACTTGTACATATTAAATATGGAAGCGATGATCGGATTTTGAAACCAAATCCTCCCAAACGATTCCAATAAAGGAACGATTCTACTAGAATCGTAATTTTTGAAACGATTCCAAGTAGGAGTCGGTTCTCGATGCCCAATCCTAATTACAAATGAGACCTGAGATGAGATGCTCGTTGGTTTTGGACCGGGGACATCTCTCTTCAATCCAGTTTTTAATTGTAGATTTGTCAAGCATTCTGTTTTTGTCTGTCAGATATTCCGTACAGGATCATGTAAAAATGTCTTTGTTTTCTCTGCTTTTGATTTGACATTGTGTTAAGGCTTTGAAACTGATAATAAAATGCAGGTGACATTTTGTAAGAAACTATTTTTGTTTTTCCCTCATTAATGGATTTCGGGAACCTCTAAGTCAGGGGTATCAACAGTTTCACTAAGGGCCACACTGGGGAAAAAAAGAATAACATCAAGGGCCAGACATGTAAAGTTTGTTGACATGCTTTTATTTAGTTGAAAAAAGTAAAATATTTTAACAGTCCCGCCCCTCCTCCAACAGACCTTGGGTTCCGGAAGTAAATTTCCCATTCATTTCTCCCATTGACGTCTGGAAAAATCTGTATATAAAGAGTTTTAGACCATGCCTTAGGCTAACCAGACGTGACGTGACTCATAAGCATACAACCTATCATTTTGAGTGAAAAAACTAACAGAAAATCCAAAAGGTACAAGACTGTACATATTTTCATTATTGAGCGAAGGAACTACTCATCCCATAAACCATCACGCACTACTGAATAAAGGAAGCTAACGTTAGTTTAGTTAATTTGGCTAACCGCTAGCTGAGACAGCATGTAATAACTTTAAAAGACCCTCAAAATAAAACCTGAAAATAACAGTTACAATATATAACAGCTGTTAGTCAGTTGTAGCCTGCTTTTCCCAGTGTTAAGTTTGAGTTAACTTATTTTGGACTGAATCAAGCTGTCAGCTAGCAGTTAGCCGAATTAGTTGTTAGCCAAATTAGCTGTTAGCTAAACTAGCGTTAGCTTCCCGGTGGAGGCTAACGGCAGAAGTGTGGAACAGATCGTGATTCGTGCAGTGTTGTAAATCCTCGTAAAACAGGATTATCATCTTGCGCATGTGCATGACAGATCGTGCAGGCAGCACAGATCAGGTACTGACACCCCCCCCCACCTCACCAGCATGAGTTCCACCAATCGGAGGCATCACTGTGGGATTGTTCAGGATTGTGGGTAATGGAATACTTATCCAAGACATTGCGAAAAAGACATTTATCTTAAAACAAGGTTGGTGCCCCATGAACTTTTGGCGTCTATATGAGCATATACAGTCGCTGAGTCATGTCGTAGCTAGTTTTAAGTCTACCATCGACGGTTACGATTTATGGTTTATACTCCAATTGTCAATGAAGAAATTGCATTGTATTTTTACTTCCGGAACCCGCTGTGGGTGGGACTGTTGAGCTCTATTTGGTCCACATAAAGCCCTAAAACAATCCTTAGCCATCATAGAATTTAGCAAAACAATGCATTCTGTAGGCTACCTGACTAACAACAACCTGTTTCACAGGCTGTGTGGAAATGTCTGCGTCTCGCTTGTTTTGTGTGGGGCGTAATTGCAGTTTGAAAAACAGATTCCTGTCTTTTTGGTTTGGCGCACAAGTACGCGGGCCGAAATTTATTCCGACCCTAAATTGAAATGCGGGCCAGATCAAAATTTGCGAGGGGCCGGATTTGGCCCGCCGGCCTTGAGTTTGACACCTGTGCTCTTAAGTAATCCTATAAATGTTCCGCTTAATACTGTCTGTGCTCCATTTTAAAAATGTGAAATAATGGATTTGTTTAGTTAATGCTCAGTACATATATTGTTGGACAAAATAGAGAATTGTTCATGTCTAAAATGATTGATTTAATGCAAAACTAACAAAACTTCCTTTCAAACAGTACACCGTTTAATAGCAATAACATGGACAACAATTGGAAAATTCAAATCCACGGTCATGTTTCACAAAGGAAAAAGTCAGATAGTATTGAAGATCATATTTAACGGAAAAACGCCAGCTGGTTCTTCAGCCATTCTTCTGTCAAGTCATCAGCATTCCTTGTTTCAAAGACCTCATAAAGTAAAGCACAGTGTCACAATCCAAATGTCAATAAATATAACAAAAATGTGAAGACATCCGAGATAATAACTCATCAATACTTTAACCCTTGTATGGTGTTCGGGTCTGTGGGACCCGTTTTCAATGTTTGCTAAAAAAAAAAAATTATGCTATTTATTTTTTCTCATTGGCCTTGGCTCATTTTCTGTGAAGAACATAAAAAATAACTTATTTTCAATGACTGCAAACGGTACACCCTCTTCCTCCTACACATAACTATTACATATGAGGTGTTTGGGTCTATTGGACCTGAGTGTATTTAATTGTGGGTGCTATGAAACTATGTTGTATTTCTGCATCTGCTATTTCCACAATAAGTTACAAAATTATTACATTTCAAGCACTTTCACCTGTTCTGATTAAGTTCTAAGAAATGAGCACCAATAATGATCAAAAGTCTTGTTACAATTTCCTTACAAATGATCATAAATGTGATCTCACAGAGGTAAATGGCAAATATGAACCATAAATGATTATATATCATTGGTAATTGAGCTAAAGTAAACATCTGTTAAGTATTTTTACATGAATTCGTATGGCTGTATTGATTTAAAAGCCTAATGTGGTGGGTCCACCAGAACCAGGAACATTGGCTGTGTAACAAAAATATGAACACCACACAAGGGTTAAGCTAGCCGCTAATTAATGGAGTAGAAGAATCAGAACAAACAAATGGCACATCTAAAAGTATGAATAACCTGCTGAATACGTTGCCAACCAACTTACAGATAATTAGGCTTTGGTCTACTTTTAATAAATTTCCCATCTTGATATGGTGATCAAAATACCACTGTGGTTGTGATAAACTACAGGTCATAATTTTGAGATAATTACCTTTGTGAGCTCTGCAGCTTGGACCAGTTGATTCTTGCTGCCTGCGTACATCATCTGTTGCTCTGGCTTACATCCTGTTCAAATAAAATTTAAAATTTTCTGTAGTTTGAGCAGTCAAACATTCCTCAGAAAATCCATTTAATCTTCATCCCCCTTCATCGCTACAATACATTTTAATAAAGTGGATTTCAGACAAGAGGAGACATCTGTTCATTTGGCAGGTAAGTTATTATATGAAGCAGAACAATAGTTTAATGAGAAAGATGACTTTTGATTTAAGATACTGTAACGACTTACCCATTGGACTGGAGAATATGAAACACAGAGGGTAAGACACCCTTCCATCAGCATGGACATATTTGTAGCTGTAGACAATGAATGTGCACTACCGTCAAGGAATTAAAAAACTTTTTCAGAGTAAAAACAATAATTTCTGTGTGAATTTAAGGATTTTGCTGCAGCCATAAGACAGGATAAGAAGGATATCTGGGTTGCCGCTCTGGAAGTTCATTTCTCAACTCATCCAGTGAGATGTCCTAAAAGACAAAATGATACTAAGTGACTTTAAAAGCAGGCTGAACCAACCAACCACCACCCCCCCCCCCCCCCCCCCCCCCCCCCCCCACCCCCCTAAAAAAAGCAATTACAAAATTTGACTTGCCTCATATTCCTCTTCAAGGATAACAAGCTGTTTCACCATGTCGATTTTCACTAAAAAATAAAAAACATTATTTAGGCTTTTGGTTCTCTTTTATGTTGATGCACTGATATTTGTATAGGATATGAATTTGTGCTGATCAACTTACAAATGGAGATATGAAAGGAACTATAACACTCATCGTTGGTATTTGATACTTACTTAGTATGGCAGCATTGTTGGTCTCTTTTCGAAATCTAAACTTATTCAGTTTAGCTTTCAGACTTTCATCCACTTCACACACAACCAGAGAGCTTGACTGCAAAATGGGGCAAAAAAAATATATCACTCGAAATGCTAAGAAATGTTAAAATATGTCTTGATGCTGCTTTGCTTTCGGAAAAAAAGGTATGTGTATTGGTCTATAGGCCAGAAATAGAAACAAAGATAAAGGGGTAAGTGACATCTGCTCAGTCTGTTCAGATGTTAAGGTCTCTATCCACCTTGCATGGAGGCATTAAACATTCATAACACTATTCTGACATATTGAGGGCAGGAAATGTTTTTTGATGCAACATGCCAGAATGTAGTTTCCTGTGTGAAAGAGAGCGGGGCGGGGGAGGGCGGTCGACTTGTGTTGCAATGGTAAATTCAAAAATATATATACACAAATACGTATGAATGATCATATCCAGTAAATGTCAACAGAAAAGCAAAATCTTTCAAGCAATTGCATCAGTTTCACCTACCATTATCAAAGGATCCTTTTCTGACTCCTTGTCTTGAGGGTGACACCGCCTTGTTGAAACAGACAAACTGAAAGTGACTCTCAAACTGTCAAGATCCCTGTTTAAGATGGTGAGGGGAGGGCAGACACTCAGCTAGAGGATGCAGTAGTGCTGCTTCCTCTTTTCAGTATCACGAGATGACACCAGTGTGTGTGTAAGCTCAGCCGCGTGTTGTATAAAACAGTCTGACGACCGTCTTTAAATGCCTATGTAATTCATTAAGGAAAGATATCCTATCCTGTGATAGAAATCTTAGTGTGATGAGATACTGTTCAATACATCTATACATTTTTGAAGTTGAAGAAGCTCAATTTTACCATATGTTGTCACCATTTGTTGCTATGTGTGATTGGGTTCCTTTCACTTGCTATTACCATACAGAGATGGACACAGAAACTTGCAGAACTCGAAAGTTTCCTCAGATGCTTTTAACTAACAAAACCACAATAGAATACATTTACAATTTGAATGTAAGTAAAAGTATAGGAATGTATGCAGTAAAATGTAATCTACTTAAACATCAAAAGTAAAATGTCTCCATTACAAAAAAGATTATTTCACAATATTACATTGCTATTACTGCTCTCTACTGGTGGAAACTTCAGGCATGTTGCAGCCCCACCCTAAGCCATTTACCTGTGTGTGTGTGTGTGTGTGTGTGTGTGTGTGTGTGTGTGTGTGTGTGTGTGTGTGTGTGTGTGTGTGTGTGTGCGTGTGCGTGCTGTGTTGTGTTCTGCCACTGACAGCTGATTGTGACCCAAAGACACAGCCTATGCTTTCAACCTATTCAGACTAATGCAACAGCAGTTTTCTATTCTATGTTATTTGGTGTTGAATAACCATCATCCATGTTACGGAGCTATTTATCTTAATCCTAATTCCTTTTATGGTCTTTTCCATTTATAATTTGAATTTATGGTTATGTCTGAAATTACTCTCTCGTACATATTTACTTTTCCCCTACATAATAAGCACTCAATTGTTTACTATGGTGCTGAAACAGACAATTCCAAAAATGACTAGATCAGCAGAAAATGAGCTGGCACAAATGTTAATCCATTAAGCATTTATCAAGAGGTGTGGCTGTAGCTCAAGTGCTTGGCCATTAATTGAAGAGTTGTTGATTGAGGATTTGCTGTTTTATATTGTTAATTAAATCTATTTAGGTGTATGTGATTCAGACAAAACAGGCAATTCGAGAACATATATCTATATATCTATAAATATATACTATACATATAAATAAGACGAATGTTATGGTTATCATGGTTTTTATTTTTCCCATATGACCATGCCCATAGTGCCTACTTTTACTACGAGAAAGCATTCCTCTGTTCAGTTAGTTTATGAACATGGAATATACACTCACCTAAAGGATTATTAGGAACACCTGTTACATTTCTCGTTAATGCAATTATCTAATCAACCAATCACATGGCAGCTGCTTCAATGCATTTAAGGGTGTGGTTCTGGTCAACACAATCTCCTGAACTCCAAACTGAATGTCAGAATGGGAAAGATAGGTGATCTAAGTAACTTTGAGCCAGATGGGCTGGTCTGAGTATTTCACAATCTGCTCAGTTACTGGGATTTTCATGCACAACCATTTCTAGGGTTTACAAAGAATGGTCTGAAAAAGGAAAAACATCCATATTGCGGCAGTCCTGTGGGCGAAAATGCCTTGTTGATGCTAGAGGTCAGAGGAGAATGGGCTGAGTGATTCAAGCTGATAAAAGATCAACTTTGACTCAAATAACCACTCGTTACAACCAAGGTATGCAGCAAAGCATTTGTGAAGCCACAACATGCACAACCTTGAGGCGGATGGCCTACACCAGCAGAAGACCCCACCGGGTACCACTCATCTCCACTAAAAATAGGAAAATGAGGCTACAATTTGCACGAGCCCACCAAAATTGGACAGTTGAAGACTGGAAAAATGTTGCCTGGTCTGATGAGTCTCAATTTCTGTTGAGACATTCAGATGGTAGAGTCAGAATTTGGCGTAAACAGAATGAGAACATGGATCCGTCATGCCTTGTTACCACTGGGCAGGCTGGTGGTGGTGTAATGGTGTGGGGGATGCTATCCTTTCAATATGGGCCAACATTTCTAAAGAATGCTTCCAGCACCTTGTTGAATCAATGCCACGAAGAATTAAGGCAGTTTGAAGGCGAAAGGGGGTCAAACAACAGTATTAGTATGGTGTTCCTAATAATCCTTTAGGTGAGTGTAGCTCCGGGATTATGCCTAATGGTGTTTACATGTCAGGGTGGGAGCCCTTTTTATTTACCAGACAGTGGGCGGAACAAACCATTACGTACCGTCCAGACGTATGACGTTGTACTCACGTCTTGCGTCAACTCAAAAATCGAAGTAGATTTCTCCAGGCGTACACTCTTTATTTTCTGCATTGCAATAAACATTTTGTACATGTCCATTCTTTAACATGGCCTGTTTAAAACCACAGGAGCTTGCAGCTGTAAAGGAATATCCTTAAGGAATACTTCGTATGGGATCGAAATCTACGCCTGTTTCAGCTAAGATAACGTTATTGCATCTATTAGCAAAACTTGCTAGCTAAGAAGCTAGCGCTAGCACTTAGCTAGCTCTACCCTACCGTCGAGCTAGCTATGCATTAGCACTTTAGCCTAGCTCGCTAACCAGTGACAACTGACAAAGGTAAACAACAAACCTTTTGAGTATGTTTATTCTTAAATCACATCTCGGTAACCTTTGCCTAACGTTAGTTAACTGGCTACAGCCTGCTGTTTATTAAAACTGCGTTTTAACGTTTGCACCACTAAGATTGAAGTACCTAACGGAGAAAAGGGGCAACAACAGCGTTAACGAAAAACCAATACAAGTGTTAAATTCCTCATCACTGACTAGGCCTTCCAAGCTAGTGATGGGGGAAACGAAGCTTTCTGAACTACTGAATGACTATGAAGCAATTGTGTGTTGAAAATGGTTAAATGTTTCGAAGCATTTGATACAGTCAAAAAATGGCGACACCTGCTGGTCAAGCCCTTTGTATTGGTATTTGTATGGATGGATTAAATCTCAGACGGTGTTGAAACAGTTAACGTTAGTTAGTTAGTGTTTTACTCATTTCATCGTTGTAATTTGATTCAGTAAAGCTTATTTTTTGTTGTTGTTTTTAAAATCGATCACTTAAAAAAAGAATTTATATCTATAGTGAGCCACATTGACAGGAACACCCCGTATCTCTGATATGAGTGGGGGACTTTACGAGGCCTCGTTTGGGGTGGTCACTTGATTTTTGGCGTAGTGAAGCGAAGCATCGAACCATCTTTCTGTGGTACTTAATGCTATGAAAGGTCTAGCTAGCTATACTGTGTTGAGTAGTCTGCTTCGAGTGTTAGCTACATCACTGGACCAAGCTAACTCTGGCTAACCGCTATCTAATGCTAGGCTGCTTGGCGTAATGTTAGCCTGTTTCAACTTAATAAACCTCGCCGGGATACTTATAACAACAGTCTGTGGACCAGAGCTTATAGTAAGACACTCAGGTTTGTTCTTCAATCAAAATTATAACTAATGTTACAGGTGTTGCCGTTAGCAGGGTTGGCAGTTTAACGTTAGCATGCTGGTTAATGAGTTTGTGTTATACTTTTCTTTAGTAGCGGATAACCAGTGAATTGTAATTAGCTAATGTTAATACAGGGCACTGACGACAGCCCTTATAGCAGCCCATTTCAGTGTTTTGCGTTAAGCATTACACTTAAGTGTTAATGACCGGGACTCTTATCTTTTGTATAGGGTGTTTGGCACACCCGTTGTGGTTAACTTGCGCCTTTATCATTATGATATTGACTAACTCAATTAGTAAAAGCTTACCTAAAATAACACCCTTACAGTCGCAGTTATACGTGAGATTTGTTTTGGATATTTATCATATCTCATGTTGTTTTGAATTATACATATAGGGGACATTTTGTATAGAAAAGTTCTTACAAGAAACTCCAATTTAATATTCCCTATCACTGCCATTCTTTGCATATCATAAAAGATTGAAGCCGTGTGCCTGTACTATATTGGCTGTGTGTACCATACTCTCTTATTTATATATTGTCCTACGTATCTTTACTGTAAATTCTGTTTGTCACTTACTGAAGCTGATGATCCATCTGAGTGTGCGGTAGTTTGGGGCAGAAAAATTGTGTGTGCCAAAACAAGTATTTCCAAGATCACAGGGATCATATTTCAGTACTAAATATGAGGGCTGAATAGATGGACTTTATCTGTCAAAGTACTCACTGATGTTCGCCTGTTTACATATGGGGATATAATGTTTCAAAATTAAAGTAGACATTGGGGTAATTATCATCTAAGATTTTTCTCTTTGTTGATTTTTTTTTTTTTTTTTTTTTTTTTTTTTTTAGGGCACGGATGATGTGATCCTGAGCATGCCAGAGTGAAAAACAAAGCTTTTCCTGTTTGTGTCATTACCAACTACGATTGACACACACTTTAAGCCTCACTTCATAAGAATAATCCGTACAGCATCCCTGTCTGCAGTTCCTTCCGCACCTGAACCATGTGAGGGCCCCTCGGTCCAGTCTGAGGGGATCCCAGGACTGTGGTTGCAAATACGACCCCGCTGTGCGGGGTGGGACTGATCCTGTCTGCGTCTGAGAGAGCAGTCTTTCCAGTGCCCCCCTCCCCATCCACATATTTCTGTTCTCCTTACCGAGGAGACACGCCATGATGTTCCGGGACCAGGTAGGTATCCTCACAGATTGGTTCAAGGGCTGGAATGAGTGTGAACAGACGGTGGCACTGTTGTCCCTCCTGAAGAGGGTGTCCCGCACCCAGGCTCGCTTCTTACACATCTGCCTTGAACACTGGCTGGCAGACTGCACAGAGATCCACATCCTAGAAGCTGAGGCCAACAATGCAGGTAGCTGAGAGTTCTTTTGTCTGTTTTGTGTTTGAGTTTGTTTTTTTTTTCTCTCTCTCTCCGTATATTATCGATTATCTCTGATTATGAAGCACTATTAGGTCTATTAGTTTCTCCTTAAATTGAAGAAGGCATATATTAAACCAGTATTAAAATATTGATTGCCCTTGAATCTCTTGTTTGCCCTTTTGTCATTAGCAATTGTCAGCCAGTGGCATCAGGAGCCAAAGGAAAAGGTTGTGTCCTTGCTGCTGTCCCATCTGCCTCTGCTGCAGCCACGCAACAGCGAGGCCAAATGTGAGTACATGAAGCTGCTGCAGAAGGTCTTGAGTCACACTATTGAGAGTAGCCTGTTTGTTGAAGAAAGCAGGCAGCTGCTGTCCTATGCGCTTATCCACCCTGCCACCACACTGGATGACCGCACCTCCCTGGCCATGTGGCTAAACCACCTGGAGGAGCACCTATCCAGTGGCTACATGCCCCGGGCCCCATCTAGCCCCTACCACCCGCGCCAGGGCTCAGATGAATGGCCCAGCTCTGCTGAAGCTCTGGACCCCGGCCTCGCCTGGCACGACCAGTCCCCCTCATCCAGCACGTCTCCTGCAGGCCAGAACGGACACATGTCTTTCCCAGGCGGGATGTCCTCTCCCATCAACAGCAATAACACAGGTAATGTTTGTCGTTCTCTTCATTTTTCAAACTTGGGGAAAACATAACAAAATACTGTAGTTAAGAAGGGGCATATGGGTTGTTAACATTTCTTTCATTTCTTTTAAAGGAATTGCTTCCTAAGCTGCGGTTTCTCATATATTAATTGTTTCCCATGCCAGGTCTGTGTGGGCAGATGCAGCCCAGCCCTCTGAAGAAGTCCATGTCCGTTATTCCTTCCTGTCCCCAGGCTTGTGGCTCTGAATGGGTTTGCCAGGATGACATAGGGGGCCGGCAGAACTTCATTCTAACAGACCACGCGCCCCTTTCACCCCAGAGCAGCGTCGCCTCCTCAGGCAGTGAGCAGACGGAAGAACAGGGCTCTGCTCGCAACACCTTCCAGGAGGATGGCAGTGGCATGAAAGGTCAGAGTGCATTACCTAAGTGAGCCAAGGGCGCTCACGGTATTTTGCTCTAGTAAAAGCCACGCACAGCCAACAGCTAAGGTGATATAAGCTAAAATGTAACATTACTTTTTTTTTTTTTTTGTCCCTTGGTGTATTTGTTCTAGATGTTCCCGCATGGTTGAAGAGTCTCCGCCTTCATAAATATGCATCACTTTTCTCCCAGATGACCTATGAGGAGATGATGATTCTCACAGAGCAACACCTAGAGTCACAGGTTTTTAAGCCTCCCTTTTACATACACTGGGGCTGGGCTTTGATTACTCCACCCTCCGTATCAATTGTGAACGTTACTGTCCTCAAAGCTGATGATACATCAAATGTCAATGAGGCATGAAATTAAGTGATGCACCCTACAGTTCTATTGAGCCAGTCACACATACAAATGGTGCGATTTTGCCTCTGCCCCTTGGCTTTAATGAAACAAATGGTGATTAGGTTTGTTATTTAGTAACTGTGTGAATTGTGTTCCCACAAGAAATGACACATTGCTTCTCACGGCATCTTGTTACCGCCTCTCTCTCTCTCTCTCTCTCTCTCTCCCTCTCTCTCCCTCCTTTTTAGAACGTCACTAAAGGAGCACGGCATAAGATTGCCTTGAGTATCCAGAAACTGCGAGAGAGGCAGAGTGTGCTCAAGTCATTAGAGAAGGTAATTCAAATGGGATGATGATATTCTTCTCATGCTAAAAAAAAAAAAAAAAAAAAAAAAAAAAGGACCAAGGGTTTTGTCTATATTCATTTCCACTTGTACTGATCAAAAATGCACTTGAGTATGTACTTCATCAAGAAATTCCCATTATTTACAGAAACAGACACAGAGCAGGACTGGTTGGAAAGCGTACCTCTGAATAGCTTATTCAGCATGTTCAATGATGTTGTCATCTCATGGCAGGATATTTTGGAAGGGGGAAACCTGCGTAACGCTCTCCAAGAATTGCAACAGATCATCATCACCCCCATCAAGGCCTACAGCCCACCAAGTGCAGTGCAGACTGCCCTTGACACGGCCGCCACCTCGGACACAGCCGCCGCCACTTCAGAATCTACAAAAACAGGCGTAGACAAAGACCCGGCCTCAGAGGGCTTCCAGTCCCACAACCCACCTCCCTGTGATGGAGATTCCTCAGCCACACCCATCTCAGACGGCGACATTGCTGGACAGTTCACCCGTGTCATGGGTAAAGGTAAGAGTACCATGTTTTCCCACCAGTTTAAAATTGATTACATGTAGATCCTAGACTACAGAGGTATTTGTTATTTGTCCTTAAAGAAACTGCTCTTAAAATGTTATCAACACACACATCAAACGCACTCAACAGCTTAAAGTGCTCATATCATGCTTTTTGGCTTTTTCCCCTTTCCTTTATTGTGGTATATGTCTTTGTTTTATGCATGTTATAGGTTTACAAAGTGAAAAAGCCCAAAGTCCACCCCAAAGGGACTTACCATCTCCAACAGAAAACACTGTTCACAAACTGCTCCAAACAGCTCTGTTGTAGTCCAGCCTTTACTTCTGTGACGAACGTGCGTCACTTTGTAACACACGTTATAATGCTCGCCTAGCTGCTAGCGTGGCACTCCCTCATGCTCTGCTTCTGACTGGCTAGTAGTCCTTACCTAGGTACTGAGCATGTGCGACTCCCAACAAAGATGGAACAGAAGTGAGATGCCTCACTCTGTAGCTAAAACAGAGAGCTCAACACACAGGGTGAAAAGAGGAGCTGCAGCAATGTGCAGTACAACAAAAATATGGTGTTTTTTGAAAATTAAACCACGTAAACCTATTCTGATATAACCTCTAAATACAATTATGAACCTGAAAATGAGCATAATATGAGCACTTTAACAATATACTGTAATAAAGCTATTACGGCATGTTATGTCCATGCCAGCATTCAACATAAAACACATAGATACTTCATCTATTATCCCTATCCACCTATCCTCATATCTACAGATATCTCTCAGATGCAAATTAACTTAATGGACATAGATATATACAGTGAGGAAAATAAGTATTTGAACACCCTGCTATTTTGCAGGTTCTCCCACTTGGAAATCATGGAGGGGTCTGAAATTGTCATCGTAGGTGCATGTCCACTGTGAGAGACATAATCTAAAAACAAAAATCCAGGAATCACAATGTATGATTTTTTAACTATTTATTTGTATGATACAGCTGCAAATAAGTTTTTGAACACCTGAGAAAATCAATGTTAATATTTGGTACAGTAGCCTTTGTTTGCAATTACAGAGGTCAAACGTTCCCTGTAGTTTTTCACCAGGTTTGCACACACTGCAGGAGGGAGTTTGGCCCACTCCTCCACACAGATCTTCTCTAGATCAGTCAGGTTTCTGGGCTGTCGCTGAGAAACACGGAGTTTGAGCTCCCTCCAAAGATTCTCTATTGGGTTTAGGTCTGGAGACTGGCTAGGCCACGCCAGAACCTTGATATGCTTCTTACAGAGCCACTCCTTGGTTATCCTGGCTGTGTGCTTCGGGTCATTGTCATGTTGGAAGACCCAGCCTCGACCCATCTTCAATGCTCTAACTGAGGGAAGGAGGTTGTTCCCCAAAATCTCGCAATACATGGCCCCGGTCATCCTCTCCTTAATACAGTGCAGTCGCCCTGTCCCATGTGCAGAAAAACACCCCCAAAGCATGATGCTACCACCCCCATGCTTCACAGTAGGGATGGTGTTCATCAGTCTTCTTCCTCCAAACAGGGTTAGTGGAATTATGACCAAAAAGTTCTATTTTGGTCTCATCTGACCACATGACTTTCTCCCATGACTCCTCTGGATCATCCAAATGGTCATTGGCAAACTTAAGACGGGCCTTGACATGTGCTGGTTTAAGCAGGGGAACCTTCCGTGCCATGCATGATTTCAAACCATGACGTCTTAGTGTATTACCAACAGTAACCTTGGAAACGGTGGTCCCAGCTCTTTTCAGGTCATTGACCAGCTCCTCCCGTGTAGTCCTGGGCTGATTTCTCACCTTTCTTAGGATCATTGAGACCCCACGAGGTGAGATCTTGCATGGAGCCCCAGTCCGAGGGAGATTGACAGTCATGTTTAGCTTCTTCCATTTTCTAATGATTGCTCCAACAGTGGACCTTTTTTTACCAAGCTGCTTGGCAATTTCCCCGTAGCCCTTTCCAGCCTTGTGGAGGTGTACAATTTTGTCTCTAGTGTCTTTGGACAGCTCTTTGGTCTTGGCCATGTTAGTAGTTGGATTCTTACTGATTGTATGGGGTGGACATGTGTCTTTATGCAGCTAACGACCTCAAACAGGTGCATCTAATTTAGGATAATAAATGGAGTGGAGGTGGACATTTTAAAGGCAGACTAACAGGTCTTTGAGGGTCAGAATTCTAGCTGATAGACAGGTGTTGAAATACTTATTTGCAGCTGTATCATACAAATAAATAGTTAAAAAATCATACATTGTGATTTCTGGATTTTTGTTTTTAGATTATGTCTCTCACAGTGGACATGCACCTACGATGACAATTTCAGACCCCTCCATGATTTCCAAGTGGGAGAATATGTAAAATAGCAGGGTGTTCAAATACTTATTTTCCTCACTATATACCCTGGCTTCTTTTTGTTTCAGTGTGCACCCAGCTGCTGGTGTCAAGGCCAGATGAGGAGAATATCAGCTGTTACCTTCAGCTCATTGAGAAGTGTCTGACACATGAGGTGAGAACCTGAAGATATATTTTATTTATTTTTTATTTACTGAATATATTTAATCCATTTGTATGCATGCGTTTGTGCATGGTTGTAAATGCATCTAATGGTAGTCTCACAGCACATAAAATAATACCTCAAAAATATACAAGAATGAAAATACCATATAGACAGATTTACACAAATTGTTAGCAATAGAGAGTCTTCTATACTCATCTATAGTTTTTGTTTGTCTTTAAATGAAAAATAAAGCTTTCCTTTTCATTTAAAAATCACAAATTCCAGAAAGCATCTGCCGAAAGTGAATGCTTTTTGAAAATCGGATGCCTTTAATTCGTCTGCGGTCTCTTTCTCTGTGTTAGGCTTTCACAGAAACTCACAAGAAAAGGCTGGTCTCCTGGAAGCAGCAGGTCCTCAAACTGCTACGCCTGTTCCCTCGGAAAGCTATGCTGGACATGCCTGTGTACAGACAGAAAGGGTAAGACTCAGCTGGCCCTCTTTACCTTTGATCTCCCTCTTCAGCAGGGGAGATGTCCGACCAGCTGAATGTTATGTTCTCCCTCAACTCGTCCCAATTGCCTACTTTGATTCTCTTTCACATTCTCTTCCGCATTCATATAACAACTACCATTTCATATGAAGTAGCGTCAACAGTTAAACACGCAGTTCTCTTAACTCTCATTGATTTCTGATATATGTTACTGTCTGTCTGTTTCTTTTACTCCAGCTGGACCTATGGGTCCAACTCCCTCCCCACAGCAGGCTCTGTGAGTGGAGTTGTAGGGCGGCGGGGACAAAGGCAATTCCAGATGACTTCTCGTGGTCTCCCAGCCGGGCGCATTGGCCTTCTGAGTCCCGGCGGGATTGGGGGAGCATCTTCACGCCACACACTTACTAGTCCTGCGCTGGCAGGCCAGGGTAGACAGGTCAGTATTACAATGGATGAGCATTTTAACACCCGTTTGTGACATGTGTAGCTCGCCTCAGTTGCGGACAAAACGGATCATATTTATCAAGTCATGTCGTCTTTTTTCGTTTGTTTTTTTTAAAGTTGAAGGGGGGAAAAAAAAAAAAAGTTTTGTGCTGAAAGCAAACCACAGCTTCATGTAGTGACGTGACTTTATATTTTTGGACTTGGCACTGGTTCTGAGATCTTCTTCAATATGTCCATTCACTACGTCTGAAGGTATTAACTTGCATGATGCAATGCCCAAGGAGTCATCATAGGCCTTCGCAAACATTTGTTCTGAAAGGAAAACAAGTGAATAAAACAGGAGACATTGACAGTTTAATCAGCACACAGCACACACAAGACCGTACAAGGGGTTAGGGATCGCATTTTGATATGAACTGATTCATTATCTTAGCTTGGAAGAGTTTCTGTTTAATGATTTTTAGCTGAAAGGTGCTCCCAGGATGACGGACATTTGCGTAATGAGAATTTGTGTTTTCCTCTATAGAACCTGTGGTTTGCCAACCCTGGGGGCAGTAACAGCATGCCAAGTCAGAGTCGCAGCTCTGTGCAGCGGACCCACTCACTCCCTGTCCACACTTCCCCACAAACCATGCTCATGTTCCAACAGCAAGGTATTGTATGAGGTCAAGCCTCTTGTATTCTTCATAATCATGGGTGTATGCATTCACACACAGTCTATTCCTGTCCTTGTTTGCATTTTGATACACTGAAAACCAAAACCTAACTACAGATGTCAGTCTGGCAGGAGTGCTTACGTTACCACACGCATTTGCTACACGTTGCTTATCTAGAACTAACATCTAGGTGATTGTTGTTTTGTTTTTTAAAGATTATTTTTTGGCATTTTTGCCTTTTACTGAATAGGGCAGTATAGAAGCAGAAAGGAAACAAGGGGAGAGAGGAGGCTATGACTTGTAATGCAGTTCCTCGGCCCGAATTGAGCAGGGAATTTGGCATGTGCCCCAACCATTCGACCATCAGGAGGATCTTTGCTGTTTATTTTAACTTAAATAATTCCGACAATAACAAAACTACGTTGTGGCCTTTGTGGCTTTCAGTTTAGACCTTGTGACTGACACACACACACACACACACACACACACACACACACACACAAAATAGATATTTAAGAAGTATTTCATAGTGATATGGATTTTAAGAAATCCATCGTAGACCTTCACTACAAATGATCTTATTAGACATCCTTATAGAGATAAGGATTACAGAATGTCACAATTTCTAAGTATAAAAGTAAAAGCTATGATCTGTAAACCAAGGAATAGGCGATATGCACAGGCGAGCATGACGTATTTCCGGTTAAATCTCAGGATGGATGTAAACTTCCGGTTATCGTAGAATGCTGTGCTACCATTGAATGCTTGTCGTCAAAACATCCAAAACTGTAATTTTATAGTTAATAGTTTTTACTTGTAATACTTTGTCTTGACTAATAACACGATGAATAAACGTACAAAAGTGTCCTTTCAAAGACGGGATGACAGCTCTTCCAGCCACCACTGCTCTGTGCCGCAATGTAGTGTATGAAAGATGCAATTCTTCTGTTAGTTTTTTTACTTTTCCCAAAGACAATGAATTACATAAACGGTGTGTGATTAACATCCGATGAGACAACTTTCTTATAACGAACACACAAGTCTGCAGCCGACACTTTTTTTAAAAAAAACATGCAATGTTAACATTGTCGCATGTAGCTACATGCTAACGGCAGTATATGTCATCTTGGCTGCCAATGTCGTTAAATTCTCCCCAATTCACATTACTCCTGAAACATTTTCTGTTGATGTAGTATTTGGTTTAAAAGCCTTTATTTTGACTGTAGAAATTGCTGCTATATTCTATTAGTGTCCTCTGCTAACTATAGTAGCTACATGTTAACGGCAGTAAACATGTCATCTTGGCTGTCAATGTTGTTAAATTCTCCCCAAATCCGGGTCGCATTCCTGCTGAAACATGTCTGATTGGGTAGTGTTTGGTTCATAACCGTTTATCTGTGATTTTTGACGTTAGAAAGTGCTGCTTCATTCCACTACAATCTAACGTTAGCATACTCCTAGCTAACTATGTAGCTGCATGCTAACGCAACATAGCTGTATTTTAGCTGTTATCTTGGCCAATGCTGGTAATTTCTCCACAAATTCCGGTCACTTTACTGCTAGGACATGTCCGGTTGTATAGTATTTTGTTTAGAAGCCTTTATTGGTGATTTTTCACGGTAGCAGCGGAGTATATATAGCTATACACTGTATGTATATAGCAGGACTTTGTACCGTGAAAAATCACCAATAAAGGATTATAAACCAAAATACTACACAACCGGACATGTCCCAGCAGTAAAGTGACAGGAATTTGGGGAGAAATGACCAGCATTGGCCAAGATTACAGCTATGTCGTGTTAGCATGCAGCTACATAATGGTTAGCTATGAGTATGCTGGGCTCTCACAGAGATCTCATTTGTAGCCCTGTTTTTACCTGATACTTTCATAAAAGTACAAACACATGAAGTGAGAGGTATATACACATTATTAAAATTTATTTAAAGCATGATTAACCTGAAGCAGGACGGAGTCATGACTTAATACACCAAAGCAAGGCTTCTAGCTCAGGCTAGCTAGCGTTAGCAAATTACATTCAAAGTTGCAAAGAAATTAAGAAACGTAAAATGTGAAGCCTTTATCCAATTTACTACGTGGTGTCGTACTGGATGCCCGGACGACCCTCCTTATATTATTAACAGACACTTTAGGCAACTCCAGCAAACACCTTGTAAACTTCATCTCTGTTTTCTTCAGGTAACCGAAAATGTCCAAACATCCTTACGCTAATGCGGAAGTGATGCGTGCATAGAGCCCATCGGATATAGATGCATAGAGAGCACATCAAAGTAGACAAAAATAGGCAAGACTTGGATGATACTTTAGTAACTTTCTTCTGTATTCTATTAAAAGACGTGATCCTCAATAAAAAAAGGCAACACAAGTATTACAACAGAGTTTAACAGAATGTTCTTCTGGGTAGTCCAAATGACCCAATTTAAACAGCACTCATCACTGCACAGTCTTGCAGCTGAGTATTAAGATCGGTTAAGGGTCAAGACAGACTAAATGGACATCATTCATTATTATACAGCCCTAGCTTGATCAACCTGATTATCACGTTGTTCATTGGTTAATGGCATGTTTCAGCTGTAGGTTTGCACCATGCTGAGTCCTTTCCAATGCACACCAAGTGCGTCTGGCACTTAGTTTATTTTAAGGAAATGTGTGAATAGTGCAGTAGCAGTATAGCGCTTTTCGATGTGAGGAAAACATAGTGACTAATGAAGTGTCATAGATGTGCTAGTGTAATGTAAATAGTTTGGTTCAGTGTAAAAGTTACCAAAAGCAATGTCATCTTAACATAAAGACATTTTTTGTTTCAATAATTTTAAGAATGACTTTTGCCCCTGTGAGGCCTACACACGTATGCATTTTTTTGTTGTAATTTTGACTATGATTTTTTACCACTTATGATAACATGTTTGAAGCTGCACCAATGCCGGTACACACTCTTTACAACAGATTCCATTACAACAAGCATCACAAGTGATGAAATGCTTTCAGACTTATTCCATCGTCAGCCATTTTATTTAATTCAAAACGAAGGTAAACATACCCTAAAGGTCCATTTATATTGATAGATGGACTGCATTGTAAATCTGTGTGTGCTCGCACAACTATTGTCACTTTAATAGGTCAAAGTTGAATCAGTAAGTTACTGAGAACTAACAGACATTGACAACAGATATTTGGGATAATAAAGTAAAATTCACCAATGTTTTCAATCCCAGTTAATTGGTTGAAATAACTTGGTTATACTGGTAACTAACTATACAAGCTATGTGTAACCGTTGCCTGTAGTTTTACAGTGTGTCAGCACTGTTGGCCTCAGTTGGTCCTTTTATTAGTGCCAGATTCAACATGTTAAATCTTGTTTTGTTTGTGTAGCTAACAGAACTATTTTATATACTATTATTAACATAATAACAGTTATTCTTCAGCTCACAAAAACTGAGTATGTTCCCCTTAAACCTGATATAAAGCATAGTTAGTCAAAGAAATTGACTTTATGGCAAACTTGACAGTCGTATAAATCCTCAACCTTCTTATGGACTGAGACTGTTTTTACTCATTTTTCTCAGAATGCCAAGGTCCAGGTGCTGACCTGGAGATCAACCCCACGCTGGAGTCACTGTGCCTCAGTATGACAGAGCATGCCTTAGGGGGTAAGTGTCCTTAGCAGCCCGGTACTAAATAGGCCACTGGCTGGAAAACCTCGCACTAAACTACTAACTAGGCAACAACACCTTATTATGTGTTATAACTAGGCCATGTGAGAAAGGATTTAATGAACTGTGTGTCCATTAAGGCAATACATAGCAAGCAATGCATATCATTTCTTCAGACACAACTTCTCCTATGCAAACAGAGATGAAGAAGTCTGTTGATTTTTAGAATTCCTATTTAATTAGTTATATTTGTGTATTCATTTTTAATAACATCTAAATTATACAAGTGTTAACTTCCTTGAAGGCGGGTACTCTGAAGTTCAAAACTATTGGATCTGCCCAGAGCCACTCTGGATCTGCCATAACCAATTGCTAACGTTTGGTCGTGACGTATGTCATGCGCATGTGCAACAAGAGGGGAGACCGACAACAACTATCGGCTTATATTTAGCATTAGCAGCGCTAGCGTTCGCCTTAGGCAACTCGTTCACCACTAACGGAGCGAGCTGGAAAATCAAACTTTTCCCGAACCCTGTGGGGAGGAGGGCCACAACATCATGGCAACCAACACAACTCAGCAAAGATTGTTTTTGCTTCTGGATATTTGGCAGCGTTGCCACAACGGACCGAATGGCTTCGCTCGCTTCTTTCTACTAGCGCACGTCCTCAACGTCATCGTTCTCAGCCACTCCCTCTGTTCGCTGATTGGACCGCCAAATATTTGGGCGGAGAAAACCCAAGATTATACCGCAAACCCAGACGTAGTACTGAAGGGAAATGAAAATTGAGCGGAAGTACGTAGGAGGGCGGAGCCAGGCTAGGAATTCAGGGCATTTAAATTATTCTCCTTCCTTTCTCAGATACAGATAAGGTAGGTGTGTGTGTGTGTGTGTGTGTGTGTGTGTGTGTGTGTGTGTGTGTGTGTGTGTGTGTGTGTGTGTGTGTGTGTGTGTGTGTGTGTGTGTGTGTGTGTGTGTGTGTGTGTGTGTGTGTGTGTGTGTGTGTGTGTGTGGTCTGAAAGTATGTTTAACACTGTTTAGCCTAGTTTTGGCTTACTTTCTTGATGTCTAAGATCAAATAGTAGAGACATACACACTGGAATCTATCCACAGATTGCTGTTGAAACTAAATGAGATGTTATAATTTCAATGTTTCACTATTTACACTATTTCCTTATTACCAAAGAAATGACATCGAACACCCTTTTGTTTACATAAACAGCCATGGCGAAATGCATATTTTGGAGACAATATCCCCAAGTAACTGTTAGGTTATTGTATGGGAAGGAGCTCCTATTTATCCAGAAACATATCTAATAATGATAAGATATGCTAAGTTAAATAGCTGACACACCATACAAATGCATGAAATGAATGCAACAAATTCATGGACACATAAAAGGCATCAATAACTTGTTCTTCCCCTTGGAGAAAAGGGAGTAGAATTGTGAACAGTGAACCCTTTAAGGATGAAACATAAATGGTGCAGTATATTTTATGATTGTAAATGTCTTGAAACATTTCTTTTTTTTTTTTTTTTTCTTCCAATCTCCTCCTCAGATGGAACAGACCGGACGTCAACAATATGAAAAGAACAAAGGAAAAATACACTTCAGTTGAGGCCTGTTCAACTCCTCTTCACCCAGCACAAAGATATACGTACGCTTAAGAAAACCAGGCAAAGCAGTCACTACAAAATGACAAAAAAAACTGTGTATATGTTCTCTAATATTTTTGTACTTTATTATATACAACTAAGTTTATTAAAAATGGAATACAGATGATTATTATATTGCAGGACAGAGAAAAAGAAAAGGCAAACTGCTCCATGTCACCTGCAGGACTGTGACATGAGGCATGTGCAGAGGCTCAGTTTGCCGTGGTCTGAGAGAAAAACGGTGGATTGGTGCTGTCTTAAAGGGGTTCTGCCCTACAAGTTACTCTTCTTTTCCTCCTGCCTTTGGAGCAAGGCTTCTTTCCAGAACACACTGACAGCCGCAGCCCCTGCAACACATAATGTGTAGATTCAGAAAATGTCCACCCAAAAGTGAGGCACTTTTATTAAATGATCTCTGATATTAGCCACTAAACTGTAATTGGCCCTAGGATGCACTCGCTGAGGTTCCACTTGTAGACAGGTATTGATAAACTGACACCTATACACTTCCTAGCCAACCTAATTGTTCTATAACCAGTGCTAGTGAGGGCTTGTGTTGTTTGAAAGTTTGAAAGTTTGAAAGCTTTCCTTGGTTCTTTTTATCCACAGTAGAGGACATGTTTTTGTGGCAAAGGGAGGACCAAAAGGATTGAGGAAAAGCTTGTAACAAACCACAGGCATTCCCTTTGTCTTGGTTGCTGTCCCTGAACACATCAAAGCAGAAGTGACTGTCCTCCTCTAAACGTCTACAAAGCCAAAGAGAAGGGTTGTGTGATTTGAGATGGATATTTGTAGTGAAATGCAACAGAATGGTATAATTCTTTTTTTTTTTTTTTTAAAGAACAGCAGACCGAATAATTTATGCCAGCTGCAATTTGTCCCTGTTATTTTATGTCCTACTACATAAATGATGATGAATCTCATTTTGTGCCAAGGAATCCCCAAAGGGGTGAATAAGGGCTGGTGAGGTTTTTACTGTGCAAGAGCTGATTTGATATTGAATTGATAAAAGCGAGGAGGGTAGAGTGTTTTCAATTTACACTTTAATGCCGGGTGAGAAAGCTAAATGAAACCCATCTCAACCCTCTGGCCTCCTTATGATTGGCTGTGGAAAATGAAGCTTGATCTTGTAATAAATGCTCGGGGAGCGCAGCGCCTCACCCTCGCAGTGCCCTCATCCTCAAACGGCCAACGTGATGATTTGATGAATCATACTTTTCAAGGTGCTTGACAATGTCCATATTTTCTGTTTGTGTCTCAATGTGTTTCAGTCTCAAAACCCTAACATAATGTGGTATCAGTGTTGAATCAAAAAAACCTGTCTTATACAGCCTCTGTCTTTGAATGTGGCAGAGCGGAGGTGCATGTATGTGTAATATGGTCTTAACCTTTGGATCGCTTTTGGTTGCATCATAAGGCAGGGATAACCATTCACGTTTTATTTCAGCAGAGCCATAGAAGGTGTGTCTAGTAAAGATGGTTATTTACAGATATCTTTTCCAATTGTATTTTTTACTCTCCCTTGATATTGATAACTTATGCTTATTTTCTATAATCGCATGTTTTGCCACACTACTACAGCACTGTTGTAGATAGAGGACATGGTGGTTGATGGTGCCCAGAGTCACCAACAGCTAGAGCAGAAATCGTGCAACTCATGTATGTTATACCGCCTAAATGTCACTGTTTACATCTCTCTGGAATAATGCCCAATTCATCTTATGTGATGTCATGAATACTCCATTGTCTCACTATGTAACGCATTAAAGAACTGAAGCCTTCTCGCACATGAGCTGGCTGGGTAGAGCCTGAAAACAAAAGCCTTCTACCCCCTAATCCATGGACTCTGTGTGAGTCTCAGTAGGCTTTTTCAAGTGATAACTGTATGAGACATGTAATGCCTGTTTTCCTGTTATGCGGTGATGAGAGAATAGCTTTCCTGGCTTTGTGTTTGAACCGTTAGCTGTCATGTCCTGATAAACTGTTCATGTGGTGCCTGAAATGCACTGCTCCAGCATCAATATGTTGATTTAATGGTCTTCAGTAGTATTCTAGTCATGGATTTCTTCAGAGCAGGCTCTTGGATAGATCTGACTTACTAAAAGCATCACACTCATGCCCACAAAGGACTTATGTGAGTTAACAATGCTGACAACTTTAAGACTCAGCTATCTTTATTTTTTAACTATTCACTATACTGTATATCAATGTGTTATGTTACAAATGGCTCAGATTATCCTTTTCATAGCCTCTGTAGCTTTGGACAGACTACATATTAATGCGAATGGACACAGAGGTACAGTGCATCAGATTTCTACAAGTGTCTGTGCATAATGAAGATGCAGCAGGGGATGACAATGCTTATCTGAGCCACAAATTATGTGATTATGAGTAAACAGAACACTAATAACAGGCCAAGGAATATGTTTACTCCATGTTTACATTCCAGTGATGCATGAAATGAGTTGGGAAATGCACTTCACATGTTAAGCTTGGTGTATTTTCACCTACCAAGCATCCACTATGAGGTACAGAGCCTGTGTCTTATGAAGATGTCTACCAAGTGGTCCCAAGATCATGTTAATGTCCCTGCCAGGCTAAATTATTGAATTAATGCAGCCAGCCGTAGGCTACATTGCATAGATTTGTCTTGTACAATTTATATTTAATTCTGATGACTCCCCAGACATTTTCTAATATTTTATGAACCTTTTGCATCCCATGCTTACTCTACTTTTTTACTGTCACTCATAATGTGTGAATGGTCTGAATTGCAGCATTCGTCGGATCATTGACAGTCCAAATAAAGAGGTTCAGTTCTTTTGCAACTACACTTGTGTTTTGTGTTTGTCTATTCACTTTGTTACATATTGGACACGCCTTTTAGCAGCTGAAAAAAAGTCCACTGCTGTCATTGCTCTCATTCCGACGTTATTTCAATTACTTTTTACTTCCGGGTTGCACGGGTTTTAGGTTTTGGCAGTTCATTTTATCAAGCTAATATGAGCTAGCCGCCTTTTTGTTAACGCCATTAGCTAGTTCATCTAAGAAGAAACGGGAGCTCTTTCGTCGGGAAACTGCATAACAACTGCTTGGGTATGTTCACATTTTGTGTTACTGTTGGGAAAGCTGGATATAAGTTGCCATAAATACAATTTAACCTTTCCTCCTACAGCAAAGAGTAGCTACTCAAGTTAGCAGATAGCTAACGTTAGCTTCCCCGCTAACTTAGCTAGCCTACCGAGCATAAACAGCTGCTTGCGGACGATTTTAGCTTGGTAGCTAACGTTAATGTTAACGCTTTATGTTTCACTGTAAAGGGATGATTTCACTGTTCGATTTGCCTAAACTTTAAAGGGATGATTTGAGTCGTCGATTTGTCTAAAGTGTTTGATATCTCGCAAGTATTTGACGCTAGTTAACGTTAGCTTAGCAAGGTCGTAACGTTAGTGGGAAAAGTTCGAACGTCCACTTTCTCTCGGTGATAGTAACGCAGTTGATGTTTTTTGAGAGGACTGTGAGTGTTCATGATCTTCCTCAAGGCAAAAAGAGGATGTTTGGTTAAAGTATAGAAAATTATAGCTAGTTGACCGGTGCTGTAGCTAGTTTTCTGCCACTTATTTTCTTTAAATCTCAGTCAAAACCTCAAACTAACTAACTAGCTAGCTAACTAACGTTAGCTAACTGCTTAGCTAGCTAACGTTACTAACCCAACTGACGTTACGAGTTTGTCACCGGCGTACGGAAAGTTATATTAAAATTGTGGCTTTAACGTTACTTACATTAACGTTTTAGAAGATGCTTCGGATTGTAGGAAATGAGAGCGAAGAGCGTCGTATCTTATGGTTTTCAAGGGAAGTAAGTTAGCTAGATGGTTTAAACAATGGTCTCATCTTTTCTGGTAAACACGATATCTATTTATCTGTTTCTGACAGTTTGTCAGTTGTGTGTTTTAGGCAGGACATACTAGCTATGTACTATTAAGGACCCCGGTATAAATTCTGCTGAAAGCCAAAATAAGCTAACATGCAGGATAACTTTACAGCACGGACATCTTTCTCCTAGAGCTAGAGGCTAATAGAACCAACACAGTGGTAGGATTAATCAAACTGGAAGTTGGGCCTGTGTTGTTCGCTTTTTTTAATTCTCTAATATGTTCCAAAATGCCTTGAATTCAAAATATAGCTACTCATGTACGAGAACTCTTCTCATCTTATAGACAGACTCAAAGTATCCAAACATTAGAAACGCCTCTCAGTATAACGCCATACAATTCAACAACACCACAAACAGTCTTCAAGTTGAATCGGCTAGAGCTGAAACTATCAGCAGAAAAACAGTCTGCAACTATTTTGATAAAAGACTGGAGTCATTTCTCAAAGCAAAAGTGACAAAAAATGAACTAGGATTGGGGTCTTTACTGGTTTTCTTAATCTTCTAGGATTTTTAACTGGCTATATTTAGGTTTTGAATGTCAACTTGGACTTTGTGAAAACATTTTTTACACCATTTCCTGACTTGAAGATGAATGTATTAATCAAGAGAATAATTGATAATTGACAGATTAAACGATAATGACAACATATGTCAGTTGAGCTCTAAAATAAACACCTCTCTAAAACAATTTCACATTATTGAACATTATGAGCTTCATGAAGCTATATTTTTGAACAGGGCTGTCGGGTAAGATTGCATCAGTTTTAGAAAGGCGTAGCACTAGTAATATGGTATCTCAAAAAGGTAATTGCAGGCTCTAAACGGAACTCTCGTTTTGTTTTGCAGGTTGTTTTGAATTGTTTACGGCTACAATACATGGACACTGATAATGATGTCTCAAACAAGGGATGTGGATGGGAAACCTGCCAAAAGCTAACTGCAATTACAGGTCATCCCTTGGCAACTCCCTGTTGCACAACCGTTGCTTTTTCACTGCATAATCCATCATGTCGTTACCAAAGGAGTCAGGGAACAGAGGGAAGGATCGAGAGAGGGGGGCCCGTCCAAAGGTGAGACAGAGCCGATCAGAGGAGAGACGAGGTTCAGGCGGGGGACGGAAAGGTGGAAAGGGGAAGAAGAAAGGCGTGGCTTCGCACGAACCAGCGGTCGAGAGGCCTGTCAGCGACGGCTTTGAGTACGGTGAGCTGTTGAGCGACCTAGAGACCATGGACCAGTCTTCCTCCTCGCCTCTGAAGGAGAGCTGGAGATGGCATGGTTTGGAAGCCGCCACCTCATCCCTAGGACAAGAACGGGTAACAGCCAGGTCAGGACTGGGAACAGTTAGCTCTGCTACAGAGATACCTGCACCCGGTGAAGGTGAGGGCAGAGGGTCAAGCAGCAGTCGCACTCTCCGGCAAAAAATCCAAGATGCAATGGGGCAGTGTTTCCCGTTAAAGACGCACAGCGCGGCGGCATCGGCGCCATCTCCATCTCCGCAGGCTCTTTCGTCGTCAGTTGCCTGTGCCTCCTCGAGGCGCAAGATCCATCTCAGTGAGTTGATGTTGGACGACTGCCCTTTCCCCGTAGGATCGGAGCTGGCTCAAAAGTGGTATCTCATTAAGCAACACACGGCCCCCATTACCCAGCCTCCCACGCTTGATTCTCCGGTAGTGTGCAGTGCCCCTACTGCAGCTGCGGCTACTGTGGTGGAGGACGTCGACGACAGGTTGCGAGAGCGCAGGCGCATCAGCATCGAACAAGGTGTTGAGCCACCACCCAACGCAGAGATCCACACGTTTGAGGTCACGGCCCAAATTAACCCTCTCTACAAGCATGGCCCCAAGCTGGCTCATGGTATGAATGAGTTAGCCGTGGCTGACAGAGCCTCGGTTCATCAGCAGCAGCAACAGCAGCTTCTTTTCCAAAGACAGCAGCAGCACCAGCTCCTTCTACAGAGCTGTTTGGACACTCTGGATGAGGTGGCGGCCTCAGCATCCGCCTCATCAGCTGCATCCGCCCCTGTCCAGACCTGTGCTACAACCCCCGACCCTCTGGTTTACCCAGAGGTGACGGCAACCACCGTGCCCTCCAGAGCCATACTTCCTCCGACTGAGGATCCTAAATGTCACGATGGCTACCGCATACACACTCAGATCGATTACATCCACTGTTTGGTTCCAGACCTGCTGCAGATCACCAACCTCCCGTGTTACTGGGGCGTGATGGACCGCTACGAGGCAGAGACGCTGCTGGAGGGAAAGCCCGAAGGCACTTTCCTCCTGCGTGACTCGGCCCAGGAAGACTACCTCTTCTCCGTTAGCTTCCGCCGCTACGGCCGCTCGCTGCACGCGCGCATCGAACAGTGGAACCACAACTTTAGCTTTGACGTGCACGACCCCAGCGTCTTCCACGCGCCGACTGTTACGGGATTGTTGGAGCACTACAAGGACCCCAACTCCTGCATGTTCTTCGAGCCCCTGCTGTCTAACCCCATCCATCGCACGCAGCCCTTCACCCTGCAACACATCGGCCGGGCAGTCATAAGCAGCTGCACCACCTATGATGGCATTAACACGCTTCCCATTCCAAATGCTCTGAAAAAGCACCTGAAAGAATACCACTATAAGCAAAGGGTACGTGTACGGCGAATGGATACCTGGTGGGAATAAGGAACAACAACAAAATACTGACTAAAAGAAACGACTAAATGCATTTTAAACGCTCCTCGAACTGAACGAGTCTTGTTCTTCACTCTATCTGGCTGTGTAAACCTACACTGCAATGTACTTATTTTTTTAAATTCCTGCTGTACATGACTTAGTTGTACTAAACTACACTGATGAGACAATATATATATAATCTCACTGATCTTGCACACTCAAAGTTCTTTATGCTCAAATTAAACAAACTTATTTAGATCTGTGGTGTTCAACTACCCTCACGCATCCTCTGTGTTTTCAAGTGTGACTAAATCAGTTTAATTATCTGGTGATTGGGGGGGGAGTGTCCTAGTGTGAATTAAGATGATTATAATAGAGTTGTTCATCAGTCACGTGCTGAGAAGGTGGAACACACACTGACAAGGTTCTCTTCTCATTCCTGAGGTGTGGGAGTGCAGCACGTTTGCAGTATTATTCGTTATTTCCCACATTGAGCCCAGGGCTGATTATAAGGGGTGAGATAGTAGGTGCATATGCTACCTGTTATTAAAATGTTGGAGGTTTCCTCTAGAATAGGTACTTTTCATACGTGACATTGAAGGTATGATTACACGTTTGCATTAGTTTTCAGTAGTGGTCTAAATGCAGGAAAAGATGTGAAGAGTAATGTTACACAACTAGCAGTAAATTATATAAAAAAAATAAAAAAAAATTAGATAGATACATAATATAAAAGCTCAAGTTCTAAATCATTCACCTGCTTTGTTTTCAGCTTCCATTATATAACCATCTGCGGTTCCTCCTATGAAGCATGCAGGCAGTGCCGGCAGCTGTCTTCATTAGTTTTGAAGTAAAGGATCAAATGTGGCCTTCATGAACTTGTCAGCAGCGGGTGAACCAGCTGTAATATCAGAATGCAAATGATGAAGCTCAGATGTGTGGACCTGATTTAGTTTAAAACCTGACTGTTGTGTTGTCCGGTTCTAAATGTAGTCTTAGCCAAGAGGTTTGGTCGGTTTTATTTTATTTATTTTTTCTAATTGGCATCTAACTGTGTTGTAAAAACCCTAATCCTTAAAAGACAAAAATCATCTTGTTGCTATACTTCCTGCTGTGCACATTATTAAGAGGTGGGGTGTCTGCACACAAATCTTCCATGCCAGCAGTTCAATGACAAAATTACCATAGTGAATTAGCACTGATGAATCTTAAGCAACAAAAATAATGATTGGCGAAATGATGTGTTTTGAACTTGGCATTAAAGCAGCACTAGGTAACTTTTCCCGCTTCGGCCCCCCTACAGGTTGGAAGTGGACTTGTCCATTACATTACATTGTCCAGTTCATTCGAACTACAGATCCGCTACCCGATCTGGCAAACTTGCATAATGTAATGTAATGGACAATTCTGCTTCCAACCTGTAGGAGGACCGAAGTGGGAAAAGTGCTCTAGTGTTGCTTTAACCCTTGTGTTGTCCTTGGTCAAATTTGACCCATTGTCAAAAAGTCTCTATATCAAAAAGGTGGGTTTCTTTCAACCAAATTGTCCAAAAGAACAATAACGTGGATGGTTCCCTACAACCCTCTTTAGTGTAAAATAAATGATCAGTTCAATACTTTCAATTAATTTGGGTATTTTATTAGATTTTATAGCATTTAGAAAAAAAAATTGATAGGTTGAAAAAAATTTACTAAAATGCTTCAAAAACGTGGAAAAAAAACACGAAAAACTTCAGAAAGAAAGTCAAAAGCTTCAAAAACTTGGTAAAAAAACTCAACCAAAACCCCCAAAAAACTAAAATTGACAAAGACATCGGACAAAGTGACAAAAAACTTGGTGAAAAAAGCTTAAAAACGTCCGTGTCGAAGAAGACGACCAAAAAAAGGTTTTCATTTTGACCCAGAATGACAAAAATCTGCGTGATCGACCCAAGGACAACAGGAGGCTTAAACCAGTTACAGAGACCGACATCTGCAAGCTCTGAGGAGCGGTAAAGTTCAAAATACAAGTCAACCCAAGTCAAGGAGGGCAAAAGCTTAAAATTCAGTGTGTGGGAGTACAGGGTATTGTGCATTATATAGTATAATTGTGCATAATACACCTGTGGTCAAAAGAAATCGCAAATCGGCAAAATCTAACAATATATGTGAAGACTCCCATTTCACAGTCTCACCAATAGGCTGCTTTATATGTACAGTATTATGGTGAAGAACGACAATTAATATTCAAATATTTACACGTTTAGAATAATGCTATACCCAGACATTGTAAATGGGCAAGTTTGCTAAAGTACTATACATCTCTTAAACGGCAGACAAGAAACATCTGCATGTTTGAATGTACAAATAAAACAAAATCCCCTTAACAACACAAAGCAAATCAAAAGCATTTCATGCTAGACAGACTTTCATTTGCTCTGTTACCTGGGACTTATTCAAAGATGAATTGCAACATTTACCTGTGTGGTGGAGTCATCTACTGCTGTGTGTGAACTGTGAACAGCATATTGTATTAATGAGAACGCACAAGAGAGACCACACTGGTAATTGTTGTGTGCACTGAGTCATAATCACAAAAGACAACCGTCCCAGTGTTGATGGGAAAGCATGGAGAATGGATCCCAGATCGTCTTCTGAAACCACCGTGGTGTGATGCGGTTTTCTCCTTGAGATGGCCGATTTGATATGCAGAATGCAAATCATCCATGACAGGCACTCATCCACTAATGAAGCAGCTATAATTTAAACAGCAGTTCCAAGGCAGCATTAAAGTCTCCTATCAAAATTCAAAGTCAGGACCTTTGACCTTTGTATACCTAATTAAGTCACTATAAAAACTCAACTATGAAGTTAGATTTACTGTGTTGGAAGACTTTGACCTGTCATGCATACACAAGTGTGGGCTACACCACGTACCCTCTCGCACAAGCAATTTTAGACCCTCGACAGCTCAAGGCAGTGTAGGCTACATGCTGATGAATGACACACCACCGCAGGCGTGTGTGTGTGTGTGTGTGTGTGTGTGTGTGTGTGTGTGTGTGTGTGTGTGTGTGTGTGTGTGTGTGCGCACCTGCTCCTATCTGTCGCTTGCTGTTCAGACAGAAATTAACGTGTGGAATAAGTAGGCCTAAGTCATTCAGAAAATAATCACAATCCACAGTGACAAAAGGCTATTTCTAAATAAATAAAGTGGACGGGCAGGTTTTAATATTTGATCATGTAAGAATCGGGGGAATTGAAACTCCAGGAGAACAGCAGGAAAATCTAAAGGGTTGCCAAGCAGGGGATGAATATTTGATCCTTTAGCAGAATCATTTCATTATTACCATCTATAATGTGCCTTCTATATCGTTTATAATATATTATCTGTGTGTTTTCTTGCAAGATCAATGTGTGGTAAAAGATGAGCCATATACTAGTTCATACTAGTAAAAAAAAAAAAAAGGCTTCTATTTCCATAGGACAGACGAAGACATGAAAGGGGAGAGAGAGAGAGAGCGGGGGTGGGGGGAGGGAATGACACGCAGCCGCTGCGCCAAGGAGCAAACCCCCACACGTGTGCCCGTTCCACCAACTGAGCCAACCTGGCCACAGAGCCATATACTAGGTTTTGACCTAGTCATGTTTGTCTCTATTTGCCCTGTAACTAGTAATACTTTATACAGTTTTTTTCCAGGAAATTAACTAGGACATTGTTAGGAAATTACAGACTCGTAAAATAATGTGTTACCAATTCAATATACAATTAGAAATCTCATTAATTATGCACATTATCTTCACAAAACAGCACATACAGATTGTGTTTCCATCAGTGCAAAAAATGCTGTTTACATCAAGCACAGCAGGTGGCTGCAAAGAGCTTCAGTGTGTTTTACACTGGCTGCTCTCAGGCCTGTGTGTTCTCTGTGTGTGGTGCAATTGAGATGGAGGGATTGAGTATGGCTGCTGCAGCTGGCAGCACCGTGGCACTCATCACACAGGTATTACAGGTCCTGGGGGGAAAAAGAGGATCTTTTCTTTGCCTGGATCAACGGGCCCAGAGGGACTGCATGCTCAAGCAAAGCAGAAAGCTGATTGGCTACACATCTTAGTGTGTTTGTGCCTGTTTGGACCTCTTTTTTCCCTTCCTTCCATTGAGGGAAGAGCTTTTTACTCTGAGCCTAATCTCTACAGTTGAGCACCATGGGGGTGGAGAATAAGCTTGGGATGTTCAGAACACCTGGGGACAATTACTTCCCCAAATAATCTGCCAGTCCTAATCTAACTAATGCCCTAAAAAGGCTGGAAGTGGCAGAAACTTGGCTTATTTGAGACTGAAAATGTGCACAGTGACTGAGTCTTTTTGTAGGTCTATGGTTTTTGCTGCTATATGTAGATCCATATACTGTAGATTGTAAACTCAAGAGGAAGTGTGTATCTAGGCCATTAATTCAAAGGTTGGCACATCAAACCGATTTCAAATTCTTGCAAATTCCATACGGCTAGACAGGATTCTTCTTATCCACCCAGAGAGCAGGAATACATTTCTGTAACAGAGGAAAGACTGCAGCTGAGAGAGAGAGAGAGAGATTTATTTTTGGTTCGTAAATTAATCCAGCTGAATTTCAACAGACATGAATAGGAACATTCTTGCTTATTTCGAGTCACACCTTTTCAAACAAAGCACTTCTTGTCAAAACCAAGTAAGTAATTCCTGAGTTATTAAAGTTTCAGTTCTTAAAAGTCTCACAATTCCCCCGTAGGGGGGACATTGTCACACAGTGACACGATTACATTTGATGTTTGTTTCTATGGAAGCAAGCCTTACAACCCAATATTTCCTAAAATCCAAATGCACTCCCATTCTCTCAGGCATGTAGGAACACATTTGAGGCCTTTGCTACAGAAAAACATCAGTATTCTTATTTGGAGCTGCTTGCGTTCCTTCTGCTGCCTCTGTTTTTCCACTCTCCTCTGCACTGACAGGTTGTTGATGGAATAATGGGGGTGTTGGGCATGCTACAAATAAGCCATTGGATACTACACAGATTGATGGAATTGCAGTGTAAATGACATACAACAACCCATATCCTAGGCTTTAGCCCATGAAGTTATTAACTAACAGCCTGGAAATAATAAAGGGATATACCATGGATAGATTATGATGTTTGGTTGTATATGAAGCTTTGCAAATTAACATAATAATAATAGTAATTTGATGTCAACATATACTTGGGTATCATAATGTGTTTGTACAAATGGACTGTAATGGAGCTACACATAACACAGATATAATTATAGATAAACATTGTTTGTTTTGAGGAAAATGGTTAATTAGCCTTCACAATGACTGCTAAAAAGGCCCATGCATGTTTGATAAACGGTAGGGGGAAATGTATAATTGCATAAATGATAAATCAAATTGCATAACTCCTGCTCTCTGTGACTAATTACGCTGTTGCACAACAGTTGCATTGACCTGTGCGTTACAATGAAAGGGTACACATGAAAAAGTCATGAGTAGACCTTGCCATCTAGTTATTGAAAAAGTAATTCCTCACAATAGGCACTTTTTAAACCCAGTGATTTTTTCAGGTATTCATTTTCCATCCTTTTAACATTTTGTCACAGAGTGGACACATTTAATTTGCAGGGAAACATGTTGGTGGAGCCCAGGCACCTTAATTATCTAGACTCTAAGCAAATCAAACAAAACATAACTTATATCAGCTTGGTTCCCGTCATGCACACAATTATTTTGCTAGAGAATTGCCCTTACACTACCGTGGTATGCTATAACGTAATAATTGTTTGATAACACGCCTTTATACTTCATAAGTTAATGCATTTATTTGGTAACCTTGTTGAGATGTTTTTTTGTGAGTGTCCTTATTGTAATAATACATTACAAAATGGCACAGTAGGAAAAATTATTTTATTCTCTAGTAAATCAAGTGAATATGTTATGCTAATTATTCTTTTTGTCATATGTTTATCTCCATTATTTTTCCTCATTTAGCATTTCTGACTGCTTTTTTACAACACAATTATGACACTGTATGACCTGTAACTGCAATATATTGGATGGTTTGGTTTATAATATGACAATAAATAGCCTACCTAACATACTTGTACAAAATATATACAGATATCATAAATTATTATCCTTGGCACCTGTCCTCACCAATTTGCAGTAGGACGTAGGCCTAGATTAATCCATCATACCTTTGTGCAGGCAGATGTTGCAAGAACAAGTGAGAATTTTCTGTTGCTGTCCGGCTTAAAAGTTTG
Organism: Zingel zingel; assembly: GCA_023566125.1. Classification (NCBI taxonomy): domain Eukaryota; kingdom Metazoa; phylum Chordata; class Actinopteri; order Perciformes; family Percidae; genus Zingel; species Zingel zingel. The sequence goes on along the minus strand of CM042316.1, from coordinate 21,622,882 downwards.
AATTTACTGGCGGTAACACGTACAAGTTGGAAATGCCTCAGCTTTTGCCTCTCATGTTTGTGCCTCTCATGTAATCAGTGTAGAACAATTGAGATGTTTGTTTACACTTATAGCATAGGCCTATGTGGATTTGTTTTTCTCTGAGATAAATAAGTCCAACTTAAAAAACAAACAAGTAATTTGTTTTGTAGACATTTCCTTAAAGACTTTCCTATGAATCTTTTTCACAGCAGACATTTTGACTTGTCATAGTAGGAAAAGCACGGCTGAAATTGATAACCTTAAGATGGCTCAAAATCATCATAGTGTCCTAGTAAGCTATTTCAGTGAGTCAGCACGCACAATACCAGGGCCTCTCCTAAGTGGAATGCAGCCATCATTAATGGTTTTGAATACACCTGTGCTTTTCCTACTCAAAAGCCGTGAAAAAGGTATATAGGCCTACATCTAAAAATGCAAACGATTTGCATGGATGTAAGTTGTTTGTCGAGTAGCCGGAAGTGTTACCTTGAAAATGTTAACGTACTTCCCGCCGCCATCTTTGTTTGGCGAAATAGGTGAAAAAACGTGTTTATTATATATTCATCCCAGGGAATATGTATCAACTCGACGAGCGACGTACGCTTTAAGCTGTCTTTAAATATCGTCCTTAAAAGCGGTAGGTGTTTTTAGAGGTTCCCCTAAGTTTTTAAAATGTTGAGTTGGGCATTAGCACTGTAGCTAGCATGGACTGCTATGAATGCAAGTATTAAATGGAACGTTACAAGCGATGCTTAAGGTTGGGGATGTGTGTAGAGAGGCACAAACTCAGTCTATGCACAGACTGCAGCAACCAACTCAATATATAATTTTTAAAGGACACGGGATGCAACAAAAACACAACTGAACACCTGTTGCTAGCCAAAAGCAGAATTGAGGACGTTAGCAACTTAACTTTGGACCAGCAGCTCAATGTAACAAAAGAGTATTTTTTTTCCCCAACACTACAGTCAGCACAAACAGTAAGGTGTTCACAAAGGACTATTTTATATGTATTTATATAATGGAACACTGAAGAAGATGTTCTCCTGCATAAGGTGAGAAGCCCACTTAGATCCTCCAGACACGGAAGAATTCAAGTAAGTCAGTTTTTTTTTTTTTAAACTTACACCTTGTATTGCTATGCTGCACTGAACATTAGCTGTGTGTGTGTGTGTGTGTGTGTGTGTGTGTGTGTGGGTGTGTGGGTGTGTGTGTGTGTGTGTGTCATTTGCAGCCCCTTGCTTTGGTATTGTTGATCAGAATCATTTGTTATTGATTGTAGAGCAATGTCACATTTGGGATTGACTTCATTTTGTTTGAGTTAGTTTTAGTTGTTGATAGCACATTCACCTTTTACATACATTTAGATAATACACTGGTTATGTCATAACAACACACCTCATTTTTAAAATCACTATTTAGATGGAAAAGGCCAATTGTTTGGTCAAACAAAACCATCACTGGCTACATGTTGTACATGCTAATACAGCTCTCTTTGTATGTTGCAAATTGATAATTGTGGGAGCCACAAGCATCAAGTAATGGACAATGAAAATGATTAACATCAAAATATACAGCAGCTAAAAAGGTTGATCAATGTTGTTAACCTTTGTAACAGCTAGCATAATGTTTGCATACCGTGGCAGCCCCCAGTCAATGTTTCTTTTTTTGAGTACAACGTTATCATTATTGATAGAAATGACAGCTAAAACTATAAAATGAAGTTTCAAAAATGTTTTTAGTTTTTTTTTAGTTTATTTTAAATAGCAGTGAAAGACGAATTATTTTGATATGGGTATTTACCCTGGCAGCTGCCATCTCCCTGTACATCCAATAAATTAATGAATGAAGACATTTATTTTAGACGTACATTTGTTTTTATATACATGCATACATATATTTACATACACACACATAATATAATAACTAGTGCTGTCAAACGATTAAAATATTTAATCGCGATTAATCACATTAATGTCACAGTTAACTCGCAATTAATCACAATTAATCGCAATAAATTTTTTTTTTTCCCCCTCATTTTAATGCTATGATATCAGCTAGACCCTCGTCCTCCACAACGTTAACATGCCTACATGCAGTAGCCACCCAGTTAGCTACGGCTGCAGTAATTTTGTTCTTAGTTGTGGTATCCATGTGCTTCTGTCTGAAGTCATCCATTGTCGCCTGGCTTTGACGAGGGGGCGAAGAATTCGCATCAGCTGTGTGCTTGGCCATCAAGTGGTATTTCAGACTGGACGTGCTGTGATGATAGCTCAGTTCACAACGACGAAACACACAGATCACTTTGGTCTTGTCATTGGAATTAGAGATACACAGATTGACCGGCCGGTGACTGGAATTGGCCGATTTTCACGTCATTGGCCATGACCGACGACCTGCCGGTCAGTCTGACATATGCCGATTTTATGCCGGTCAAATGCACTCGGGCGCCGCATGATTTACATTGCGCAGCATCACACGTGCACACGCAGGGTTTCCGCTATATGCATGTAGCGGCGGCGCACTGCCAGCCAATCAGCTGTTTATGAAATGTCATGAAGTCGTAATTATACAGGGCTCTGCAAAGCCGTCTGCTCTACTGATCTCAGGCGAACAGTCAGCCGCTCTCTTTCCCCTCTGAGGCTGAACAACTGGAACATGAAAACCGCACTCACTCGGGTCCTGTGAAATATGACAGCTACAGTTTATTGGAACTGGACTTTGATGAATTTCCTGTTTATCAGACCCCAGATGAGACAAGAAGCTAACGTTAGCGAACGCTGTGGTCCCTCTGACGCCCGGCTGGCCGCTGTAGGAGACGCTGTATTAAAAAAATAAAATAAAATAAAGAGACGCTGTATTAAAAAAATAAAATAAAATAAAGAGACGCTGTATTCCTCTGACACGCTGTCCAGGTTAGTGGGGATGCATACCGCTCAAAACCAACATTAAAATGTAGTAATCTTCCCTCAGCGTTTAGTTTTGTTGCTAAACTGTGTGTAAAATGAGCGGTGACGTTAAATAATCTGTTTCAGGTAACGGCACTCTAGGGTACCGTCTATTTGCTGGATTGTTCCGAGGTTACCGTCGGTAGCTAAAGTTAGCAGATAAGCCTGTTCACAGCAACAGTAGCGTTCATATTTATGCACAATGACACATAAAGCAAACTTGCTAAAAACTACACGCTGTTTTCAGGTAACGTTACTGTTGACGTTCAAACAGGCCTGTATGTGTTTTGAGAAATATCTGTATACTGCAAGGCTATATTTATTATTTTTCCCTGTTACATGGACAGAAATTTAGTTTGCTAAATATATCACATTTTTTAGTTGGATACTGGATGTGAAAAGAAGGAAATGGTTCTTCCATAACATTGTACTTTAGATGTGTGTGAATTTCCCACACCAGGAGTAATTTATATAGTTCTATTTTATAGCGATCGATTATCTATTCAAAACATGTTCTATGTAAAATGTTCTATTAGAGAAGATAGAAAATAAATATTTGTGTGTGCTGTAAAGTGGTTAGAAAAAATGAACTCTGAATCGGCTAAAATCGGTATCTGCTGGTCAAACTCAATAAGAAATCGGACTCAGCCTAGAAAGTTGTAATCGGTGCATCTCTAAATGGAACCATTTGGCAACTTTTTAAAAGTAAACTTTCCATTCAGAATCTTATTGGCATCCATTTCGGCGTCTCAAGCTCGTCGTCCATTCAAAACGTAACGTTAGCCTACTACTCTTTGGCCGGCTCGCAAGCCCAAACAAGTGTGTGCTGCCTGTGTGCCTGTTGTTTTGTTTCCGGTCTAGCTAGATCCGGTGTAGTGTTGTAGTTTTTCTAACGTTACTAGTTTGTTGCAACAGCGTGTGAAAAAAAAACTACAGAGTTTGCTAGGCCAAACGGAACGTTAATCTCGCGATAAAAAAAATTGATGCCGTTAAAATGGGTTTGCGTTACGTTAATAACACGTTTAACTGACAGCACTAATAATAACCCTAATATATTTGATCACATTTCTCTAACTTATATATTACCACATATTTATATCTTATTTATATTTATCACATTTATCTATTATTTTTATATATACCGTGCCTTGTGAAAGTATTCGGCCCCCTTGAACTTTTCGACCTTTTGCCACATTTCAGGCTTCAAACATAAAGATATAAAATTGTAATTTTTTGTGAAGAATCAACAACAAGTGGGACACAATCATGAAGTGGAACGAAATTTATTGGATATTTCAAACTGTTTTAACAGATAAAAAAAACTGAAAAATTGGGCGTGCAAAATTATTCAGCCCCCTTAAGTTAATACTTTGTAGCGCCACCTTTTGCTGCGATTACAGCTGTAAGTCGCTTGGGGTATGTCTATCAGTTTTGCACATCGAGAGACTGACATTTTTGCCCATTCCTCCTTGCAAAACAGCTGGAGCTCAGTGAGGTTGGATGGAGAGCGTTTGTGAACAGCAGTTTTCAGTTCTTTCCACAGATTCTCGATTGGATTCAGGTCTGGACTTTGACTTGGCCATTCTAACACCTGGATATGTTTATTTGTGAACCATTCCATTGTAGATTTTGCTTTATGTTTTGGATCATTGTCTTGTTGGAAGACAAATCTCCGTCCCAGTCTCAGGTCTTTTGCAGACTCCATCAGGTTTTCTTCCAGAATGGTCCTGTATTTGGCTCCATCCATCTTCCCATTAATTTGAACCATCTTCCCTGTCCCTGCTGAAGAAAAGCAGGCCCAAACCATGATGCTGCCACCACCATGTTTGACAGTGGGGATGGTGTGTTCAGGGTGATGAGCTGAGTTGCTTTTATGCCAAACATAACGTTTTGCATTGTTGCCAAAAAGTTTGATTTTGGTTTCATCTGACCAGAGCACCTTCTTCCACATGTTTGGTGTGTCTCCCAGGTGGCTTGTGGCAAACTTTAAACGACACTTTTTATGGATATCTTTAAGAAATGGCTTTCTTCTTGCCACTCTTCCATAAAGGCCAGATTTGTGCAGTATACGACTGATTGTTGTCCTATGGACAGAGTCTCCCACCTTCAGCAGTCTTCTCCTTGTATGAGCTGAAAGTTTAGAGGGACGGCCGGGTCTTCGTAGATTTGCAGTGGTCTGATACTCCTTCCATTTCAATATTATCGCTTGCACAGTGCTCATTGGGATGTTTAAAGCTTGGGAAATCTTTTTGTATCCAAATCCGGCTTTAAACTTCTCCACAACAGTATCTGGGACCTGCCTGGTGTGTTCCTTGTTCTTCATGATGCTCTCTGCTCTTTAAACGGACCTCTGAGACTATCACAGAGCAGGTGCATTTATACGGAGACTTGATTACACACAGGTGGATTCTATTTTTCATCATTAGTCATTTAGGTCAACATTGGATCATTCAGAGATCCTCACTGAACTTCTGGAGAGAGTTTGCTGCACTGAAAGTAAAGGGGCTGAATAATTTTGCACGCCCAATTTTTCAGTTTTTTATCTGTTAAAACAGTTTGAAATATCCAATAAATTTCGTTCCACTTTATGATTGTGTCCCACTTGTTGTTGATTCTTCACAAAAAAATACAGTTTTATATCTTTATGTTTGAAGCCTGAAATGTGACGAAAGGTCGAAAAGTTCAAGGGGGCCGAATACTTTCGCAAGCCAGTGTGTGTGTGTGTGTGTGTGTGTGTGTGTGTGTGTGTGTGTGTGTGTGTGTGTGTGTGTGTGTGTGTCTATATATATATATATATATATATATATATATATATATATATATATATATATATATATATATATATATATTTTAGGGCTGTCAGCGTTAATCACAATGCGATTAAGGGCAGAGCATAATGCGAACATTTTTTTTAAATTGTATTAATCGCATGCTGCCATTTATTAATTTATTTTCACTTCACTCGGCTTTGCGTGGTGCCTAACAGGCTACTATTTTGCCGTATTTCCTCGTAACACATCCTGCTGCTGCAGGAATAGCAACGCGGATTTCGGTGCCTCATTCTGGTGCCACTGATAAGCCTGCTCTTCTCTCTGATGCTCTGAAACAGATGTTACAGGCAACAGAAACATCGCTGCACGTGACGCTAGTTAACACTATACTTGACAGCAGCTAACATTAGCCTACCGCTAGCTAGTAGCTGGATTAAACACGGTTACAATGCTGACAGCTAACGCTAAACGGTGTAAAGTGTGTCTGTATTTCACTGTAGAGGATTCCGACACCGGGATGTAACAATCTGCAGCTGCTGTTGTCGGAAAAAACACAGACGGTGCGTTCAAGAAACTGGTAATTTACAGCCTCGTGGTGCATTCAAAGTTGTTGTTAAATGCCCTTTTCCCATCTGGTGGATGTTTTTGTCATTCAACAGCTATTTACTAGTGAAATAAGTTATTGTTTGTGATTACATTATTATTAAACATTTAATTTTGACGATATGGCCTTAGCAATAAACAAGTCGTTCTTTAATGTCTGTTGTCACCGGTACCGTTTTAAAAGTACCGCTTTAGCACCGGTATCCAAACCAAACAATACCCAACCCTAATATTGACTCTAGATTCAAATGTGTGACTAGATTAAATATATAATAAACAAATATAAATCTTAGAATCAAGTTCATAAAGTCATTTTCTTTGCATTCATTTGATTCCCAATCAAGATACACTGGTAATAATTGCTTTCCATTGTTAATATGTACTTAAAAACAGTTATGAAATGCAAAATAATAGAATTTTAATCATGTGATAAAACGTGATTAATCGCGATTAACTATAGAAATTCAACGATTAATCGCGATTAAGAAAATGTAATCTTTTGACAGCATCTATCTATCTATCTATCTATCCATGAACACATTGCAATTGTTAAAGCCCTTCTTCTTTCTTATATCTTTTGAATTTATGTATATACCATCTGCTTCCTCTGTGCCTGTGGTAGCTTTAGGCAAAGTTATAACCTCAAAGTAGGCCCTATTCTGTTAGGCATGAGACATGAATGACGCATGTTGGGGAATGAGCTTTTAAAGGACTGCAGGGGAGAAGGGAGGGTCTACACCCCTGTTTTCCAGGTTAATATATTACTGAAGCATACTAAAAAAAGAGCGCAAAATCCTTGCATGCTGCATAAACTGATTTTAAGAGACAAATTTGCCAGCTCAACTACTTTCAATTTCACTAAAGTGAAAAAGACTACAGATGCACAGTATGGCTCAGTAAACTCAGTAGACAGTAGATGGTCCTCACATCATTTCTTACCTCTTCTTCTACACTGAAACATCCCAGAATGTACCTTCAATTAATTCCATTCACTGGGCATAGCAGGTGTGAAATGGTCTCTAATTATGCCGACAACGAAAGCCAGCAGGAATCTGGCGTTGCCTCTGAAATCACTCATTCTCTACATACCACTCAATAACACTCAATAGTTTACATTGAGCCGTAATTTATTTCACTTATGAATCATCATCATGTTGCGTCATCACTGACAGGTGTAGTGTAGCATGACTGATTTCCATATTCATCAAAGTTGAAGCTTTGCATTATTGGATTTTTTTTTTTTTTTTCCATTAGTGGTGTGCATGCCATAGACCCTACTTGTTTTTACGTTCCATTGTTGAGTTTTCTGGGCAAATTAGGACTGCAAATAAAATGGCAGAAAGTAAACGGTAAAGGACAAAGATGAAGAATCAGCTAGGTATTCAGGGCAAAAATCTGTTTGTGCTACTATGGCGGGATGTCACTATTCAGTTATTATAATTAAAAAAAAAGATTAGAAAAAAAGATCTTAAATTAGTTTGTCTTCATGAAAAGCTAAGGGGATTCTGAGGTTTTAAGTCTGTATATGCCTTTTTCACTGACTAACAAAACCCCACACTAAAGTCTGTGCTCAAATGTAACACTTTAAAGCCTCTTTAAGGGTTCTTTACTGAGTAAAGTTTACTCAATATTATGTTCCTGTCCGGCCGTTTGTGCATGTGAGTGCATGTTAGCGAGATAGAAATAGAGTAAAAAGAGCAAATATTTCACTGTCTCTTCTGCTTTTGGTTTTATTAGTATCCTTTGCCTCCAATTCAAAGTAATATTGTTTAGCCCCGACTTGGCCAATGCCGCAAAATGGCGTGTTTGAATTATGCTGTAATAGTGACCTTTTTAGTGATTAACTACAGTGACTACTGAGCATATGGAAAGAACACAATTTTACTCGGTTGTTACCAAAATGCAGAACGAGGACATCAAACAAACAAATTGAAAAGAACAAATTAACGAAAAAAGCTGAACTGGACTGGTGCCAGGTTTTGTTGAGGAAAAATAATTTTTGTCAAAAATAAAATACTCTCAAAAGTAATAAATTGAATAACATGTACATTTTAAGGAAATGGCACTGTACCTTTGTCATTTAATAGGCCTACCTTTTTTTATTTTTTATTTATATAACTGAACATGCTCTGCGCAGAATTGGAAAATAGCAAATGACTTGTTTATGGGGACCGTGGCTACAATGCAGCAATTTGTGGTTCCTTGGCATACGGAACTTTGGGAACTGCACAAGGCAATGCCCAGATGGGTGGAGACAGATAAAGTGGCTCTGCAGTGTAGGTGTGGAAAAGCAAGGATAGGCAGATTTGATCACATTCTGGCTTGGCATTATGTCATGTCTCTGGCACACACAAGTCCAATCCAGCTGCCAATTTCTGGCTCCTGTGGTCAGGCAGGACCAGTGGCAGCAAATGTTCTTGGCACAAAGGATGTATTGTTTTACCTATTAGGTGAACAAAGAAATTATGTGTTTTACTAGGTATGGTGGAGCATAGCTATCCTTTGTGTTGTCTTCCCATCCACCATGAATGTCTTGTCCTTCCGGGTCTAAATTGAAAATAAACTCTTTTTTTTTTGGCACTTTTTCCAATGTTTTTGACACTTCACACACATGTTTTTGGCACTTTTCTTAACTTCTTTTTTTAAATTCATGATCATTAAACCTAATTTAAATGACATAATACCCCATTTTTTTGTTAAAAGTGAAATGATGCATTGTTTTGACTAAAAGTTAAGATCAGAGGATGTTGAGTGAGTCACAGACTGGCTTATATCAAACTTTAGTCTTGAAACTGTTTAGAAACCATTACATTTTTTTTTTTTTCAAATACTATAAAATTGAATAAAACACCCAAAATTCAATGAAAGTAATCATTAATTGTACCTGCGAAGATTGTTATATGGGTTCCATACAACGTACATGCATGCATCCAGGTTATTTTTGGGCAATTTGGTTGTAAGAAACCCATATTTCTGATATAAAAAAACTTTGAAAACTGGTCAGATTTGACCCGAAGAAAACACGAGGGCTATCACAGCGCTGCTTTTCATCTTAACCTGTTTAGAAAATGGATACAGCAGCAGAGTTATGGGCACATCTTGGTAAGGGCCAAGTAAAAAAAAAATCAGGCTTGTATTTGTCAAAGTGATCAATTTTACCAATGTGAATATTTTCTATATATTATTTTCCAGGACACGCCACAATTTGCTTTTTGTTTCGGTGTGCACTTAAGATGTTATGTTGTAAGACTGGGTAGATTCTCAGTCTTTTCCCTCGGTTTGTGGAAGACTTAGGTGCGCGTATTTGGCGGGGGATTTAAGCGTCCTTCCTCAAGAAAATGTAAATGTGGGGTTTTGCGGCCCTTTTGTGGGGTTCTCTTTTTAGTCATTTTTGTTTTCTTTGGGGTTGTTTTGGGTCTTTGAGGGCATTTGGCATCTCTTTGTAGTCAGTTTTTGAACGTTTTTGGTAATTTTACATCTCTTTTTCACATCATTTTGGACCGTTATTACCATATCTGTGTCTAAAAGGTTGGAAAAGCTAGAGCAGATAATGAATAAATAACATTCAAAAAGCTTGAAGACAAAACTTAAAGCTAAAGAAGTCCAACTACAATCATTCTATCTGTCTTTTAGTTAGTGTCTTGCGAAAGTATTCGGCCCCCTTGAACTTTTCGACCTTTTGCCACATTTTAGGCTTCAAACATAAAGATATAAAACTGTAATTTTTTGTGAAGAATCAACAACAAGTGGGACACAATCATAAAGTGGAACGAAATTTATTGGATATTTCAAACTTTTTTAACAGATAAAAAACTGAAAAATTGGGCGTGCAAAATTATTCAGCCCCTTTACTTTCAGTGCAGCAAACTCTCCAGAAGTTCAGTGAGGATCTCTGAATGATCCAATGTTGACCTAAATGACTAATGATGAAAAATAGAATCCACCTGTGTGTAATCAAGTCTCCGTATGAATGCACCTGCTCTGTGATAGTCTCAGAGGTCCGTTTAAAGAGCAGAGAGCATCATGAAGAACAAGGAACACACCAGGCAGGTCCCAGATACTGTTGTGGAGAAGTTTAAAGCCGGATTTGGAAACAAAAAGATTTCCCAAGCTTTAAACATCCCAAGGAGCACTGTGCAAGCGATAATATTGAAATGGAAGGAGTATCAGACCACTGCAAATCTACGAAGACCCGGCCGTCCCTCTAAACTTTCAGCTCATACAAGGAGAAGACTGATCAGAGATGCAGCCAAGAGGCCCATGATCACTCTGGATGAACTGCAGAGATCTACAGCTGAGGTGGGAGACTCTGTCCATAGGACAACAATCAGTCGTATACTGCACAAATCTGGCCTTTTATGGAAGAGTGGCAAGAAGAAAGCCATTTCTTAAAGATATCCATAAAAAGTGTTGTTTAAAGTTTGCCACAAGCCACCTGGGAGACACACCAAACATGTGGAAGAAGGTGCTCTGGTCAGATGAAACCAAAATCAAACTTTTTGGCAACAATGCAAAACGTTATGTTTGGCGTAAAAGCAACACAGCTCATCACCCTGAACACACCATCCCCACTGTCAAACATGGTGGTGGCAGCATCATGGTTTGGGCCTGCTTTTCTTCAGCAGGGACAGGGAAGATGGTTCAAATTAATGGGAAGATGGATGGAGCCAAATACAGGACCATTCTGGAAGAAAACCTGATGGAATCTGCAAAAGACCTGAGACTGGGACGGAGATTTGTCTTCCAACAAGACAATGATCCAAAACATAAAGCAAAATCTACAATGGAATGGTTCACAAATAAACATATCCAGGTGTTAGAATGGCCAAGTCAAAGTCCAGACCTGAATCCAATCGAGAATCTGTGGAAAGAACTGAAAACTGCTGTTCACAAACGCTCTCCATCCAACCTCACTGAGCTCCAGCTGTTTTGCAAGGAGGAATGGGCAAAAATTTCAGTCTCTCGATGTGTAAAACTGATAGACGTACCCCAAGCGACTTACAGCTGTAATCGCAGCAAAAGGTGGCGCTACAAAGTATTAACTTAAGGGGGCTGAATAATTTTGCACGCCCAATTTTTCAGTTTTTTTATCTGTTAAAACAGTTTGAAATATCCAATAAATTTCGTTCCACTTCATGATTGTGTCCCACTTGTTGTTGATTCTTCACAAAAAGTTGCCAAATGGTTCCATTTAGAGATGCACCGATTACAACTTTCTAGGCCGAGTCCGATTTCTTATTGAGTTTGATCATCACAAAAAATTACAGTTTTATATCTTTATGTTTGAAGCCTGAAATGTGGCAAAAGGTCGAAAAGTTCAAGGGGGCCGAATACATTCGCAAGGCACTGTACATTCATTGGGCTTAGGTGCTGCCCAAAACGGCTCGGGTGCTGCCTTCTAAACCTTGTAACGGTAGGGGAAAAAAACCCTGGAGGTTATTATTTTCAAACATGTAGGCCTAGATTGTTTACATTGTGCAACAGTTTAATGCATTCTGATTCCTTCATATATTGTATAATTGTGTGGGACCAAGCAAACACTAGTAAAATTAAAGCTTTCATTATACATGACATTAAACTGTTTTACTACACTTTATCTTAGCCAAATTAAACTGTTGTTTATATTTATTCTCCTTACAGAAGAAAACGCCGTTAATAAACCTTATTTAAATATTTAAAGGCCCAGTCATGCAAAAGAAATTAACAATGTGATTTTCTGTGAAACCGCCAGAATCTTAAAAAAATAATGTGATACAGTTGTTTTTGTCAAACCGCCCAGCACTAGTGTTAGCCATTCTGTGTCTGCTGAACTAAAGGGAATGCTTCTATAAAATATTTGTAATAATAACTCATCACCTGTTGCCAGACTGATTTCACTGTTCATAAAGAACTGAGCATTAATTTAAGAACTACAAATTAGCCTTAGAAACTTGCCACAGTAATACTATTAAAGTATGAGCCATTCACTCCTTAAGTTTAGTAGACGGGCTGTAACTAACTATTAAATTTTTCATTGTCAATTAATCTATGAATGTATTTTCGATTAGTTGTTTGGTCTATAAAATGTAAAGAACTGTTAATCATTGTTTCCCAAAGGCAAGGCAACTTTATTTATATAGCACATTTCAGCACAGGGCAACTCAAAGTGCTTTACATAAAACATTGAAAAGCAAAGAGCAAGATGGGAAATAAAAAATAAAGTGTAATATTGACAAATACAAATATAATACAGGATAAAATACAATAATAAAGGTCACAGTTCAGTATAACATGAATATGAAATAAAAATAGAAGAATACAATTAACAGTTCAATATATAAATTTAAGAATAGGCAAAATCAAAAAGAAAGGTCTTAGCCTTAATTTAAAAGAGCTGAGAGTCGGCTGACCTGCAGCTTTCTGGAAGTTTGTTCCAAATATATGGAGCGTAAAAACTAAACTCTGCTTCCCCCTGTTTAGTTCTGGCTCTGGGGACAACAAGCAGACTTGTTCCAGATGACCGGAGAGGTCTGGGTGGTTCATAGTGCAATAACAGATATAACAATATATTTTGGCCCTAAGCCATTTAGGGATTTATATACCAGCAGAATTATTTTGAAGTCTGTTCTTTGAGGCACAGGAAGCCAGTGTAAAGACTTGAGAACTGGAGTAATGTGATCCACTTTCTTTGTCTTAGTTAGAACTTGGGCAGCAGCATTTTGAATCAGCTGCAGCTGTCTGATTGATTTTTTTTTTTAGGGATACCTGTAAGGACACTATTACAATAGTCAAGTCTACTAAAAATAAAAGCATGGACAAGTTTTCTAAGTCCTGTTGAGACATAAGTCCTCTAATCCTTGATATATTCTTAAGATGGTAATAGGCTGATTTTGTTATTGTCTTAATGTGGCTGTTGAAATTCAAGTCTGGGTCTATGACTACACCTAGATTTTTTGCTTTGTTGTTTTCAACATTGCCGCTTGAAGCTGAGTGCTGACCTTTAATCGTTCGTCCTTTGCTCCAAAAACTAACACCTCAGTTTTTCCTTCATTTAAGAAAATGTTGGCACATCCAGTTGATTTGTTCAATATACCTCGTTAATTTCGATATTGGGCAATGGTCTCCTTGTGTTAAAGTTATATAAAGTTGTGTATCATCGGCATAGCTATGGTGACTTATTTTATTGTTTAATATAATACGAGCTAGAGGAAGCACATAGCTGTTGAACAGAAGAGGTCCCAGAACCAAACCTTGGTGAACACCACACGTCACGTTTGTATATTCAGATACGTAATTGCCTATCGACACAAAGTAGTCTCTATTCTTTAGGTAGGATTCAAACCAGTTTAGAACTAAGCCAGAAAGGCCAACCCAGTTTTTCAATTCTTCTAGTAATATGTTATGGTCAACCATGTTGAATGCAGCACTGAGATCTAACAACATCAAGACTGAGGTTTTGCCACTATCTGTGTTTAAGTGGATGTCATTAAAGACTTTAAGAAGAGCTCTCTCAGTGCTGTGGTGCGGTCGAAAACCAGACTGGAAGGCATCAAAACTGTTGTTTACTGACAAGAAAAAAGTTGAGTTGTTGAAAGACCGCGTTTTCAATAATTTTACTTAAAAATGGAAGGTTTGATATTGGCCTATAGTTGCTCATTAGTGACGTGTCTAGATTGTTCTTTCTTAAGAGTGGCTTAATGACTGCAGTTTTAGGGCCTGTGGGAAGATACCAGAAAGAGACGTGTTTACAATCTGTAGAAGATCTGAAGCCAAACAACTGAAAACACCTTTTGAAAACGTCTGTTGGTAGAACATCAAGACAACAGGAGGAGGTTTTTAGTTGTTTCATAATGTCTTCCAGGTTGTTGTGGCCAATCTTATGAAATTGTGTCATATTGGGACCCGTTTTTCCTGGACACTGTGACAACACAGGTCTTGTGCCTGATATGGAGGCACTGGCTGTTTGTCTAATTTTCTGAATTTTATCTGTGAAGAAGATGGCAAATTCATTACAGGCCTTGGTGGATAAAAATCCAGATGCTACTGGCACCGGAGGGTTTGTTAATCTATCAACAGTAGCAAACAAAGCACGTGAATTATTATTATTGTTTCTGGCAATAATCTCAGGAAAAAAAGGATGCCTTTCATTCCTCAGTTCCAAATTGTAAATGCAAAGTCTCTCTTTATAGGTGTCATAATGAACCTGCAGAGTAGTTTTTCGCCACCTGCGTTCATCTTTTTGACACTTACAAATGTGGCATTTCTCCATGGAGATCTTTTCTTATCAGAGACAGTTTTTTTTACCTTAATGGGAGCAATGGCATCAAATAACATTTGTAATTTTACAATTAAAATGATCTACAAGCTCAGTGACTGAGACCCCAGAAAGGGCGGGTGTGGAGGAGAACAGCTCAATGAATGTTTCGCTGGTGTTCTCAGTGATGTACCGTTTTTTGATTACCTTCGTTTGAACATTTTTTTTGTACAGTGATAGTACCATTGAAGAAAAGACCGGAATGATCAAATGGAGCAATATCAGTCACCACAACCTTGGAAATGTTTAGACCTTTGGAGACAATCAAGTCCAGAGTGTGCCCCTTATTGTGTGTGGACTCCGTCACATGCTGAGTCAGTCCATAGTTCTCAAAAACACAACACAGTTCTTTAGTCCCTCTGTCCCGAGGGTTGTCAACATGAATGTTAAAATCACCAGCAATAACTACACAGTCAAAATCAATGCAGATCACAGACAGCAGTTCAGCAAACTCTTCGAAGAAGGCTGCACAGTATTTAGGTGGCCTGTAGATAACAGATATAGCTCGAGGGGAGACCCTCAACTGAAGAGCTACATATTCAAAACAAGCAAAATTTCCATAAGATAATTTCATACATTGAAATGAGTCATTAAACAAAATGGTGACTCCACCTCTTTTCTTATTAACTCTATTCTCACTTATAAAGGTGAAGTTAGGAGGAGCTGACTCAATGAGTACAATAGCACTGTTATTATTGTCCAACCAGGTTTCAGTTAAAACCATAAAATCAAGGTTGTGCAAAGCCCAAGATGACATCCTCAAATGTCATGTTCTATAGATATTCAGTCGTAGAGGAGTGCAGAAACTAGAAAATGTTCACATCAAAGAAGCTGGAATCTGAGAAGTGTGACTTTGTTTTCTTAAAGAATTACTCAAACTGATGAATCGATTATCAAAATAGTGGCGATTAATTTAGTAGCTGACAACTAATCGATTAATCTCCGCAGCTCTGTTCAGTAAACGCAAGTATTTTACTACAATATTGCTGAATAAAATACTTCCACAAAGTCCTCCTCCAGCCTGTCACTAGCTCGGTTATTAGCCAGAAGTGTTCAGTCATAGCTCACATTGACGTGACACAATGTAGCTGAAGGATGGCCAGTGACTGACTGTCCCGGGGGAACAATGACAGTCCATTTAATGTCTTACCGATATGTCCCTGGGCCATTTATAAGTAGAGGGCTAGTATCATTTTATGAATACAGATTGCTTTGTTATATGAAATCTTATATGCAGCCGTATGGAGTGCAGGTTTTAACAAATTTCAAAACACAGTTGTGATGGAAATAACATGGAGTAACAGGGGAAAAGAATGAAGGTTTTGCCTGTTCTATGGCATCCTTAGAGAAAATTTGCCAACAGTCTACTAACGGAAATCCACATTGAGAGATATGATTTCAAATGCAAGCCGGTCTGAGAAATCCTTTACCTACTAAGAGAACTAGAAAGTAATTTGCATGTTCTCCCAACCATGGCGAGACCCCATCCTGAAAGAGCTGAATCGCACATGCTGCACACAGTGTGTTGGGTATCATGCCCCCGAGCTAGGAACTCAAGCAAAGTCAGCACATTGTGTGTCTCACTAGTATCTACATACAACTGCTAAGAAATGAGGGCATACAACTGCTAAGAAATGAGGGGCTGGTCCTGTTTTTCTCATGTTTGACAAGGAAGCCAAAAGACCTACATTTGTGTTGTGGAACATCAATATCAAAGACAGATATGACGGTTTGTGAGTTTCTAGAGCTTCAAATAAGGTGACGGAGTTAGTAATCTGAGCCTGTATCCTTCAATCAAAGATTACAAGTGACTATTTTACTGTACAGGGCACAAACATAATTTGGTCCGTTTCCATGTAGTTACATAGTCACTAATATGGTCATAACCACTACAGTGCTCAATTACCTATTTTTGAGGGTGAAATAAAATACCAATTTTCGCGGCGAAGGCTTGAACGGTCTTCTGGAAGACATCCACCAGACCAGCGGGCGCTCGTTGGATTGTTGTCGGCTGCGTGGAGCCAGGAGGGCGGGGAGGAGGCAGAAGCAGGGACGCCGGCCGGACCTGCTAGCCCGGCTAAGGAAACCACAACGATCAACACGGACAAGACTCCTACTCACCAACGCCAGATGGAATGCACACAAAATGGATATTTATGCTACAAATACACACGGAACTGTTGCTTGATGATTATTACCAAAGCCTGGCTGGACACACGCACTCATCCCAGACGGCAGCTAGCAGCTAACAGGGTAGGTGAATTTAAACAATGGCTAAGTTGCTAAACGCATCTGTTGTCATGTAAGGGCCCTGTTCATGTTGCACAGACATTTTAATTGCATTTTGTGTCTGTTAAGAGGCACAAAGGCACTCTTTATGATATGCCCCCAAAACTGCCGTTTTAGCTAACTGGGAGCTCTGGGCATTAGCTGCAGTAGCTCCATGTTGCTAGCACCGATTCGGCTCGTGTTTTTTGCTATAGACGGTACTCAAAAAAGTATAGCGATCACAATTAACGTAAAAATTGCCCGGAGTTCTCCTTTTAAAGAGGCTGAAAGCTGCAACGTGATGTGTACACTCGGTGGCCACTTTATTAGGTACACCTTTATGATCTAATGCAATCAGATACAACAGCCCTGCCACAACATCTATCGTCACTCGTAATGTCCAGTTGTTGGCATCATTGTCAGAAATCTGTAAATCCAATTCTATGTTTATTATTCAGTCCTTCCAGAAAAATGCAGAGTTTTTTTGTGATTGTTGCGGGCATAAATCCTTGATTATGCGGCACGGTTTCTTAAAAAATGCGATGGAATAAGCGGGATATTTATGCAATTTTATGCGATGAAATTGTGGGAACTTGCAAAAACTGCGGTTTCATCATGGCTTCATCACAGGGTCTGCAGCTTTTCGATGATGTTCACGTCACGCAATTACGTCACTTCATAACGTTACCATGGCAACAGGGGAAAATGGCTGCTGCTGTTTGAAGTAAACGCAACATTTTTCAACTTTCTGCTAAAATATATGACTTTTTTGCAACGAAAATGTTATGGGATTATGAAATCATGCAAGCCCCGCATATTTTGCACGGAAATTGTCAATTTATGCGGCGAAAGTGCGGCGTATTTGAAAAAATGCGGCCCCCGCATAAATATGCAGACTTTGGCTGATTATGCATTGAATTATGCGATCGCATAATCGCGTTTTTCTGGAGGGACTGATTATTGCCGTGTTTTGTTTGCTAACACTTGGTGCTATGCTGTTTGTGTTTGAGCTCCAAACCACAGATAATTACAGGGGCAGGGGGTTTTAAGATAAAGGGTAACATTTAATGAGATAGTGGCAGTGTGACTCAATATCTAGCTGCCTCTGGGCAGGTTTGGTGCTTATCTTTGACCTCTTTTGTGTGGAATTTGCATGTTGTCGTGTCCTAACAACACTGATATCTGCTAGATTGGATTAGAAGTACTCCATAGACTTGCTGTGCCTTGTCAAGTGTCTACCTTTTTAATCCAACAAATATCCACTCTTTTATTGAAGAGGAAACAATTAAGCTGGAAGGAAAAATGAAATTATTAAATTAGCTAAATTGGAGTTGATTGTTGGTGCTCATTTCCTGCATTCCTTGATGGTTTCACACCAGTTTCAATACAATTTATGTGGCTTTCTGTGACCATTTCTGCCACTTCATCACAGTTTTCATCAACATCTGAACATTAGGTATTTACAATTAATTGCCAAGCTCTGCATCAACTACAATTGTACTGCTGTTGGTACTTGTTAAGCTTTACATTGTGTGTTGACTTAAAGGCATACTATGTAACTTTTCCCACTTTGGTCCGCCTACAGGTTGTCTCATTGGAACTACAGCTCGCGCGCGAGAATGTAGTTCATGGTTTGGTTGATTAACAAGAGGTATCAACGTGATTAGAAGAAATAAGCCTAAGATGTAAGGTAAAACTGAATTTGAAAATGCATTTTAAAAATGCTGCTTACATGTTTAAACTGTTTAAATTTTTGTTAAAGTGTTTAAAATGTAATGGAAAAAAAACCTGAAGAACTGTCAAGAAAAAGGAAACTCCCCAAGATATACAGACACCCACTGCTTCTAACTAAACAAAAAAACTAGATATCATATTTAATTAGTGTGTGTGTGTGTGTGTGTGTGTGTGTGTGTGTGTGTGTGTGTGTGTGTGTGTGTGATCTAAAGAGTTCCAAACTGATTAAATCTACTGAAAAACTGTATGATGCATGAACCCAACACTCGGTTTATCTGATGGGATTAAATTTCAATGCAACAGTTTAATTTCTGTATCTGCAAGTTTTTGATTTGTATCTGCCTTTGAAATCCATCTTTTAATAACAATTTTGTGTCATTCAGGGCCAGAAATTATATAAAGCTGCTATGTTAAGTCCCTTTGCTGTGAAACTGCACTGTATTATGGGTGAAATATATGAAGACATTTCAAAAATGCACATTTCTCATATCTAGCCCAAACCCACATTACTCCATAAATTTGCCGCAGCTGCTATTGTGTTACAAATTATAAAATCAGTGGAATAAGTTAAGCTAGCAAGTAACTAGCCATGAACTCCACACTCTGTTGTGACATTATGCTTCATTGGCCAACAGTCTCCAATGATAATGGTACGTAACTATTATGCAGTGCATCATTGTGTAGGCTGTGTAGCCAGGAGGCAGTGGCAGTCTCATTAATATTAAGCTTTAATTAATCATCTTGTCTGTTTATTACAAGTGTCATGATGTGCATGGATACAACCCCTGCACATTTACACATTGTCAACATGACAATACACCCTGATGGCTATCTTTGGTTATGATCTAGACATCAAGACAGCGTTTTAATTCATCAGGAAAGGTGGGTTAAACTTGGAAGCTGACATGGAGCCCAATTCTTCACACAGACATTCTGACAGAGTGCCTGAGGGTCTGGTCACTTTCATTATAATAGACAGCAGAGAAGATTTGGTTTCTGTTGCAGTCACCAGGCAGCTGCAATCAGCAGCGCGGCTCTCTCACGCTCATGTCCAGTAATTAGAAACAGGGAGGATGGAAGGCTTGCATTTAACCTTCACATCCCCTTGTTTTATTAGAAGTGAATTTCCACATCCTATTTGTGTAATCCTCCTGCACAACGTACAGTGGCGCAAAAAAGTATTTAGTCAGCCACCAATTCTGCAACTTTTACAACATAAAAAGATGAGAGAGGCCTGTAATTTTCATTATAGGTACACTTCAACTATGAGAGACAAAATGAGGGAAAAAATCCAGAAAATCACATTGTAGGATTATTAATGAATTTATTGGTAAATTATGGTGGAAAATAAGTATTTGGTCAATCTCACGATACATGGCCCCATTCATTCTTTCCTCTACGCGGATCAGTTGTCCTGGTCCCTTTGCAGAAAAACAGCCCCTAAGCATGATGTTTCCACCCCCATGCTTCACAGTAGGTATGGTGTTCTTTGGATGAAACTCAGCATTCTTTCTCCTCCAAACACGACGAGTTGAGTTTTTACCAAAAAAGTTCTATTTTGGTTTCATCTGACCATATTCTCCCAATCCTCTTCTGGATCATCCAAATGCTCTCTAGCAAACCTCAGACGGGCCTGGACATGTACTGGCTTAAGCAGGGGGACACGTCTGGCACTGCAGGATTTGAGTCCCTGGCGGCGTAGTGTGTTACTGATGGTAGCCTTTGTTACTTTGGTCCCAGCTCTCTGCAGGGAATTCACTAGGTCCCCCCGTGTGGTTCTGGGATTTTTGCTCAGCGTTCTTGTGATCATTCTTGTGACCCCACGGGGTGAGATCTTGCGTGGAGCCTTGGATCAAGGGAGATTTTCAGTGGTCCTGTATGTCTTCCATTTTCTTATAATTGCTCCCACAGTTGATTTCTTCACACCAAGCTGCTTACCTATTGCAGATTCAGTCTTCCCAGCCTGGTGCAGGTCTACAATTTTCTTTCTGGTGTCCTTTGACAGCTCTTTGGTCTTGGCCATAGTGGAGTTTGGAGTGTGACTGTTTGAGGTTGTGGACAGGTGTCTTTTATACTGATAACAACTTCAAACAGGTGCCATTAATACAGGTAACGAGTGGAGGACAGAGGAGCCTCTTA
Source organism: Zingel zingel (assembly GCA_023566125.1). NCBI lineage: Eukaryota > Metazoa > Chordata > Actinopteri > Perciformes > Percidae > Zingel > Zingel zingel. The sequence continues at coordinate 21,602,105 of CM042316.1, read as the reverse complement.
AAGAAGAAGTTACCGGTCTGTGAGAGCCAGAAATCTTGCTTGTTTGTAGGTGACCAAATACTTATTTTACCGAAGAATTTACCAATAAATTCATTAAACATCCTACAATGTGATTTTCTGGATTTTTTCATTTTGTCTCTCATAGTTGAAGAGTACTTATGATGAAAATTACAGGCCTCTCTCATCAGTTTAAGTGGGAGAACTTGCACAATTGGTGGCTGACTAAATACTTTTTTGCCCCACTGTATGTCTTGCTTCATGCACTTTCCCTTTTGTGGTCCTCTTTATAAACATTACAATTTGTGCACTTTCTCATTCCGCTTATGTTTATCAAAAATACTTTGCAGTTGGAGTTCAGGATAATGAGTTGTGAGGTGTTTGCTCCTTATCCACACCACAACTAATTTTGTATGCCAACTGGGATGCTTAGCTTGCTGCCCTTCGCTGCGTGCACCGAGGGAATCCCAAATTCCTGTCTTAAAAGCACAGGAAGCTGTGACCTCTTTTGAAAGACTATGAATCATCCTGTTATCTCCATCTCTTCGGTGGCAGGGACTCTCATTCCAACGTATCACTGTCGAGTCAGGGCTTGGTAAATGAAGTGGAAAGGCAGTCGTAATGACATTGCAATGGCATTTTCAGAATTGAGTTGGGAAATTAATTTGCAAGGCCTCATGTGCAAACGTGTATCAAACTTGAGACACAGTCGATGCAGGATGGAGCTTGAGTCATACAAAAGGTAGCAGGATAGAAAGACCTGTTCAGTAATGCTCTTTTCAACAGTAGAGTCCCAGGCAGGGATGATGAAGAGCAGACTGTCATTAGCATGCCCTATGTGTGTCAAGTTACCTCTTTGCCTTGCTGCTGCAACTCCAAACAACCAGCCCTTCAAGTCAGCTGATTAAATGCAGCAAATTCCTGTGTTGGCTCTTTATTGGTGGTGAAACCTCTAATCAAGTTCACAGTGAAACTATAATTCTTGGGATTCCCATTTAATATTCACCATATTTCACCTCACCAGGGATTTTATTAATCTGGAAACTCTTAGAGTTAAACGTTAAGTTTGAAATATTGTTGCATATTAAGGTGGTAAACTGTTTTCAGGGCAACGCAACAGCTCACTTAAATTTCATTTGAGTTAGCCTATCCCACCCTGCAGCCTCATGCACAGATTTGATGATTGGTTTTATTCTTTCTGGCATGCACATGTTCTGTATCTGTCCCCCACATTCCTGTGGATAGAAATGATTTAGACCACTGCATGTCTACAAATAAGCAAACAGTCACTGTTAGAATTTGTTATTTTAGGCATGCGTGAATGGTTTGCAGAGTTTGAGTTTTTTTTTTATAGCCTTTCATTATAACATTAATCCTGTTGTCCAATTATTCAGGTGAGACCTCACAAACATGGAGGACATTTGATTGATAAATGGAGGAGTTTGTGCTCCCCTTTCTAATCTGAGTACAGGAACAGAATGAGTTTCAAAGGTCACTTCTCTCCTTCAGACAGACATGATAAATATGTCACTTCTGTATATGTATGTCGTGGCTAGGCCCGGAATTTATATAAGTGTCACACTACACATTAGTCCTGAATCCTATAACATGACTTTTTTTTTTTTTTTTTTTTAAAGTAAGGCACTGTAATAATTTATATTTGATAGTTTTAGTGTAGAATAGTTGCAGTGGTGACGAGGGAGCTACCTAATTGCAACTTTACTACCCAGATAAATAGTGTTTTGAGTTTTTTTTGGCCTGGCAATCATACATTATCAAGGCTAAGCGGTTACTTACAGTTTTTAGGTGATTTGCCAAAGTCGTCCTTTGGTATAGCAAATTTGGCACTCGACTTTTTGGTTGTCATCTTCGCAAATTACATTACATGTCATTTAGCTGACGCTTTTATTACAATTGCTATATATGTCAGAGGTCGCACAGCTCTGGTTGATGTATCACAGCGGGACTTGAACCCAGATCTCCCACACCAAAGTTATGTCATATCCCCTGCGTCATCACCGCAAATTATAAAATGATTCCAGACACTTGATGTTTTTAGTGTCTTGCATGCTGATAGTTGCAGCCAAGTTAACCTCATGTGGTCAAACTTTCAGTTTTGGTGCTGGTAATTTCTGTCTTTCAATTTCACAGCGCAAATTGTTTTCATACATGCACCCAAAGGAAGGACGCTGTTACTCACAGGCATTGTTCACATGATGGCATCATGCCAAATAGAATTCTTCAGCAAAAAAAAGGTTTAAGCTGGCCCTCTGCCAAAACACTAAGTAAATATTGCATGTGCCAAATTACAATGTTATCCAAGCTGGATCTGATATGCCTATGCTGTGTAAAGATGGCTAATAATGGCTGTTATAGACAAATTATTATAAGATTCTGGATTAAGAGGGTGTTGCGTAATGTACTGTAAAATCTACAATATGGGATAGGTTGGAGATTTGACTGTTAATGACTGTGACATTTCTAAATGTCTTGTAAAATAGGGCACGTTGCCTGCCTTTTGAAAGGGGAGATGGGGCACCTGGTGGTCCAGAGCTGGCCAGGGGCCCAAGAGACGGAGAAAAGGCTAACCTTCTAAAATAAAATGAGATTAGGTCATTCATCCTTGTCTCAGCATTTCCATTGTACTGTTTTGTGCAGAGAAGAGATGAAATCACAGCAATCTGAGGGCCTCTTGCACAAAACCTTAACTCTAAAATTAGGTTCCATGCTGCCCATTTACAGCACACACTATAGCACACATACATATCAGCCCCTTTCACACAGTGATTTCACAAAAGCGCCGCAATGAAGGTCTGCTGGCTTTGTGTATTCACACAGAACCAGTGTATGATTTCACATAGCATGCCGGCGTTTCGCGAGCAAAAAAGGCATGACGTTTAAAGCAACACAAAAGGTGTGTGTGTGTGTGTGTGTGTGTGTGTGTGTGTGTGTGTGTGTGTGTGTGTGAAAAGAGCGTGCGTAAGCGAAGGTGGGCTATTGCGCGCAATGTTTCTGTAAGTTAATAAAACGTTTGTCCATTCGCAATGCAGCTTTGTCACTTTTTGACCCACCTGTGGGTCGACTCGTGCATCCCTACTGTATGTAGTGCCGCCATGCCGGCTGTCCCTTTCACACAGACTGCAGTTCTGCTCTGTTACGGCTCTGTGGCTACCTCCGCTGCCAGCTTAAAGGCGCAACAACTCTGTCCCCCCATTTCGTCTACGTAACTTTCACACAGATGGCGAGGCGATTTAAAGGCACATCAGTCCCGACAGGGAACAGGCCTTGTGAAAGGGCGTATCGTGTAGCAGAATATTGGAAAGACTTAGTGTACATAACAGTTTCCCATGGTGTGGTGCTCTTTCCTGGCGTTAATTTGCTCTAGTCATCTCCTGCAGTGCAAGGTCAAGCCTTATCTCAGTTAGCTTATTAATTTAGTGAAGTCATTGTGTTCAGAAAAATATCTAGAAGTCATTTCAGACGTTCCTTTAGGTCCTCTGTTAGGATTTGATTTCTATACAGCATGCCACATTGCATATAGTTAACATTATCTTTCTACTGTTGTCATCCTTGAAGTCACTGCATTAATAAAAACAGTTTAGATTTCTTAGAATATGTGCAGGATTTCTTGAAGTGATAATTAATTCTCCATAAGGCCAAGATCCCCATCTTGTGCAGAACAACCAGAACCATTTTGTGTTACTTTTGACTTAATGTTATGTTTCTTTACTTTGATCAGCTTGCTGTCAGTGGGAAATAACTCATGATGGGGTGCTGCTAATCCCTCAGAATCAGTGTGTTTTCCGTGACTAGGATTCTCTAGAAGTGAATATTCATAGTATTTAAATGAATAACTACACTGTGTTCAAATAAAGCACCTGACACCAGACTACAAATGTATGATATTTTAATTTTTTAGTCCTGGCTTGCATTTAATTCCCGAACATGTAATTCGGTGACTGCTGGTATAATCATCACCTGGCTCAATGTCCCACAGGTGGTGAAGTCAGTGATGAGCTAATTGAGACTTTTCTCAGGCCTTTGATCGCCCTTAAAGGAACATGCCGACTAATTGGGACTTTAGCTTATTCACCGTAACCCCCAGAGTTAGACACAGTTGATACATACCCTTCTCATCTCCGTGCGTTTTGTAACTCTGTCTGACGCCCCCCAGCGCTAGCTAAGCCTAGCATAGATCCTGGAGGTACCGGTTCCAACTAGCCTACTGCTCCCAATAAGTGACAAAATAACGCCAACATGTTCCTATTTACATGTTGTGATTTGTATAGTCACAGGGTGTACAAATAACTAGGTCACATGAGACACAGCCATCTTCTAACTGTATACAAACTGGGAACTATATTCTCAGAAAGGCGAAGCACTGCTACTTCTGCTACTTGGGCGGAGTGATTTGCTAGCAGCACCTGAAGCCCTGTGGTGAGGAGCAGAGAGTTCGGAGTTCGCTCAGAGTTGGAGTAATGGAGTCAACAATTACTAGATAGTAAAAGCATAGTGACATTGTTATTTGTACACCCTGTGACTATACAAATCACAACATGTAAACAGCAACATGTTGGCGTTATTTTGTCACTTATTCGGAGCAGTAGGCTAGTTGGAACTGGTTACCTCTAGGATCTGTACTAGGCTTAGCTAGCGCTGGGGGCGTCAGACAGTTAAAACACGAGATGAGAAGGGTATGTATCGACTTGTCTAACTCTGGGGGTTACTGTGAATAAGTTGGTGTGTTCCTTTTTAACGTTTTATGTCTCACTTTTTACTCCTGTTTTTATTGTACATTTTTAAATGTGCTTTATAAATAACTTGATTTGATTAAATAATACCAGAATAAAAATGTCAACATGTAACACAGGTAAATGTTGCTATAACGTTCTCCATATCAGCACACTTGTTGCTCAGTTATAACATGTTTCTCATTGTGGATATTGAAGTTGCAGATTCTATACTTGTTTTTTCAATTGTTTTTGGACTGAATTGCCTTTTCGTTTTACATCATTATTACGGTTTGACGCTGCGAAATAATCTGATAAGTAATTCAGAGTTCAGTGACCAGGGTAGTGCATGAGAAGGAACCAAATATAGCAAACATATTATACATAATTTAAGTGAGAAACTAAACTAAAACTTTCTAGACATTTAAACTTGCAATGTTGCCTTCATTTTCAGAGTTGCATTGAAAGGGTATATTTTGTAAATACACTACTGACATTTTTCAAACTCCCATATTAATGCTTTCAAGATGCTAATGAAAACCTAAAGAGAGAAAACCGTGTTTGATTCCCAAACTTTGTACTTTGAGAGAACCAAAACAGCTGCAGGGAGTCAGAGCCCCTGTCTACATCGGTGAGTCAGAGGCGTTACAGCCTCCAGTTTTAGACCTCATGTCATTCCCATTTAATATTTTCATTAAAGCGATTTTACATGGAATACATTAATGAAACTCATGTCATTGTTGTAACAAATTTAACTCTCTCCCCTGGGGAAATTAAATGAGCGATGTTAACTTTTGGTGTGATAAAGACAAATCCCCAACTCAGGACATACTTCTTTTCATGAGGACACCTTCATCTCGAAATAGAATTGGCTGTTTTAGCATGCTTTAGTGGTGCTTAAATAGTAGAACAATAATGCAGTTGGGGCTCTCTGGTGCACATCCGCCATCTCTTTCTCTACTCTCTTTACATCTTCACATCACAACCTACTGCTAATGCCCAAGGCATGTCCCCGGCTGGAGTATCAAATTCTGGGTTCTGATTTGGGATCGGTCGAGTCAGCAAGGAAGTTCTGAGACACTGTGAAACCCTGTAATATGATCTTTACAATCGACAATCCGTAGTTCTTTCCTCCTTGCCTTGTGTAATGTTGTGGGTGTTTTGATTTTAGCAGAGTCATTTCTTTATTCTCATTTGACTTGGTGTGGGTGTGCCTCCACCCTGAATAAGAAGTTTAGCCAACGTTATTCAGAAAAGTTTTCCCATTTAGCAATTGGGTTCCTTTTGCAAAAAGGTCATTTAATTAATAAGATAACTTATTTAACAAATGCTAGCTTTTTACAGACTGGCATCATAGCAACCACATTTGTTTTCCAAAGGTTAAACCTGGCCTTTAATGAGCAACAGCCATGCAGAATCAAAGGAGTGAAGATAGCAGTAAAGTATATCTGTGGGAGCTTTTCTTCAACCGCCCATGGCTTTATCTAGTTAAAAAGCCAGAAATGACCAATGTCAAGTATCTTGTAGCTTAAACAGCTCGTTGATGAACATGCTGCCGATCCACGTGCTGCGCTCCATCGCTTTAATGAAAATCACTTCAAAACCGTATATAGCCAGCTACCACATAATCTAAACTTTGGTAAGACCCACAGTGAGGTAACACCCGAGGGAAGACGTTCTGGGGTCTCTGAGAAGTGCTTTTTTGCAGAGTAATCAAGGCTGGCGGTGAGTCCGTGTCCGTCGGGAAAAGTAGGTTCTGTTGTGTTTATTTATAGCGTCAGAGACCTAGGCGCCGATTGGTAGGGAGTGCACTCGAGGCAAAATACTTTGAGTTTTCGTCTTAAAAAAAAATCTAAATCTCCACCACTGCTGTAGAAAAGGAAAAAAGAAAGTAGAAGAGATCAACACTTTTGATGCTGCTGCTGTTTATAGATGTATATGTGCATGCTGCGAATATGGATATTGATTTTAATATTTTTAACTATTTTTTTGTTAAGTGTTTCATTTTCCATCATGTTATGCATTCTATGTATTCTATTTCATCTTAATGTCTATTTTCCCTTATTGTAAAGCACTTTGGGCTGCATTTCTTGTATGTTTAGGTCCTTTACAAGTTAAGTTTTTTATTATATATGTGATGCCCTAATTCAGTGTTTTGTTCCTTTTACTGTAGAGTCACTCCAAAGTTTAAAATACATTTTAGAAGTATTTACTGAGGAGACAAAATGGTTGCCAAATAACAACAAGTCATGTGGGACTGGACACTAATGGGCCGTAAGTGAATTCATTGTGAAGAATGGCATTTGGCTCTTGCATTACTAAAAAATATTCAAAGGAGCAGGTTTTTATTTATTTATTACATTATTTTGCACCATAATCACTTAAAATGTCTTCGCACCTTTGCCTCTGAACATTTTTGCAAAACAATTAGTGTCAATTCTTCTACATAAATGCAGGAGGCTCATTAATGTGAATGTCATCATCAATGACTCCATTTCACTGCAATTGCTGTTGAGTTATTAGCAGTGTAGACATGAGCAATTTCAATTATGAATAAACATTAACTTCAGAGTCTTAATCTATCCTATGTAGGAAGCCATCTAACAGGGTGATTTAGATGCATGTATACATGCATTAGGAATTCTGCTTTTACTTGTGCATTTTAATCTTAAGAATGCAACCACATCAGATGCAGTTAATTGAATATTTACCCCTATTATAAACTGCATGTTAAAATACAGGTTATACAGTAGTAATGGATATGACCATATTTTAAAGTGTCTGTAATTTGTAATTAGAATGGTTAGTTTATTTACCAAACTGCACACAATGGAATATTTAAAGGTCCCATGACATGGTGCTCTTTGGATGCTTTTACATAGACCTTAGTGGTCCCCTAATACTGTATCTGAAGTCTGTTTCCCGAAATTCAGCCTTGGTTCAGAATTACAGCCACTAGAGCCAGTCCCACAATGAGCTTTCCTTAGGATGTGCCATTTCTGTGTCTGTAGCTATTGAGTAGGAGAGAGAGGGGGGGGGGAAGGTGGAGGGTGGGGGTGTGGCCTTGACCAACTGCCACTTTGCTCGTTTGAAAGCCATGATGTCTCTCTCTCATGGGCGGGCCAAATTCTCTGGGCGGGCAAAGTAGAGAAAAGGGAGGTAACCTTCCTCCTTATGATGTCATAAGGAGGAGATTCCAGATCAGCCCATCTGAGCTTTCATTTTCTCAAAGGCAGATCAGGATACCCAGGGCTCGGTGGGGGGGGGCATAGGGGAGCTGGGGGAACTCATATTAATGTTAAAAAAAACCTCATAAAGTGACATTTTCATGCCATGGGACCTTTAACATCCAGTCCTGCGCCCGCCATGTTGGAATCATTGAGGGTGGCCAGACTATGGCGATATTTACCTCTATGATAAAACCCGGTGTAACCTGGACTGTAAAAATAAACCTTTCCTGTCAAGTTTCTCATTACTACATCACCCTTTAAAGCCTGCTATGGATACAAAACCAAAGGAAGAACGATAGCTTTTGGTAGCAGCATCTGCAGAGCCTGATAAGCTGAGTCCAGGTGGTGTTAGTGAATCAAGACCTTTGACTATCTCCATAAGCCCTGTTGCAGTTGCCGGTTCCTAGATGTTGATCCGGATAAGCTCTGGCCCGCACATCATTTACAGCTTTCAGGAAAAGGATAACCAAAAGGATAAAGAAAGGAAATCAGTTATGACACATGTTCTACGGGTCACCACACCTTGACAGTGAGACCCCAGACCTCCCCCTTCTTTCAGCTGCTTTGTATCCCGCTTTAAAATGTGGCACACAGCCGGAGTCTCTCGGCTCTGCAGCTGCACCATGCCCTCTAGCAGGTGTGATGATAGGACCGTGTAAGACAGGATTTTCACACACCTCAAATACTAGTTTGTTGACAGTATGACACAGGGTTGGGGGGGGTCTAACAGGGGGGTCTAACACGGTCAGCCTTAGGCTCGAATATGAATAACCAGCTGTTTGTGGCTAAAATGAACCCATATCCTTGTTTTAGCAAGCTTCTTTTAATAGTGATAAATCAAATTTAATTTTTTTTCTCAGTTTATTTTATCTATTCTATTTTTCTCTAAATTTTGTCCAGGAGGTGCTACGTTCATGTACCACACAGTTGTAGGAGAGTTGTTGGAGTCAATAGTGTGCATATGATGCAAAGAACTTTAACAAAGGAGATTGGGGTTTGTGTCCTGCATCCTTCGTGTGGTTAGGTTAAGGTTATTTAAACACTTTGATCAAGGTTAGGGAAAGATTGTTGCTTGGTTAAAGTTATAGGAGGTGGTTTGGTCAAATATAGAAAAATTAAACCCATCCTGTCTAGTGTTTGAATTCAGCCCATGAAATATGTACAATTTTTAAACCTGGCTTTTAAAGAGATCTACTGAAATGTCCCTGCTACACGTTTGTGTATTTTTTCAGTTTCTTGCTCAGGTGCTACAGCTGAAAATACCCTGGCATAGATAATGTTGATCACCGTGCAATGTCCTCATGAAAATGATCACAACAAACATAACATTTAAACTTTCTATGCAAATTTAATCACAAGAACCCATCATTTATTCAAGATGAACCAGAGGCAAATAAAAATCCTCATTGTGTATGAGGAAAAACAGCGCTGCCACTGAATTTAGATTGTACTGTGGCCTGTAGCATACACCCAACATTTGAAAAGATTGAGTTGTACATGACACTTCAGAACAAGTTAGGAGAAAGCCCCGGAAGTCAAAACAGACTTTTCTTCCCTCTTTAAAAATGAAAAACAGATAAATATTTCTCCCTTGTTGTTTGTTGTTTCCATCATGCCACACAGATTGAAGTAAGTTTTCACTTCTTATCTTCATTGAGATATTGTTTGAGGAAGGTGCGAGATGGAAAAGTTTGTATCTAGAAGAAAAATACGTCTGAGGCATTAGTGGAAATTGGAAAACAACAGAGTTGCTGTGCTCCATTTTGCAACTACAGAATATCAGCTGTAATCACATCAGTTAGGTTATCATTTTACTGTTCTATTGCTAGTATGCATTTGGTTTCCTCCTTATATAGGCAACATTTTTTTTGTTATTTTTGTTCTTTTCATGGAGTTGCTCCATTTATTGTGTTGAATAACATTGCCATTACCTGCCATAAACGGCCACATTTACAGAGATCAAAAAGTGCATGCTTTGTGCTGTGTAGCGTGCAATTTTTCCAACAGAGGAATGCAAACAATGGCTGTGTGTGAGTGTGTTAGTGTGCAGAGGCGTGGGTGTGTGCATGTGTGTGCTAATGGGAAGCTAAATCATGGTGCCTTGTCTTCATCACTGCTATGTGAATTACCTCAGCGGATGGTAGTTCTGGAGCAGCCTTTCTGCTGTCCAATGAGACTCTTTGGCTGCACATTGTCTGGTGCAATCTCTGCTGCTTTCTGTACACTCTCCTATTGAATAGCAGATGAACATTTGGCACATTTGTTTGTTTTGCTGTCTTTGAACTGTGCTTTGTGGAGAAAACTACTTGGGCATCTGCTCTAAAGATGACCAGAGCTGTAAAAGACTCTACACAGCTGTTATTAGTGTTTCATCACAAAGGCATTAATGAATATTCATCTGCATATTTTTACAGTTATTAATAAATTGCAGCAGCAGTCACCCTAGTCACCAGCATTGCTTTCAGTAATTAGCCAAATGTTGAACATCCTTTTTCTGCATCTTTGGCCTTGTTTTGTTAATATGAATGTGGGTTTAATAAAATGTTAATAAAAACGTTTGCTTTGTTCCTTGGTTGCATAAAATAACCATATTAAAAGTGTAAGAACATTACTGTTTTTTCAGTGTTATCGCCATACAAACCAAGAGTACCATTTAAAAAAATAAAATAAGTTTCTATGTTTTTTGTCTTGCACTTTTAAATAGTAAATAATAAAACAATTATTTAATTTGTAGTTAAAGGAACACGCCGACTTATTGGGACTCCATCGTAACCCCCCAGAGTTAGATAAGTCCAGACATACCCTTCTCATCTCCGTACGTGTTGTAACTCTGTCCGACGGCTCCACCAGTAGCTTAGCCTAGCACGGATCCTGAAGGTAATCGGTTCCAACTAGCCTACTGCTCCGAATAAGTGACAAAATAACGGCAACATGTTCCTATTTGCATGTTATGATTTGTATAGTCACAGCGTGTACAAATAACTAGGTCACATGAGACGCAGCCATCTTCTAACCGTATATAAACTGGGAATTATATTCTCAGAAAGGCGAAGCACTGCTACTTCTGCTACTTGGGTGGAGTGATATGATTGCAGCACCTGAGAAGCCCCGAGCCTGCCCTTTCCGGGGGTTACGGTGAATAAGCTCCCAATAAGTGGACCTTGATGCAACACTCACCTGTAGTTAATTGTCCTGTTTGTGTTTCCTGGTCTCATGGAAGCGAGGTCCTTGCTGCTTTTTGTTGTATCTTATTTCCTTTCTTCAGGGAATCAGGTTTGTCATGGTGGAGCTCTTGTTAAAATGTCACAGCAAGGCTGCTAAACTCAGATTGTGTTTTAAGCCCCCGACATCTCCTTCCATGCAGCACTGCGACCGTTGACTTCAAGGCACCTAACTATAACCCTAACCATAACCATTGCCAAATCCTAGTGTGCAGCGCTGCCTGGAAGGAGACGTTGGGGGCTTAAAACACTGATAAACAAACTCAGAGCAGCAATTCACTTCTCTCACTGAGAAAACAGGCCCAAACATATAATAACTTCTGTGTCATGTGTTAATCAATCTGACAGGACAGCACTTGCATACAGATGGTTTAGAACATATAACATGTAGGATATATAACAGTGGTTTCCAACGTGGTGGTTGGGGTCACAAGATCAAACTGAGGCGGTCATGAGCTGAATAACATGATAGTAAAGGGAAAATATGTTTGCTACTCAAAAATGTTTTTCTTTTTCTTTAATTTTTTCTTTTCCTTGTGGAATATTAGTTTACCTCCTCTGCCCTCAAAACATATTTAACTTAACCTTATTGAGTCATTCTCCAAATGCTACATTGCTTAAAGATCAATGAGACAAGCGACCTTTAACACACCGATTGTGTACTAGGGAGATGACACGGTAAAGTCCATTTGATGTTCGATCCAACTGATTCGGACAGTTGCACGCTCACATAAAGCTCCTCCAGGTAATGTCTAGAGAAATTCAGGGTTGCATGTGTGAAAATGGGCTATACTGATTGTTGAATAACGCACTTCAGTTTTTTGGAGTGGACACGCTCTTAGCGTTTTAAAGCTGTATGTAATATTACAATTTTCGTATTGTCCAGCTGGAGTGATACAACAAAAATGGCAACAATGCATAGGCTAGACTGTCGGGGATAATGCAACACAAATTGGTTGATATTTATAAGGTATACCAATTTGTGCACAATCCATTAAGGGTACATGCGACCCATAACTGAAACATGAAGACAAAAACTGATTTATTAGTGTTTTCTTTTTCCCCTTTTGGTGATTTGTAATGCATTCGGTGTTGACCAATACTAATATTTAAGCCGTGATAACCTTGTCCCTAGTTGCGCTGTGGATGGGTGGCTGTCTGTATAGTGATGCATTCATTCATACAGCGCAGAAACACCTGAAAATGGTGCTCAGTTTGTGTTTTGTAGTTGTGGAGAGGGAAATAACATGTCACACTGCATTTTTCTGCTAATACAATCAGGTCTGATCAGGGAAGATAGGAAGAACTCATTTAGCCACGCTTGACAAACATGTAAATACATGCAAATCAAACTCTCTCAACCCCCTCTGTGAAACTTGACATTTTCAGTACACACTCTGCAGGAATGTATTTTGACTAGTGATTCAGTGGGTGAATCAGGAAGCGTCTGTAAGGAGTCCTGTTGCAGATCTGATGAAACCAGAGATGGGAGTGAAAGGAGGGGTAGGACGAGCTTCTTTGATCTCCATCTACTTGAATGAGTGCTGGCATAAATTGCCGCATCCACTATCAGCATTGAAAATCAAATGAGATCTACAAAGCGTGGGCCTAGTTTGGCTGATGTGCTCTAACCATTGGCAGGGTCCAGTGAGATATCATTAACACCGTTGTAGTGGGAAGGGACAGATAAGACTGACAGATAGGCTGCAGAAATGAGATAGCTGAGTGTTTATGTCCTTCTTGTACTTTTTTCCTTTTTTATTTTGTCTTTTTCAAGTCGACTACAGTCTGCATGGTGAAAGTGGTGTGTGTGTATTCTACAGGACGATAAGGGCAAATGACGAACAACATTAACATACAGGCACTGTGCTTTGTAGATCAGCAAGTTGGGCAGCGAGTTTAACTACATCACTGTCGATCTATCATAAAACATCACCATTTGCTTTTAAAGATTGTTGGCTGACACACACTAGCCTGGAGCAAATGTACACAGCCTTGGATGTATTATTTTCATAGCAAACAGTGGATTTCCTATGAGAAATCCACAATGTGGGCGGCCAATTCTTTTTTTTTTTGTTCTTTTTTTTTTTTTGTAAAAGGCAATCAATCTCAACCATCGCCTGAGATCACAATCCGTCTCGCGGAAATTTGGTTTTGGATTTTCCGCCTACCCGTGTATATTCTGCACATCAATAAGACAATGTTGCGAGCTGCAAATATGTATTCAGTGCAAACTTAATGATTGTGAGGGAGTAATGCTTGTTTCCAACAGAAAAAGGTCTCTATATCTTGAGAATTCAAGGAATCTCTGGAAGATGAAAATGGTGATGTTTGTTCATTGTTATTGGAGTTGTTTAAAGCACTAATGCTAGAATCACAAAATGGAGCTGAATTTTCACTTGATGGCATTACATGGAAATCAGCGTCCTTGCCTAGAAAATACATTTTAGTACATCAGGTTGGGGTTGTTTTTATTGGTTCCTATCAGGGTTGAACATCATTGAGCTTTGTAATTGCGCTGCACCTGCTGCTGACCTGTTGGTTTTTAAGGATCCAGCATCACTTTACCTCATCACAACAGCCCCGCTAGGATTTAATTAATATGAAAGGGTCCTTGATGTAGCTGAACAACATCTCAATGTCTGTGTTCTGCTGGTTGTGGAAACAGTTTCACAGTGTCTGGTCCTGCATTGAAATTCCAGTCCTGTAAAAGACACAAACGTGGAGTGGAAAGATAACAAGCTCACTCCTAATCTCCCTAAATGTGTTTGAGGCAGGTGTTTCCTGTAAAATGAGGACAACACAACAAGATCAAAGCACAGTGCTTTATGAATTCTGTCATCTCATTCTGCATTCAGAGTGAAATGACCTAAAAGCTATTTGCTGTTTGGAATTGTTAAAAAAAACAAAAACAAATTCAGATGTGTTTGCGATTCAATGCTGGAGTCAGTATTGACACTGAGGTGGCCATACAGGATTCATTTCAGGTTTAGGGCTGATGCGATGTCTGCACTAAGCATTTACTATCCTAGATTGCACCTAATGGATAGTATAGTGTAGTATCGAGAAGAGCAAAAGTTACTCTCAAGAAGCCATCCTTGCTTTAAGTAAGGTCAACAGATTAATAAATGTGATGTTAACAGAAGTGGCTCTAAATCGTTTCTATCAGGAGACACAGGGCTACCGTGGAAACAAAATGGAGTGGGTTGTTTTCATTGGGTGACACCTTCATCTGCAGCAACCCCAAATCTTCTATTTTGGGAGGAATAGAGGGCTCTTTTTTACAAAGGTTTCGTTCATCGCTGTTCAGCATGAGACATGAGTGTGTCTCTCTTGTCTAGACTGGATATAACCTCTTTGATCAAAAAAGGGGGGGAATATTCCTCTAAACCATTTAAATGCTGAATCAACCTTATTATAATAATGCTTTTTTGGCATTAAAGGATTGAACTTTTGTTGAAACAAAGGAACTAGAGATGGCCCGATACCATTTTTTTGCTTCCCAATACCGATTCTGACACCTGAACTTGCGTATCGGCCGATACTGAGTACAGATCCGATACCAGTGTGTCATATATTTTATGTTTTAACAACTGTATACTACTATCCCTGTATGGATGTGATATGATTTCTATCTTTGTTGTCAGTCTGGCTCAGGTTAAACTCTTTGTGAAACATGAACAATGAACGCCACAGAACATTCTTTTATTATCCAGTTTGACGGTCCTTTATAACGGAAAAAGAACATAAACTACTTTAACGTAGATTTTCTTTAGGGCTTTATTACGTGGTATCGGATCGGTACATGAACTCCAGTACTTCCCGATACCAGCGTTTTAGGCAGTATCGGAGCTGATACCGATACTGGTATCGGAACATCTCTTAAAAAGAATCCAAGGCCTTTAACACATCATTTAACCCAAGAAAAATGTTTTGTTTTTACACTGAGGCTGTGAAGCTTGGTATCCAAAAAGTTAGTCTTTTAGTGAAGTTTTTTTTCTTTTCTTTTTTTTTTATCTCGGGAAAGCAAATATCAAAGAATGGCTTTTATTCAAAGCAGTCCAACATTATCCCATGCATATGTAACATTGTGCCTTTTTAAACACTGCCTCTGTAATGAGAAAAAGATTTGATTTCACGAAGCAAAAATGACTCTGGTGTCTAGAGGAAATGCAGGCAACAACATGCTGCTTTTTGCCCAACAAACAAAATTGAATCAGTTCCTCTTTGCATTACACAATTTGTATACTGAAAGCTGGTTTGTTTTGTGGAGGCAATACATTGATGGCGATCCCAGTAGACAACATCTGAAATGGGTGACTATATGATCCTGTCTGCACTGATTACCTGCAGCATTATCAAGTGGATACTTTGGCTAATATGTTGTGCAAAAAGAAGAGTGTCATATCTGCAGCGGAGTCATCTCTTTCCCCACTGATGGAGACATCAACACAGCTGTCGGTTTTTACAGCTCCTGTTGCTGGTATCAGTGCTTATTTGCGCCTTGTTTATGAAGCAGTAAACCGATTTGACAGGTAGTAAGAGGCGTGTGTATCTGCCTTTTGTCTTTTCGACAGTGTATGGGTGTGTGTGCAGGCAGTGTGCACAATTATGTTTGAGTCTTACAGTGACTGGCCATGGGATCACAGGATTAATGTTGATCACAGATTTGACACCAGCTTTTTAGAGATTCAGTTTTTCAGAGTGTCTGCAGTTTCCGTTGGCTGATTTATATTAGCAAAGCATGCACGCAACAAGAAGCACAGAGCAGGTGAATAAAACTGTTTTATTGACAACTTCTTGAATGAAAGACATTTTGACTGTGGAGAATAACGTGGTAAAAAGAAGTCTAAAATGAATACAGTGACGACAAGGAGTTTGATTGTTCTGTATTTAACCAGCTGTTTTGCATGCAATGCATTACTAGGACAATGTTTTAATAATGGCAAACCAGCATTCAAAGGTTATTTTTTGAAAAAATGTTCGCACAATTATAGAGACAAAGCGCTGGTTGAAGTTGCATAAATAGTCTAATCACAGCTGACTCCCATCTAAGCTGGAAATCTATTTAGGTGTTGAATAACTTTCAATGTCATTAATCATCTATTAAAAATGGAACAAAAGGCACAATGGTGCTGAGAAAATGTGGCCACATGAATTAGACTAAACAGTTGTAATGAACCTTATGACTTGTGGTATTTGTGATTGTGTGTGTATGTGTGCGAGACAGAGGTGGGAGTAAGTCACAAGCAAGTCTCAAGTCACTGTGGAGAGAATCAAGCAAGTCGAGTCCCTGCTATAAGTCACAAGTCAAGTCGTTAGCTAAAAGACACATTCACGTACCTTTGTTTGTGTTGCTTGAAATGACTGATGGAGTGGGATGTTGTAGATCTCATGTCCGTAATTTTGGAGTTGCAATCCTTGCACCCCGCTGTTCTTTTTTACAAAAAGCATAGACTACAACCTCCTTAAATCCGAATTTCACTATTTTGGGCATAATCCCTTCCATGACGTTTGCCTCCGACGTTTGCCTCTGCTGGTCTGCCACGCTCTGGAAGGTTGCCTAGCAACTTGGCAGGGTGGAGCATATAGCACTTTCCGAAAACAAAACGTAACTTCTCAATTCCTTGAAGAAAAAAAAAAGAATGCGGCCTTGCTATTACATTAATAAAAAGTCAAATCCTTTCAAATCGTCTGTCTGAAGTCAAAGTCAAGTCTCAAGTCTTATATGCCATGTCAAGTCGAGTCATTTATCAATGTAAATGTAAGTCAAACAAGTCTAGAGCCCTCAAATTGGCGACTCCCATCTCTGGTGTGAGATAATATTGGGATAATATTTTCTGACAATTTTCAATTAATTTAAAAGATGTTTAGAGTATTTAAAAGTATTAGGGTTAGAGGGTTAGAGGGTTAGGGTCTTTGATTGACTTTTGGGATATATTTGCAGCACTTTTGGCCGTTGGTAGTTATTTTGGGCATAAAATGAATCCATTATGTGAAGTCATGGGTTGTTTGAGGAGTTTAAACAAGTGAACTAAAATGATAGCAATTCTCAAAAACCTTAAACCCTGCACAGAATATTATAAATCATATCATATTTCTTATAATGCTCCACTTATTAATCGTGATCATATTAAACTCTTTCGATCACCTCTTAAATCACAGATGAGCACCTTAGTCCATCAAAGGAAAGCCATTCAAAGCCTTACAAGAGATGCAGAAAACAAGCAACACATTAAAGTGAGCTTGCTGTGCCTTATTTATCAAAGATGAAAGATTCCTATCTCCATTCAAGTGAAATGAATAGTGTCAGCCCCTCCACCGTGCTCGGTTTCATTATAACGCATACATAAACACAGCGGTTGCTTTCACATTAAATTAACACTAAAGCTTCTTTTGATTAAATGATTGTGTGCATAAAGCATCTGAATCTCATCATCTATAGGAAAACTCCAAAGTGGGTGAACTGAAGTGACAGCTTAGCCAGCTTGTTTACCAGACAAATGCTGTTTTCTATTTTGCTGGGCGTGACACACCAACCCCCTGAAGCAACACAGAGAGCGGGAGCGGGCGAGGGGCAGAGGAAACGCAGTTGTTTTACAGTGATTATTCTGTCTTAAGTAGAGGGATGTTAGCATCAGAACAGTTTCACTGCAGCTGTTTAGGCCTCTCTCTCACAACTAGACTGTCCTTAGTTATGAGGGGAAGTCCTGACACGCACAGAATCCCTTTTGACAAATTGAGGCCACTGGGAAATAAAAATTGCAGTTGTGGGTACAGAGCTATGACACGCTGCAGCAAACCAAGTGCCCGGACTGTTAACAGTTTTGGTGACCTCGCGCTGAAGTACACTCTAGCATCCATTCAGCGTGTCCCCTCTCCCCCACTTCATCCCTGCCCGGCCCTGCCTCCCTCCAGCCCCCGGATTGGCATTGTTGTGAGTCAAGGAGCTCCTCCAGACTTGCCAGAGTTTGAGTTGTGAGTCCTCCAGACCTGCCAGAGTTTATCACAAATTGACATCAGGGAGTGCGAGGTCTAGGCGGCCAACTTTTAACTGATACACAACGCTGTGGTAATCGGCCCTGACAGTTTATTGTATGTCAGGGAAAACTTGCATTTGAAATAATGCCCATGTACAGTAATTGCAGCCAGTGTGTGACACATGTGCCTCGTGGGCAGCAGGGTAATACAGTGAGAAGACTGTCCTTCAAATTTTTGAAAGCCGTTTAAGCTGGTGAGCATCTGCCTTGCTGAAGTCTCCTTGAGCAAGAAATTAAGCTCTGACCCTGCAGCCAGGCCTCACTGTGGAACAAAACGAGAACTTTAAAAATAATGTAGTCATGAACAAGTGTTGTCCTCTTTGCCTAAATGAAATACGTTTGTCGAATACAGCTGTGATATTCAATTGGAAACAAACGGGTGCGGGCAACACTGGGTGGTACAGAAGAAAAATCTGCAGGCTTATGATGGCTCAACATAAATGATGAATAAAAATGTATATTAGTAAACTCCGCTTGATTTAGCTTTCAAATTAGTTTCTATCAACACAATTACACAGCATTAACATTTTCAGGGAGACATTTAATAAGTGTACACTGTGTGGGAGCTGGTTGCATGTTGCTCCTGTGTGAGCTGTAGTGGGAGGGCTGGTCCTTCAGCTCTAAGTGGAAGGTTATAGTGAGGAAACTTCTGTGCAAATAAATGCTTTACAGATTCGCAGTGAGAGCCTGCAGGCTTGACAGTCTGGTGTTGCCTCCAGTAGGGTGAAAAGTTGGGATGGTTCTGGGGGCCGACAGCTGGGAAACAAATTTAAAAAAAAAAAGCAAAAGAGAGTAATGTTGATGATAAAAAGAGCAGGGCTTATGGAGCACTCACTGGGGGCCAAAGAGTCTCCTTTCATGGGATTTGACACGGTGCACCCATCTGCTTATAGAGACATTCACCCCACAACTCGTGGAAAACCAAAAAAACTCTAACTCAATAACAAAGCCTTTATTGTTTCCCCTCACTGACCGCAATATCTACCATCGACAGACAAAAGAAATTACTTATTTCGGGAAGCATCATGGGACAGAAGAGGCTACATCGCTTTTACCTGACAATAAATTCCTCCATGGACTGTCAGATTAAACGCATGACGGACCACTGGGAAATCCTCCTTTTTCCAAAATGTGCATCAACATTTTTCCAGTAAACTATTATGGGAAATAATAAATAACAGTGTTTTGATATAAGCAGTGTTTTATTGGTAGAAATGGTGGTGCTGGTGACCACACAGCCGTTGTAGGCCAAGATTTTTTTTTTATAGTGTGATGTTCTTGTGTCATGTTGTATTTTAGGCCTGTAAAATAGATTTTGTGCGGCGCTTAAGATCACTGGCAAATGGCCGCGTTCTCGTCATTCTCTCTGATTCTGAGACAAAGACTGAGTCAGTGTGCGAGTATCCAAACCTCTCCAATCACAGGAAGTGGCATATGGAGACGCAGTACAATTATTGAAATTTTCTCTGCCCAAAAGACTCATCCATGTCGTAGGCAGAAGTAAACAAGCTGCCATTATTGCAGTGCCAACTCGCTTGTAAATCCGCACAATCACTCTGCAATGTATTGTGTGGAGGATTTTACATTTAAGCTGCTTTTGACCAGCTACCAATATGTTCAGGAGATCCCGTAGAACCTGTTACATAGTTATCGCAAATGCCATTGAAATAAAGTTTAGTCAGTCTTAGGCTGAATCCCATTTCTCTGTCTTACCCCTTCCCCTTTGTCTTACCCCTAGTCCTTGTCCCTCGAAACAGCGTGGTAAGGGCTAGAGGTGAAAACATACCCCTATGAGACACCACTTGGTTACGAATACATCGTCGCTAGCTGGCTGCTACATCACCAGAGGCGACAAGTATTGATCACAAACTTCCAAGATGCCGCCTGCAAGTGTGTGCATGTCGATTGCGTGGGTTTTGACAACAGTGTCATATGCATGTATATATTTTATAGTTCTTTTATGTTCACTTTGGTGGTGGTGCAGATGCACATGTTCTTATCTGTGTACTACTTAGGTCTGTTTGCAATACATATTTGTATACACACTGCATGGTGTGTTGTACAGTGAGGAAAATAAGTATTTGAACACCCTGCTATTTTGCAAGTTCTCCCACTTGGAAATCATGGAGGGGTCTGAAATTGTCATCGTAGGTGCATGTCCACTGTGAGAGACATAATCTAAAAACAAAAATCCAGAAATCACAATGTATGATTTTTTAACTATTTATTTGTATGATACAGCTGCAAATAAGTATTTCAACACCTGTCTATCAGCTAGAATTCTGACCCTCAAAGACCTGTTAGTCTGCCTTTAAAATGTCCACCTCCACTCCATTTATTATCCTAAATTAGATGCACTTGTTTGAGGTCGTTAGCTGCATAAAGACACCTGTCCACCCCATACAATCAGTAAGAATCCAACTACTAACATGGCCAAGACCAAAGAGCTGTCCAAAGACACTAGAGTCAAAATTGTACACCTCCACAAGGCTGGAAAGGGCTACGGGGAAATTGCCAAGCAGCTTGGTGAAAAAAGGTCCACTGTTGGAGCAATCATTAGAAAATGGAAGAAGCTAAACATGACTGTCAATCTCCCTCGGACTGGGGCTCCATGCAAGATCTCACCTCGTGGGGTCTCAATGATCCTAAGAAAGGTGAGAAATCAGCCCAGGACTACACGGGAGGAGCTGGTCAATGACCTGAAAAGAGCTGGGACCACCGTTTCCAAGGTTACTGTTGGTAATACACTAAGACGTCATGGTTTGAAATCATGCATGGCACGGAAGGTTCCCCTGCTTAAACCAGCACATGTCAAGGCCCGTCTTAAGTTTGCCAATGACCATTTGGATGATCCAGAGGAGTCATGGGAGAAAGTCATGTGGTCTGATGAGACCAAAATAGAACTTTTTGGTCATAATTCCACTAACCGTGTTTGGAGGAAGAAGACTGATGAACACCATCCCTACTGTGAAGCATGGGGGTGGTAGCATCATGCTTTGGGGGTGTTTTTCTGCACATGGGACAGGGCGACTGCACTGTATTAAGGAGAGGATGACCGGGGCCATGTATTGCGAGATTTTGGGGAACAACCTGCTTCCCTCAGTTAGAGCATTGAAGATGGGTCGAGGCTGGGTCTTCTAACATGACCATGACCCGAAGCACACAGCCAGGATAACCAAGGAGTGGCTCTGTAAGAAGCATATCAAGGTTCTGGCGTGGCCTAGCCAGTCTCCAGACCTAAACCCAATAGAGAATCTTTGGAGGGAGCTCAAACTCCGTGTTTCTCAGCGACAGCCCAGAAACCTGACTGATCTAGAGAAGATCTGTGTGGAGGAGTGGGCCAAACTCCCTCCTGCAGTGTGTGCAAACCTGGTGAAAAACTACAGGAAACATTTGACCTCTGTAATTGCAAACAAAGGCTACTGTACCAAATATTAACATTGATTTTCTCAGGTGTTCAAATACTTATTTGCAGCTGTATCTTACAAATAAATAGTTAAAAAATCATACATTGTGATTTCTGGATTTTTTTTTTTAGATTATGTCTCTCACCGTGGACATGCACCTACGATGACAATTTCAGACCCCTCCATGATTTCCAAGTGGGAGAACCTGCAAAATAGCAGGGTGTTCAAATACTTATTTTCCTCACTGTATATCTGTTTCAGTTATCACTGTTTTGAATGTCATTGATGTTCAGAAACACTTTCTTTGTTAACAAAAATCTGTCTTTATTGCCCAATAAAGTAAACATAACAGGCAAAAATATTATATAAAAATATATTATATTACAGAACCATTATCAACTATTAGAACCATAACTTACATGTCACACACATATATAAAAAGGCACTTAAATGTATAAAAACAAAAACAAAAAAGACACACAAGACCACAAAACTAAAAAACTACAGCTATTCTGAAATTCCAGACCCCAGTCTGCTGCCTGTTGGCCAGTAACCTTTCCCTCCATACCCCATTTCTTTCATTAGTGTCCTGTATCATAACCAACAACAATGTACAGGTGCATGATCAGGAATGAATTACACATGATTACAATAATACCGTACCAATACAATAATGAATGGCTACAACATGAACGCATGACTCACGCCCATAGTTTCTTTGCAGCATATTTTGATTTAAGAAACTTCTGCTTGTTTTCAGCCCGAAAGTGGATCAGCTGCCTGGTTTCCTCCGGCGTCCCTGTGTGATACAGGACGGTAAATGTAAAGCGCGTATCAATGTCTCCAAAACAAGAAGTGTTATGCACTGATATCAAACGAAATTTTCTGCTAATGGTGTTTAGTTAAAACTGTAGACATGCATGAAGTCCATTCAAGACAGAGAAATACTGGACTGTTGTGCAAATAAGCAATGTAACGTTAGCGTAGCGTGTAACTGTCATAATTTTGTTAATCAATTCTTTAAGCCGAAAAAACGTACATTTATGGGACTCTGGTTGATCTGGCCGCCATTGTTGCCAGTTGCGCAGTGTATTCTGGGTACCCCTTGCTTTCAAGTAAGCTTGCGTCTTTGCTTGGTTTTAAGGGGTATCTAGCCCTTCCCCTTAGCCCTACCCCTCGATCAAAACAAGATTTGGGATAACCCTTACTCTCATGTGAATGCGCAAAACTAAGGGGAAGGGGTAAGACGGAGAAATAAGATTTAGCCTTAGTCAATTTTGAACTTGACTGCTGTGATGCAGATATGTCCTTCTAGCTGGGTACGCTCCTCTGCATATGTTTCCTTTCCAAAATTGCACTTACAAGTTCACATGTTACACAGTGCAAGAAGTCATGGATTGCAAGTTTGTTGACTTATCATCACAAGCTAGCAAGTAATGCTGGATGAGGTTTACCACACGCTAGAGGATGGATACCCGAACCAAGGCCGGGTTCAGACAGATATTTAGAAATGATGTTCGGGTGTGGATCGATCACATCAGCGCGATAAGATTTTAAATTTAAAAAAGCTTATTATGTAGGTGCGCGCCTGTTGCTTAATAAAAGCAGGCTTTCCACACAAACAAACGTACATGTGTCATTAGTATGAGGAAAAAAAATGAGATTTTAGCTGTGCCCGGGTCGGGCTTGGACATAAATATCTTAATGCCTGTCGGGCTCGGGCCGGGTTCGGTTACTGCTCTGTCGGACGCGGGCCGGACTCTAAAAGAAAAGGCCGCCCGATCCGCACTCTACCACACACCCCATTCAGACTCTGGAGGTGAGACAAAAGTGTGAATTTAATTTTTTTCCCAAAGCGAAAGCGTATATCATAACTAATTTCACACTAGTGTTTTGGGACGGAATAACTTTCACATTCACATGGGCTAATGTTTGAGTGGACGGTTGCCGACAGTGATTACCCCAAACATCTGTGCTTTGTACCGTCAGCAAAAATGTGGTCATTTCAACTGAACCATACTAATGGTGGCATCCCTGGAGAGCAAAGAAAAACAAACTCGTCTGCAGTAGTTAATTCACGCCCATAATTAAAGTTATAACTATAATGTTCTAGTACTTCTGGCTGCTATGAGCTGCGTTAGACACCTGATGTTTTTGTTTGTCATGAAACTCCACAGTCAAGCACAAAGCTGTCTCTACAGCAACAGCAGTAGGTATCCAGAGAAGAAAGCAATATAATTCAATTGTATTTATAGTCTCAAATCATAATAGGAGTTTTCTCAAGACACTTTACAGACAGAGTAGGTCCAGACCACACTATCATTTACAAAGACCCAACAATTCCAGTAATTCCCCCAAGAGCAAGCATTTAGTGCGACAGTGGCGAGGAAAAACCTCCCTTTTAGGAAGAAACCTGGGACAGACCCAGGCTCTTGGTAGGCGGTGTCTGACGGTGCCGGTTGGGGGTGTGATGAACAGTGACAATAATAGTCACAATAAAGATAATGGAACTATGACTAGAAATAGTAGTTGCAGTAGTTCATGGCGTAGCAGGGCACTGCAGGGCGTTACAGGGTATACACTTCTGTTGAAAAGCTGCTTGCCTTTCTTATCCTCGCTCTTAGACAGACCAAACTGGTCAACATGACTACGTAATGTGCAATTCACTGAAGTCGCATTACATTGTTTCTGGCTACTAACAATTGCATCACATTACTGTTGGGGACTGCTAGTGTATCACTGTGCTACTCTAACCCTGTGTATTTTCTGCCAGAAAATGTAATGCAGTTTCTCAGAATCTTACTTTGCGTGGGCAGTGAACTGATGAAAACACTCAAGGGAGTACTTTGCTGTCATAAGACTCCCCACAGGTTTACCCTCTTCACCACAGTGCATGTGCCATTTTGCTGTTATCAGCTGCGCGATCGTGACATGCAGACAGCGATGCGGATTACAGTAAGATGAGTGTTGGCGAACGCTGCTCAAATGTGTTGAAACTCAAGTCATGATTGAAAGATATTATATTGAGAAAATTAGAGCTACTTAATTTGTTATTTTTTTAAATGATTGATTAATCATTTAGTCCAGTGATTCCCAAGCTTTTTTTTTAACCAGTTGTGACCATTTCTACCAAAACGTTTTTTTCTTTGTTGTTTAAGAGGTCACATTATCCCGTAATTCACCATATGGCAAAGATTAGGAGAAAGTCTGGAAAAAAGAAACATAATTTGGTGTAGCAGCGATATGTATTTTTCTGGTTCCTTTGTTGTTAATAATCGGGCAACCCTTCAGACTTATCTTGCGAACCTTTTGTGGTAATCACGACCCCTTGGTTGGAAACCAGTCATTTATTAGTCTATCCAATATCTAAAAATAGTGAAAAATGTCCCTCACAATCTTCAAATTGCTTGTTTTGTCTATTCAACAGTCAAAAAACCAAAATATATTTAACTGACATTGCTATAAAACAGAAAAACAGCAAATGCTCACATTTTAGAACCAGAGAATGTTCTTCATCTGTAGACTATAGTAGACTGACACGGGATATATATGTTTTGATCTACAGCTACGATCCCAGCTGTTCGGACAAGCAAGACCATGTCTGCGTCCATCTCCATCTTTACCTTAGAGGGGGCACCGAGGCAAGCGTGGAGGAATTCAACACCGACTAGGGCATCTAACTACTTAGATGCATCGCAATTCTCTATAGAACGATTCGATTATCGATTTTGATAAGTTAATAATCAATTTAAAATTATAATTTTTTTTAATGTGTTGATTTTTATTTAAAAGTGACTGTCTCCAGACAAGTACCAATCAGAAAACCGAGTGACTGAAAGAGGATGGGATAATGGACAACGACTTAGAATTTAGGCAAGAGTGCAGAAAAAAACACACAAAAATGGCCAAATTGTATAAATACACATTATCTAATAAGACATTCATAAAATAATTAGGCAAAACGTATAGGGTCTTCATCTACTTTATCACATTACATCTGACCACCTCATGTTTCATGTTCTAAGAAGCCAATCCATCCATCCATCCATCTTCGTCCGCTTATCCGGTATCGGGTCGCGATAAGAAGCCAATCCTCCACCTTTAAACATGACTGAGCCTCTGACATGGAAGATTACTGGGAGAGAAGGTGACTTTTACAAGCATGTTTAAGGCTTAAGCATGGAATGACTACAAAATAAAAACCTCAGTAGACAAAATATTTCATTAAAACTTGTGTGTGACAAATACTGCACATGTCCAAATCTAAGCTTTGTCTAGCTGCTTTGTCTAGGAAGTAATTAGCAAACTCTGAGTAGCAAACTATACTATGTATATTTTTAAAAATCACGCATGGAAATGTACATAAAAAAATTGTTTCATCGATTATCGGTTTAGAATCGCATCGTTGGAATCGAATCGTGAGGTGCCAATCGATTCCCACCCCTAACACCGACTGCTGGCCAGTGTGCAGGCATTGGACGGTGAGCTGGGTGGCCTCCGTCGGTTTCCAGCAGGATGCTGAGAGCTGTGATGTCCTTTCGCCGAGACTTGGCTGGATCCTGGAGTGCCGGTGCCATTTAACAGGATGACTCTTTTTATTATTTTTGTTGTTGTGTGTCGATCTGGCGGCCACACTCTGCTTTATGATGAATAATGCTCAAGTTGAAGGAGCTGATGGGATAACATTTAACTGGAATTGTACCTCGTAACAGGGCTCGACATAAGCAATGGCCCGGGGCCAGTAAAAAAAAGTATGTTGGGCTAGTTGATTGGCCAGTCACAGTGTCTCTGTGATCATCAGCAAACGTCATACAGAGTGGCATGAAGCATGTGAATGTTAGCTAACATTTCACATTTTCACCTTGTGTAATTTCTAACCAATTAATTTGGATACAAGCGTTGCATTTTGGAAGATAGACGGGATTCTGAACAGCGATACACACACACACTTCGGCTCTGCTGTGTGTGTGTGTGTGTGTGTGTGTGTGTGTGTGTGTGTGTGTGTGTGTGTGTGTGTGTGTGTGTGTGTGTGTGTGTGTGTGTGTGTGTGTGTGTGTGTGTGTGTGTGGGCGCGCGCGCGCGCGCGTTACTTCACTCAGCACATGTAACTGACTGGAAATGATAGAGGATTTTTTACTGCCGCTGGCGCAGATGAACTAACACTATACTCGTTATTGTAAGTAGCCTACAATAAACCCTCCATGATTTAAAAAGTCAATACCCACCTACCTGTTCTACAGGCATAAACATGTAGAAACCGATGTTTCTGTCTGCGCTGTCCACTCTTGTCCACTGCGCTGTGCAAACGCGCTCTCTGCAAATAGCGACTTTTTATAAACAAGCTAAAATGAAAGATGTCAGTTTGTAGTCTAACAGTTTATCTTAGTTTGCAATGAATTTTGCACTTTGGACAAACTCTTGTAAACGTAGTTGCTGACTAAACGAACCATCTTCTCCGCTGGAGCGGTAAACCTGTGGCTGCATTATAAGACCAAAACAGAGGTGGCTACTTAATATGCACGTGAATGACACTGCGTTCTTCATTCTTGATGATGTTGCTGGTTGTATTCTTTTGTATTGTCTTATTTCAAATGAGGCATACAGGACGAATGCTAGCCTGCTTATCAGTCCATTCATCATTGAAGCCGCTGTTTTCCACAACTTTTCGCTTCAGCCTCTTTGACAGTGACATTTTTTACCTGACAACAGGCCTTCTTTCTGTATTTTCCACCAATCAGAACGCTGCATACTACAACATTTCAGTAATCAAAGACTTTAACCATCACTCCTCAGTGAACTGCCCCCTAATCTGAGATCATTTTCTAGTTAAGTAGCCTGTGTAGTTATCATTATGGAGTTTCCATGTTTTTTAGGAGTTTTCTTACATGTAAAAAAATATAGCATTAATTTAGTTAGAAAATGAAATATCAAAGAAGAAAATGCGTATTAGGTATAATTACATTTTATTTGAAAGTCGGGCCCCCGGAGTGTCTGCTTAAAAAAATTCTGGCCCTTTTTGAAAAATGTAGTTGATGATCCCTGGTCTAGCCTTACTGCTAATGGCACAACATACATTGGCAGTGGCTAGCTGGGTTATAACCATTTTCTGAAGCTTCATGGTAGGTGTGGCGTGTATTTTCCTGCTTTTTTGTCCTTTGCCAATCACACCTATGATATTTCTTTCAGGGCCAGTAAAAATGTAGAAGGGGCCAGCAAAACTCTTATATACTGGCCCCGGGGGCCAGTGGGGATTTTTTTTTAATGTTGAGTCCTGCTCGTAAATTTCATGTGACAAATTTGATTGATTGAAGTTAAGGGGTAGCCCAAACAGAAAGGGGGGGGGGGAAAGACCACCACTTTTTCCTAGTCAATTGAGGCCAACATTTGATTATGTAAAGCTAGGGAAGCAGCACTCTGAGGACGCAGGATTCTCTCAGGACATCCTTATCATCTATTCTTTCATTTGCCCAAGGCGAGGTTTGAGACCCTGAAATTCAGGGGATTAATGTCTGCAGTGATAACAGACAGGATGTGCTGTTGGACTCGAAGCTGCAATCCACAGGACTGCTGAACCATGACGCCCTTGCAAAGTATTTCATTTATATTTTAGGAATGAAATAAAAAGAAATAACCAAATCAAATTAATGATAAATGAAAGTACAAGGATAATAAAAAGCAAAACATTCAGTGTAATTTTAATTGCGTGCCGTGTCGGTAAAGTAAAAACTGGGAGTAAAGGCACAACGAAGGCTAACCTCATTTTCTCTGCAAAAGCAGAGGCACTGATTCATCAAAGGGGAGGGGGGAGGTGGGTGGGTGGGGGGAGTGGGGGGGGGTGGTTCAGG
Source organism: Zingel zingel (assembly GCA_023566125.1). NCBI lineage: Eukaryota > Metazoa > Chordata > Actinopteri > Perciformes > Percidae > Zingel > Zingel zingel. The sequence continues at coordinate 21,573,635 of CM042316.1, read as the reverse complement.
CTGCCCTCACCACTACCAGGTGGGTTTCATTGAGTTGTCCTCCTCGGCTGCGGCAAGCTGTTTGTTTGTTGGTCGCTCTCCAAGGTGCTGAAATTCTCCTCATTGGCTGTCTGTATTTACTGGAGTTTATAGTGGAAATCTACCTTCCATGTTTGCAACGTGTGTCTCGCCACATGCATATTGTCACATTGTGTTTTTGGCTAATCCATCAATTTAAATACCTGACCAATTTAAAGCACAATCAAAAGATTTACGATTCAGATTTATGTTCATATTGTTTCTTTTTATGATACACATAATGAGGTCAAAGGGAGAGCTACTGTATGGTTTAAAAAAATCTGTGGCGGTTGACAATTTATTATTGTCTCAGATGAACTTTAAGTTGTTTGCAGGTTGTTTCAGTAGTAATGTTACTTTGCACGGCAGCTGGAATCGCGGCATCACAAGATCTGTCACGCGGCCATCAGCTACTGTGAGGAGCTATTGGCAGCTACGGCCGTGGTTTAGGTGTGTGTGACCATTCGTTTGAAACAAAAATGGCAGCTCCTAAAGCTTTTAGTGTAGACGCTGCATTAGCATCAGTTATATCAGAACTGGAGAGTATTTATTTATTTATGTATTTATTGTTTGAAGAAGAGCAAACGCCACTGAAGGCTTTTCTTGATGGAAAATATGTTTTTGTTCTTCTCCTGAAAGGCTTCAGTGAATGTTTGGTAGACAGATGTTTCATCCACCTGCAAAGTACTTTAAAAAAAAAAAAAAAAAAGTGATTGCCCTTTTCCAATCAGTTTCCAAAAGACGACCTCTCAGATGGTTCCAACCATTTGGTGTGTCAGGTTAGTAGTAATGTGCATGTTACTGGAACAGTTTTCCACTGTTCAGATGTGGTATAAGGAACTTTTAAAGCAAACATATTCTATCCTATCATCTGGTGTAATGCTTGTTCTTTTTGACCTCAAGTTATGCTGGTAAATACAGTATATCTGCAACTTAAATGGAAAGGCCTTATATAAAGTAAAACACAGGTGCACGTATGTGTCCAGATGTAAGTGATGACTCATCGTACCTTTTCATTTAACTCACAGATATGAGATGTGATATTATCTTGAGTGATGAATCAAATTGCACTACAGTAACTGATGTCTAATGGCTTAAGGGTAGAGGCGGCAATGTAAGCACACATTATATCTCCATCTAGTGTTGATGGCAGGATTTCCTGCAGTGTTTTATAACGGAGGTGGGCAACCTTGACTGAAACGAAGACTACCTCTAATTAGGGCTGGGCGATATTGAGAAAATCAAATATCATATTTTTGACAAAATACCTCCATCGATACCGCAACAATATTCTAGTGATGACTATTGGTGCTTTCACAGAATATTTACACAATGAGATTTTTGATAAATAATCATCAGTAATGTGGATATAATGACTAAGTGGGTAAAGGGAAATAATAGAACAGCTAGGAACGATTGTTTGTAAGGCATGTATGGTAGAACAGAAGAATGTAGAAAGTAGAGGTGTGAATCTTCACTGATCTCCCGATTCGATTACGATTATTATGTCTTCGTTTCGATATCTCGATGCATCACAATGCGTCAAATACATTTTTACTATTAAAGCCATATAGGATATTTAATTCATAGCTTTTCAAGCCTCAAAAACAAAACATTCTGCAGTGCTCTAATTCTAAATAAATTGGATACATAAAACTACAGCACTGAGCACATGGCACTTCCTGAATGTGCAAAACATAACATAATATGTAAACAGAAAGGTTGTTAGGCCTACATTAAATTGTAAACAGAAATAATTGATTATGGCCTGGCCGATTATTGATGCAGCATCGTCCATGTCCACGATTCGATGCATCGATTAATTAATTTCAACAGCTCTAGTAGGAAGGATGGCTTTTTTGCACAAGTAGCCTATAGAAAATGGTAATTTGCAATTTGCATAGCTCTTTGAGTAGCCCAAATGTTTAATGTACATTTAGTCTTCTAACTGTTTTAACCCTGTGCTTGTTGTGTGTCTCTGTAACTCTTGCAGCAATTTCTGTGTCCAAAACGAATTTCTCCTTGGGGAGACTAATAAAGATACTTTGACTTAGACTTACAACAATCTGGTAAGTTCAGAAAATGACATCACTTTACTGTAATGCAGCCTTTAAAACCAGGAAAAGACAACACTTATGTCATATTACGATATCCAAAATCTAAGACGATATCTAGTCTCATATCACGATATCGATATAATATTGATATATTGCCCAGCTCTACCTCTAATAATAACATCATAAGAATGAAAACCCTTTTAAAAAATAAAACATTGACATCCAGAAAAAAAAAGCACAACTTCATATGTTTGACTATTGTTCAGGATGGCATTTCCTAATTAAACTGATTATCAAATCAAAGGATCTAGGTGGCTTACCACTTTGACTAAACAATTTCCTGAGAGAAACCCTGGATAGTGTAGTGTAAATAGTGTAACTTCATATTTGGCACGCATAGGAAAAAGCAGGGAGGCTGCACATAGAAAGAAAAGCAAACAGTTGGCTTTGAAAATGCTGATTTTGTGGCTCAGAGACCCTGCTAATGGAAATGTGATGCTGCAGTTGGACCCTTAACAGATGAGGAATATATTCCCGGCCATGGTGCTGTCTGAGAAATGAATAGTGAACTGATGATTGCAGCAATTAGTGCCATTTAATTTAATTGTCCACATATTCCTATTAAATTGCCTTTCTCATTCATTTCAATCTATTGGGTCTAAGAAAAGGAATGTGAATACAAACTGTGAATGCCACTAGAGCCTGTGTATAAATAGATGGTAGTGACATTGCAATGCATTTTCCATTATAAGGAGTTAACTCTCCATCGGAGAAAGATTATTTGAAAACCTACTTAACTTGTATACATCACAAACTTAACAGCATCGAGCATTATCTGAATAGAAAAGAAATTAATGAAATAATTGCCGTCCACAAATGAACTGTACAAGGCTATGGTCATATACATTTTACACTTTTTATACTAAGTTTACACAAAAATCTATTTTTGTGTGGCTCTTGAAGACAGCAATATTGTCTTCCTCGAAGCAAACAGCTAGTCTTCATTTGACTTTCACCACGCCAAGAAAATACTTAAAATAATACTTTATTTCTCCTCATGTGTATCCCTCGTTTGCATGTCATATGTAGAGTTTTCATACCGAAATGTGTGTTGGCAAGGAGCACTGGCTTCTTTCTCGGCTCCACCAGGGCTACAACTGTGATAATTCCACAGTGGCATTATTTGATAAACTAAACTGCATCATTATAACAACTGTGCGCAGACTTGTTTTGTTTATGCGTTCTACTCTGTGGTACACTGAAACAATGAAGACAGCGTTGCAGCAAAGCATTGAGGTTTGTCTGTACTAATCACGCTGCCAAGACTGCTGATTACACCCACAATAATCAATGTGACATCCTTAATAGAAAAAAAGGGAAACTGAAAATTCACACAGTCTATGAAGGGCTTTTTACCCATAACATACTCAGCAAATAATCATATGAGAGATTTTATTTGTCAAGACATATAATTACATTTTTAACCAGCAGTAAATCAGGTGTCTCCATGTTTGTGGTTGCGGCCCCCTATTGGAAAAAGATCAGGATGAAATATTGGTATTGCTGCTCTGGGCTGAAAAGATGCTTGTTTCAGCATGTTGTGCATGTCACCCTTCCTACCACAACCCCAATCAATGCTGCCTTGACAAATCTCCCCTAGAGTGGGAATCATATTTTCAAGTGATTGAAGGGCATTTGCGCACGCTGGCCCTCACAGTGACCCAGCTCCCACTCACATTTACACCTTTTCACACGGCATGACAATATAATCCACTCTGTATTCACAGACTGACCTAAGGATGTCATAGATCTCCACCATGCAGCATTCTATCTGTCCTGTGTTTTACTAAACAAAAGTGTGTGTATATATGATTGGGGTTGAATGTAACATCCAATGTCTCTTCTCAAGCAGCCCCAACATTTAAATGCTCCATCACAGTAATGTACAATAACCCTTCATTTTACTGCTCCATAATTTCCTTATAATTCGATATATCTAATAGGAGGTTCCCTGGAAATAACTATGTAATTTGGAAATAATTACATAGAACAAAATAGATTTTTTTGGACACCTATAAACGTAGCTATTCAATAAATATATCATAAGTGTTGACAGTGGACTTTTTACTAATTCTAGGGGGAAAAAGAGCCACATCCAATGAATAAATTCTAGATAGGGTTGCAGAGGGTCTGTCATTTTCTAAGGGAAGTTAAGCTCTGGAATTTTAAAAATGTTGCACAATTTCAATATAAATGTCGCACCTTTTTAAAAGTGAATTGTATATATATGCACATAAAAAGCAATACTAGGTCTCATGGCGTGTTTTGGTTAAAAGCATGCCCGTTCAATTTAATTGTTACCATGCACTGCATTCAGCAGCGCTCTCGTCCATCAGTTTTCCAGCATCCTATTGAATATGAATTCAGTAAAATGACAAACCCTCTGCATGCACAGTGTATAAGGGCTGCACGATATGAGGAAAATATCTAATTGCGATTATTTTGACTGATATTGCGATATGATTCATAATATTGGAGGGAATGGTCATTATTGTATCATTATTCTCATTTTCATTCAAATTAAAATGATTATAGTGTGATTAAATTAGATTAGTGATTATATTAGACTTTTGCGAGGATCTGAACCAAACAAATATGTTTTCTTTAGTCTTTTGGACATGATTTGTAGGCCGGGACGTCTCTGCAGCACCACAACACTTAATTCAGAATGGTTTGACACCTATTTTGCCTTATAAATATTGTGCCCCCCTGCAATTTGGATGTTGGACTAGTCCATATTGCGATTCCGATACAATTGTGATTACTTGTGCAGCCCTACAGGGTATCTCCAATCACATGTGCAGCCCACACTACTGCACTGTCTGAGAGAAAGGACTACATGCTTTCATGCAAGGTTTGATTACATCACTGAAGTGAATGTATTTTATAATTTGTTTTTCATAAATGTGTATTGTATAAATTTTGTATTTCAGTTAAGCAGCAGATAGTAGCCTAAAGTAAAATACACCGTTTACAACTTGTTAACACCCTCTGCTAGTTTTTGCTAGCTAGCTGTTACCTTGTGGGATGTAGCTTGATTGAGCATGCTAATTGAGGAGTTTAAATTCATCTATTTCCATTCATTCTTTTATGTCAAACATTTCTGATTTATAAACGTGTTGTTCACTTTAAACCCTAAGTTTGCACACATTGCCTGCTTGAAGTACCTTTTCCGCCTTAGTTCACTTGCTAGCTATAGCCACGTATAGCTAGCAAGTGAACTAATGGGGAAAAGGTAAGCAAATAACTCATATATTATATTCCTGTTATTTCCCATTTGTTCCCATGGTATTTCCTGAATTTTGCAACCCTTATTCCAACTAATTACCAGAGTAACCTAGAGTCCTTTAGTAAGTATGTCACAGATAAGAATGCAGATGTGATAATTGTCTACAGGCAAGGATATAATTCAACATACATGAAGTTTATGGAGTTTCCAATAAATGAGAAAGGAATTAAGGTTTACTTGGGTTTAAATTTAACTGTTCTTTCAACAACTGCTTTCAACTTAAACGCAACTAACTTAATTCTACCCAGTATGACAAAAAAGCGTACTGATGTGAAATGTGGATGGTTAATATACTGTATGTCCACCAATTAAATACTTGTGTAAACCCTTGTATTATATAATGTTATTTTCTCATTCAATAAGCAGTGCCTAGCAAAGTCCAAGTGATAAATGTGCATACAAACTGTTTTGTTTTTATTGCATCTAACTGAAGCCCATGTAGGAAATGACACGTTTCACATCCTCAATTATCCAATCTGCCAAAATGATTGACAGAAATGCTACAATAAAATGAATTCACACACATTCCTGAAATGGTGAGTAATGTCCTTGAGGTTCGTGCTTTAAAAAGATTTCTAACGCAACACGTCAGACTGACGGTAGCATGTTTTTGTTTCTCTTCACAATCACATGTTCAAGAAAAGTAAAATGATAATTACAAACATACCAGTTGCAGTTTTTGATGTCTGATAGAGTTGAAATAAAGTCAGGATGAAACTTTCCAGAAAAACAGTCAATTAAAAATAAAATGATGCAGATGCAAACAACTATTTATGAGAAAATGCCACATATGATCGCCAGAAGAATCATTTTTTCTTCTAGCTGTGAATAAAGATAAATGATTTTCTGGCCAGACAATAACCAGCAGATAATATATTCCTGAGAAGAGACTTCTCCAGAAAACAGAAGTAAAATGAAATATTGCAGGAAACCAACACTGTGCTGACGAGGTGCTTGCAAAGTGAATATAATATTGTTCCATTTAATTCAGGGCTCATACATGCCACTGCCAGTCGTCTACTTAATAGCATAATTTAATTCCCCAAAAGGTCCACTTGAGAGAGCCTTATCTCAAAGTTGCCTTAGTTCTTTATATTATAAAATGTAAATTAAATTAGTTACTCTCAAAAAGTATAGGTTATAGTGTAATTGAGATTAAGACCTTCCTTTTGATATAGCCCTACAGTAAAACCCTGTGTAGAAGCTCTGTATCGCTGCAGTGACCGATCAGAGATGGTAAAGAGGAATATATAGAAGAATGTCATGCCCTGAATGTGGGGCAATGCAGGAAAAGGATGAAAATAAAAGCTTAAAGGGACAGTGCACCCCAAAAATACATATTTTCCTATTACCTATAGTGCTATTCATTAATCTAGAATGTTTTGGTGTGAGTTGCCCAGTGTTGGAGATATTGGCCTTAGGGATGTCTTCTGTTGGGTTGTAGTGCTCAAAGCGGCACAAAAATACATTTAAAAAAAACGCAACAGCAATGTCTCATTCCAAAAATGATGACCGGTTCTCAAGATAATCCGCAGACCGGCTTGTAAGTCGTTTCATGTAGAAACTATTTTCTTTTACCGAACTACACTTGCCGTACTGTATCACTGTGCAGAAGGAAGCATACCGGAGAGTCGTTTATAGCTAACCGATACTGCTAACTCACCTGAGATGGCTAATGCTACATCTCAGCCAAGGAGGATGCTATTAATGTTTACATCTAGGGTTGCCGGGTGTACTTAGGTAAAAAGAAAATAGATTCTACATGAAACTTCTCACAACCCGGTCTGTGGATTATCTTGAGTAACCGGGTCATGATTTCTGGAAAGACATTGCTGTTGAGTTTTTCAAATGTATTTTTTGGCCCAATACAGTCTGCACGGAATGCTGCTCGGGTGTGTGAGAGTGCCCCTCTGGTGCTCTTCCGTTTGGTGATCCTACTAGTTTAAAAAGGTTGAAGGAAACTGAGGCGGGGAAACTCGAGAGGGTAAAATTTTAAAAGCCTTTAATATCTTCTTGGATATAAAGTCATTAAAAAAAGCCTACATTGTATTTTCTATGTTTTGTAATGTATTTTTTGGCACTTTAAGCACCACAAGCCGTATATGTGATATAGTGCCATATAGTTCCCTAATATTTGAGAGAAGGCAGACTCTATCTCTATCTCTATAGAAGATAACTCAAACACTGGGGAAATATTTCCTTTCAATTTTGGGGTGAACTTTCCCTTTAAACCTGACAACGAAACTCCAGTTTCCTCCAGAAAATGATGGCACAGCTGCACGCAAAAGAAAACACTGAGGCTGCCAACCACACTCTTAAACTTTCAAGGTGATACCTGATGCTTTGTATCAGCAGGAAACTGTTGCCAAGGGAACAGAATTACTTGACTGTTGATAAAGAATGTCAGGCAATCAAGAGGGAGCTGGAGGCGCTGGAGCACACTCTGATAGGGCGACACCTCCACCTCTCTTCTGAACAAGGATGTGGGGAAACCTGACAATCCATCAGCTTCTCCATGGATACTGGTCAGAGCCACTGTGATCAGCGCAGCTCTGCGGTTTAAATGCTGTGTAAATGTCTCTATCCAAGCACGACGTCTGCAGGAGAAGCAATGTAAAGCAAAAGGCATTAATAATGAGTCATTACCTGACAAAAATAGACCTTGGAAGGTCACCTGCAAGGCAGAGCCAGTTTTACAGGGAGAGGCAGCTCACAAATATCAGTGTCATTCTCTGAAGACTTGAGCTGAATAGCCTGTTAAACCAAAGATCTATAGCCTGACATTTTTCCTCCCTTTCTACAGCCGTGTTGGCTGCACGGTTTTAGGAGAGGGCTGTCCACACACACACACACACACACACACACACACACACACACACACACACACACACACACACACACACACACACACACACACACACACACCCACCCTCTTGTCTTTATGTAACATACCTAATTTAAAGCTACTCGTTTCAAGTAGGAACTCTCACATCCTCTCGTTGGTCAAGTGAATGGAATCTGGGTGAGAAATATTTTAGAGGCAGTTATATTTTTATATTTTTTTTCCTTGCTAGGTATACTGCACCCCCGGGGCTAAATGTTTAAACAATGTGTAAGCACAAAAACCATGCACATGCTATTCCCCACATATAAAGTTGTATTTCTAAAAGAAGAATGTGCAGTGAGCGCACATCATGCTTAAGGTCGTACACGTGGTTTTGTAGAGCCAGGTGCTGGTGATATTCAATTCAGTTTCATTTATAGCATCAAATCATAACAAGAGTTATCTCTAGACTACAGATAGAGTAGGTCTAGACCACACTCTATAATAAAAAGATAATGATAAGAGATATAACTTGAGAGATGTAATCATATAGTAAAACATAGTTTGTTTTACTATAGTTTGTTTTACCTGTTATTATTTTTGCTGTCTACACAGCGATATATAAAATGTCAATCAACGGTGCATTTATACACTTAACCTAAGAATTTGAAATGAGTCATGCATTTGATTCAAATTTTTAGAAATGTACATTCAAACTGTAATTTCCCTTTTTAATATTTAGATTTTATCATCAGTTGTGAAGCCCTTTGTGAAGTCTGTTTTCAATACGAGTGCTAGAAATGAATTATTGTTAAACTCTGATGTTTGATAACGACGATTGAGCTATCACTGTCGATGATGTTTACTGGTGATGAATTAATGCTACAGGCATTGTAAATACTCAGTTGCGTGTAATTGCGTCATCGGAGAAACATCATCAGTGTGGCACTATCAGTAAAATTGCACTTCTTTGCCGTTCCTTTCACATGTGCACCCAGTTCCACAATGACTGAGATGTAAAAACACACAAATTTAGGCCTTTTTTGAAGAAATGTAAATAGTTTGTCCTTTTACATGAGTTATAATGTTCATTATGTTTATTTTTGCACTGCATGACTCCAAATATATAGGAGAACTGTTTTAGAACATTGCTGTGTGTGTGATTTCAATAAATATGACATTATTATTTGATTATTGGCATAAGTGAATGTCATGAGGGCAAAAGCGTCTGGACTTTTTTTGAAAAAAAATTATATATTTAGTCAACTGTATAAGTTATGTTTATTTCTTCACAGTGTGACTCCAAATACATATGGGATGATTTAGACAGGAAATTGGCTTCAATTTTATTGATATGTGTGTGATATCAATATATATCTGTGAGATTCATGTTGCGTTTTATTTATTTATTTATTTGTCTTTAAGGTCATACAACATTTTTACATTCAAGTGACCTCACTGCAGCACAAATATTCTAATAGCCCAGTTTTTCCTGAAAAAAATGATTTTCAGAAATTGACTGTAGACAACAGGGTTGTTTTACAAGCTTTTTTAGAAAATAAAACCAGACGGATAATGAACTGTAAAAATGGCCTTTAGGCATCTTAGCGTTAAAACTTAATTTTATTCAAGTAATGAGCTGAAGAGAAATCTATACTGCACAACAGAAAAAAAATTGACTGAGACTGGCCTTTGAAGATAAAGTTAATAAATGAACCAATATGCACACAAGTGGCATATCATCAATTATTTCAACTTAAACATAATGGTGCATTTATTAAGTCTTTTTTTATTGGAAGGAATGTCATTACATGGATCAAAGAGGTTAAAATGATTATGGATAAATTGGATTTACCATCTTTTTTGAGTTTTCTATTCTGAGCTCTGAAAAGTGGTGGACGCAGAGAGTGTGAGAGCTCACTGCCTACTCCTCTAAATCATGCTCAGTTTATAAAACCGTAAGCTGCAAATTGGAGGTAATTATGCTCCACTTATCACAGAATCTCTCACCTCTCTGAAGACTCTTACAAGCTAATATCTTTGAATAACATCCTAAGACATAACATTTCATTTACATATTTGTTTTTTTAATTTAAATAACTAGCTGAAATAATAAAAATGTATTGAATGAATGAATACTCTGGAATACACTGCTCTCGTCCTGCAGTGTGTGGATGACATGAAAGCAATAGTTGGAGTAATACTGGAGAATGAATAGAAAGCAAGTCTTAAGGATTTTTGGCTTTTTCACTGCATGAAATTCGTTGACAGTGTGATGTGGAGCCATATTTCTAAGATTCTTGGCAGGATTGATTGCAGAAAAAGTTGTGTGTAAAAAAAGACACTGGCAATTTACCACCGAATGATAATCCAAATTAATAACCTTGACTAAATTACAGTTGCTAATATTTGCATTCACGCAGAGCTTAGGGTCATCCAACTGAGGGTTCATAACTTTTATAACTACGCAGGTATTAACTGGAACTAATAGATGCTCTTATGTCTAATAGGGGATTTTTTTGGACAGATTTAGCATTACAACGGATCCTCTTTTAGCAAACTTTGTGCTGCATGTTTTCAGGTTCACAACAACATCTGAATATTTGAGTTCTCAGTAAAAACCTACAGTTTAGAAGCCTGTATCATGCAAAGCCTACCTTTCCAGAATCAGTCCACAAAAGTGACATCATCATAACATACACGACATGGCAAAAAGTATGTGGGCACACTTTTGATTCTTGAACATCTCATACCAAAACCAAGCCGTAACAGCCATCACTCTACTGTGAGAGTTTTTTATTTTTTATTTTTTTTTACAAGGTTTAGGAACCTAGCTGCAGGGATTTGCTCCCATTCAGCCACAAGAGCGTTAGCGAGGTTTTCACACGGATGTTAGGCGATAAGGCCTGGTTCACAGTTGCTGTTCCAGTTCCACCCCAAAGGTATTGGATGGGGTTGAGGTCAGGGTCAAGTTCCTTCACACCAAACTCTGAACACTTGGATTGCACCTCATAGCCCTTAAATTGCCTCCGCGATTCCTCCCCTTGCCTCCCTTCCTCATGTCTTAGTCCCTACCACGAGGAGGCACGGGAGGAACGCGAGGAAATCACGGGAGGAGGGAGGCAACGAGTAAATGTGTTTTAGAGGGATGAGACGTCCTTTTCCTCTGAAGTGTCACATGAATTTGTCAGCTGTATGGGCGGAGTTAGCAACTCCTTCAGCTGCCCGGCTTCCGGGAAGGCTGCTCCTCGATCTGAAATAAGAGCTTTGAGACGGCCTTCACTGAGGAGGGACAGAACAACTTCCGATTCAGCCGAGGACCAAGGAGTAGAGCTTAGATCGACCTACCCAACCCGAGCCCGTGCACTTTGTGTCCAAGCCCGGATCGACACATTAACTGGAATTATGAGCCCGATCCCGATTTCAACTCAACACTTTTTTAATATGTGGGCCATTATAACTGACGTTCTCAACTACACGTCAGAGTTGTTTGAACTGCAGAAATCTGTTTAAAATTATCTTAATGAATAATGCAACAAGAGCGAAGCATGTAAACTGCGCTGTTTGTTTATTCAGAATGGAATGGATCGCAAATGGATCCGAATGAAGAAACGTTAAAAATTAAAACAACGCATTTCTCTGTGAGGGCTTGCCTCGCCCTCATGCTTGGAGAAGTAACAAAAGAGGACGTTGAAGGCTGACTATCATCTTTTCACTGCTTCATGTGTCTGTTCATCATCCAAGTCCCCGTTTTATTTGCTGTCATAGGCGGGCAACGTGCCGCACTTAGGACACTCGACAAAGCCGACACACATGTTGTCACTGCCCACGACTTGTTTAAAATGGTTCCATACCTCTGACTTTCCTTGCTCAAAGGTAATTCTCCTGTTTTTCTTTTTTTCTTTCATCCTCAAGCTCCATGTTGCACTTAAGCTACACCATACAGCCCAGCAGTCCCGGTGTGATGTGTGCGAGAGGAGGAGACTCTGCGCATGATGCGATGTGTTGCATTTTGTAACTGTAGTCCAACTTATGTAACTTTTTGGACACATTTGTTACTTTGGCCTAAATATAGACTATATAGATACTATTTCTGATTATGGCATAGCTTTCTCCCCACCTAATTAGGCTAATAAAGTAATGATTAAAAAAAAACACAAATGCTTGATCAAGGGCCCGGCCCGGCCCGGCCCGGCCCGAGGATAGTGGTGGAAAATAACGGCTCGGGCTCAGGCAGAGAATCTAAACTCTACCGAGGAGCTATCAAATAAGGGCTGTGAGATGCAGCCCTGGAATACTTTATGGACAGTCTTGCTCTGTGCACGGAGGCAAGACAGAAAAGGACCTTCAATGAACAGTTGGCACAAAGTTGGAAGCACATTATCTAAAATATAATTGTAATCTGTAGCAATATGAGTTACTTTATTTTGAACAAAACACCCTAACCTAAACCCTGAAAAAGTTTTTTCACTATTTGTCATATACAGCTCATTGTGTAAGTAATTGTGCCGGAAAAATGTTTTCCACCCGCTCATGAAGTGAATTGTTTTTTTATACAGTATTTTGAATTTAGATCATGTTTCCACATTAAGCATTTGCATACATAGATATTTTTACCCACATATTGGCATTTGTTTCTGTTTCCTTGGCTGTCATTTACTTCCAACAAAGGAAGGCTCACGAGGAAGCAAATGAAGAATTAATTTTCTATCATCCTACCCTACTGGAAGGTTCCCATTGTGTTTATTTGGCCGCGATCACTTCCAACTGCCTTCACTCATTTGTGTGACAGCAGAAGTAAATATAGTTTGGCTTATACATTTCACCAAATTTATCTTCTTGGCCTCATCACAAGCCAGAATTAAGCAGTTCTTTTTCTGTTTTGACAGAAAATTGAAATTTAATTTAAACTGCTAGAGATGAACTACTTAAAGAAGAATAGGGAGGAATAAAAATAGTTTTTTCTCCCACTTTTACATCACTGAGTTAGTTTAACCTTTGCTAATTATTTCCATACTTGATCTCTTTCTTTATTTGTCTCCCTCCACTGTCCTCACATAAAATGTCCATCTTTTCATCTCATATTGATTTAGAAGAACAAGCTGTCAAAAGTGACCCTGCCCGGAGGAAGCCCAAGGCCCCCGTCTGGAGCCAGGCCCAGATGGAGGGCCTGTCAGTGAGCGCCTGGTGGCCCGGGTTTGCCACAGAGCCCGGCCGGGCACAGCCCGAAAAAGCTACGTGGCACCTCTCTCGCCATCCTATGGGCCCACCACCTGTGGGAGGAACCGCTGGGGTTGGGTGCACTGCCACATGGGTGGCGGTGAAGGTCAGGGGCCTCGACGGACCAGACCCGGGCGGCAGAGGCTCTACGCACAGTCTCGGTTCTGGAACCATACTCCTGGATAGGTGTTGGACTCTTTTCTTCTCCGGAGTTGCCCAGGGTGTGAGGCGCCGGGCGGGTGTGGGGATATCACAAGCCCCCGGCTGAGCGCCGCTACGTTGGAGTTTACCCCGGTGGACGAGAGGGTCGCCTCCCTACGCCTGCGGGTTGTGGGGGGGGGGGGGGGAACTCTGACTGTTGTTTGTGCATATGCACCAAACAAGAGTTCGGGGGGACTCCATAGTTCTGCTGGGGGACTTCAACGCGCACCGCAGGATCAGCACCTCTAAATCTGAGGCCATGGTTCTCAGCAGGAAACTGATGGAGTGCCTTCTCCAGGTAGGGAATGAGTCCTTATCCCAAGTGAAGGAGTTCAAGTACCTTGGGGTCTTGTTCGCAAGTGAGGGGACAATGGAGCGGGAGATTGGTCGGAGAATCGGCGCAGCGGGTGCAGTATTACATTCAATTTATCGCACCGTTGTGATGAAAAAAGAGCTGAGCCAGAAGGCAAAGCTCTCGATCTACCGGTCAGTTTTCGTTCCTACCCTCACATATGGTCATGAAGGCTGGGTCATGACCAAAAGAACAAGATCCAGGGTACAAGCGGCCAAAATGGGTTTCCTCAGGAGGGTGGCTGCCGTCTCCCTTAGAGATAGGGTGAGAAGGTCAGTCATCCGTGAGGAGCTCGGAGTAGAGCCGCTGCTCCTTCCCGTCAAAAGGAGCCAGTTGAGGTGGTTCGGGCATCTGGTAAGGATGCCCCCTGGGCGCCTCCCTAGGGAGGTGTTCCAGGCACGTCCAGCTGGGAGGAGGCCTCGGGGAAGACCCAGGACTAGGTGGTGGGATTATATCTCCAACCTGGCCTGGGAACGTCTCGGGATCTCCCAGTCGGAGCTGGTTAATGTGGCTCGGGAAAGGGAAGTTTGGGGGGTCCCCTGCTGGAGCTGCTACCCCTGTGACCCGATACCGGATAATCGGACGAAGATGGATGGATGGACGAAGCTGTCAAAAGCACCTGTCTCCAGCTGTATGCTGAAACGGGCTCAGCTGCTCAGCATCGTCTCTCTGATTCTACCGCAGCAAACTCCAGTTAATATCAACTGGGAATGTCACTTGTAAATAGGGGACATCAGCTTTTGAGATGAACTCAATGCAAAGAAAGTTAGAAATTTCAATGTTGTGGTGAAGAAGTTCTCACGGACAATTCAACCTCAATTACAACTCGTTTTCTGTCTGATCATTAGGCTAGTGTGGTGCAGAACAGAGGGCTCTCAGCATTTTGGCAAATACGCTTTTTTGCTTTTTGATAAGAAGATCAACACCACTCTCATATGTGAGCCCATAGATAGAAAGACAGAAGGAAAGATTGATTTTGAAACAAGAAAAATTAATTTAAAGTAGGAATTTAAAGCAGGTTAAAGACTGCATTTCAATTTCAATTTACTTGCAGAGTAAATTTATGCTATCCCACTCCAGGTCATACATTACCTCAGTTTCTTGTGCTGAATAACTATAGCACTATGAGTACAGATTCGTCAGTGACTAAATGAGATGGCAATTCAAATCTTGTATTGGATCTGACATTGTTTTATTCACACTGCCCATAGCTGCTGAACAAATTGAAAAATCACTTAACTGGAGGTTGTTGAGAATGACGAGCAGTCTGAATCGAACAAAGATCATTTATACCCTACCTGTCTTTCCAATGACTCCGATCCTGGCTGCCCTCCAGCAACTGGTCCTTAATTACTTACTAATGCAGAAACCCTCTGACGTGTTCGGTTGCTGAAGGCTTCAAGTTACCAAGGCTGTCTGAACAAATTGGTTAGCAAGGGGGTTGGGTTTGTAATTGTTGTAGAATCAGATAAAAACGTTGGTTGACTCAGACCAATTCCTGAAACTGAACAAAAACAAGTCAATCACATTGGGTTATTTGTAGTCTCACATTATTGTACTAATTATTCTTATCTAATATTATTGTTAATGGAAATTAGCAAACAATAAACCAAGGTGGAGATCAGTTTTTTTATATTTGCAGTGTAAACAAGGTCGGGCAGTGCTGTTAAACTCCTCTTTAAAAATTGTAATTAATATTTGACAGCTGACAGAGTGTATCTTCTGTTTTCTCTTCTGATTTTCCTATTTCAGCTTACAAGCCTTCTCTCTCTTTTGTTACTTGGAAGTAAACGCCCTTTGTGCAGTAATTTTGCGGTATATGAAGCTCTCCCCCTGCAGATCTGTAGTGTTGGAGTAACATCAAAAGGCTCCCAGTACAAAGAGAACAAGGTGCAACAGTGTGTAGTTTTGGCTGGCGACATTGCGGTCAAGTGTGATGTTTTGGATTTTGGTGCATGTCTGTTCATTCTGTTACGACACCGACACTTGAAGCGGCCAAAAAGGACAAGGAAAGCAATAATTTTTGACGTTTTATATACCAAATACATTTTTTCAATGTAATCCTATTCAGGATGACTCTGACTATGACCATGTAAAATTTGATGTTATTTTATAATACAGTTTTAGAGAAAATTAGGGAAAGTCAGCTCAAATTACATCAATACACATTGACATTTTCCTTTTTCAGAATCAACTGATGCTGCCGTTTTTCTCGCACGGACTGTCTCGCAAAATTGTTATGTATTTATTTTCCCTACAATTTACGCTCAGCAAATATCTGAACCACCTTCGAACATGTACAACTAGAGCTGGGCGATATGGAGAAAATCAAATACCTCGATACCGCAACGATATTGTAGTGTTGACTTAGTTCTTTCACAAAATATTTACACAATGAGATTTTTGATAAATAATCATTAGTAATGTGGATATAATGACTAAGTGGGTAAAGGCAAATAACAGAACAGTTACAACAGTCTGGTAAGTTCAGAAGATGACATCACTTTACTGTAATGCAGCCTTTAAAACCAGGAAAAGAAACACTTATGCCATATTACGATATTACGATATCCAAAATCTAAGACGATATCTAGTCTCATATCACGATATTGATATAATATTGATATATTGCCCAGCTCTATGTACAACTTCTGTGCGGTACAAGAACACATTTTCCATATAACACATTCGGCTAAACCATTTAGTAGTGCATGCACGTAATATCTAGGAGACAGGATTGCTTCTGGCACATAGCCCTCCCCCTTTTAAGATGTAATTTGAAGGTTTAGGGCTATCAAATCACACTTTCATTTCCTTTTTTTCATATCCTTGCATATCTGAACATATACAACAGTTACAACACTGTCATGGTGTGTCAAGAGATTTCACACTGTCTCAACCATAATTGCCAGAGTTAATTGCTCAAAAGACTCCCTATGCGGTTTTAAACACCACAACAGGATTAAATACCAATTGATATTCCCACTCATGCTTTACACTGACATCCTTCACCAGTGAATGTATACCGTAAAAGGCACTAACAAGTTTGAGTCCTTACTGCTATTCACACTCTCTTTTATAGCGCTGCAGAGTTTGGCTAGTGTTTCTTTTGAACGCAGCCCAATAAGACATTAATCTTTCAGGAGTAGCTGAAACTCAGCATCTTCTCTTAAAAAAAGTGGTAACAGTGGCAACTGTACATAGTCTTTCTTGGACTATTTTAATACCTATTTTTTAATAACACTGTAAACAAATATGGGCTATGCTCAGGAAGTGGAAAAATAAAGTGTCTGCCTGTGTTTGCTGTGGCATAATGAGCGCTTTTGAAAGAACACTTAGTACATCATAAAGATGTCTCATTGCTAAACATTGCAGGATGGTAGGGGAAGACTCATCCCTGATTGGCTCGCCCTGACATTCTTACCCTAACCATAACCAATCCCACTCCTCTTGCCTAAACATAACCCTCCGCTTGTCTAAACCTAACCAACCCAACCAGAGCAGGCAACGAATAATAGCCATTCAGGGATGAGTTCCCTAATGAATATTCATGACTCTTCCCCTACCATCCTGCAAAAAAAAAAGTTTGCATACTGTACACCGAGAAAGATCAGCCCATTAAAAGGTGTCACAGCCTGCCTATATCTTACCCAGTAATGCAGTCACTTTACATTTTTCTCCACCAAGAGCCAAACTGACTGGAAGAGAGGAGCAAGGTTATTTTTCGTGTCTCAGTCTGATCTTGTGATTCCCTCGCAGAGATTGTTTTGAGCTCTGATGATATTGGTCAGGGAGAGCAGTCTCAGTGGCTTGATCCACAGTTGGTGCTGCATAACAGTAGCTATTGAATATTAAATGATCAGCCCCTGGGGAAATTAATGGGGTATACAGTGCCTTGCGAAAGTATTCGTCCCCCTTGAACTTTTCGACCTTTTGCCACATTTCAGGCTTCAAACATAAAGATATAAAACTGTAATTTTTTCTGAAGAATCAACAACAAGTGGGACACAATCATGAAGTGGAACGAAATTTATTGGATATTTCAAACTGTTTTAACAAATAAAAAACTGAAAAATTGGGCGTGCAAAATTATTCAGCCCCCTTAAGTTAATACTTTGTAGCGCCACCTTTTGCTGCGATTACAGCTGTAAGTCGCTTGGGGTATGTCTCTATCAGTTTTGCACATCGAGGGACTGAAATTTTTGCCCATTCCTCCTTGCAAAACAGCTGGAGCTCAGTGAGGTTGGATGGAGAGCGTTTGTGAACAGCAGTTTTCAGTTCTTTCCACAGATTCTCGATTGGATTCAGGTCTGGACTTTGACTTGGCCATTCTAACACCTGGATATGTTTATTTGTGAACCATTCCATTGTAGATTTTGCTTTATGTTTTGGATCATTGTCTTGTTGGAAGACAAATCTCCGTTCCAGTCTCAGGTCTTTTGCAGACTCCATCAGGTTTTCTTCCAGAATGGTCCTGTATTTGGCTCCATCCATCTTCCCATCAATTTGAACCATCTTCCCTGTCCCTGCTGAAGAAAAGCAGGCCCAAACCATGATGCTGCCACCACCATGTTTGACAGTGGGGATGGTGTGTTCAGGGTGATGAGCTGTGTTGCTTTTACGCCAAACATAACATTTTGCATTGTTGCCAAAAAGTTCGATTTTGGTTTCATCTGACCAGAGCACCTTCTTCCACATGTTTGGTGTGTCTCCCAGGTGGCTTGTGGCAAACTTTAAACAACACTTTTTATGGATATCTTTAAGAAATGGCTTTCTTCTTGCCACTCTTCCATAAAGGCCAGATTTGTGCAGTATACGACTGATTGTTGTCCTATGGACAGAGTCTCCCACCTCAGCTGTAGATCTCTGCAGTTCATCCAGAGTGATCATGGGCCTCTTGGCTGCATCTCTGATCAGTCTTCTCCTTGTATGAGCTGAAAGTTTAGAGGGACGGCCGGGTCTTCGTAGATTTGCAGTGGTCTGATACTCCTTCCATTTCAATATTATCGCTTGCACAGTGCTCCTTGGGATGTTTAAAGCTTGGGAAATCTTTTTGTATCCAAATCCGGCTTTAAACTTCTCCACAACAGTATCTGGGACCTGCCTGGTGTGTTCCTTGTTCTTCATGATGCTCTCTGCTCTTTAAACGGACCTCTGAGACTATCACAGAGCAGGTGCATTTATACGGAGACTTGATTACACACAGGTGGATTCTATTTTTCATCATTAGTCATTTAGGTCAACATTGGATCATTCAGAGATCCTCACTGAACTTCTGGAGAGAGTTTGCTGCACTGAAAGTAAAGGGGCTGAATAATTTTGCACGCCCAATTTTTCAGTTTTTATCTGTTAAAAAAGTTTGAAATATCCAATCAATTTCGTTCCACTTTATGATTGTGTCCCACTTGTTGTTGATTCTTCACAAAAAAATACAGTTTTATATCTTTATGTTTGAAGCCTGAAATGTGGCAAAAGGTCAAAAAGTTCAAGGGGGCCGAATACTTTCGCAAGGCACTGTAACAGCAAAGGGGCTCTATCACAAGTCTGGTTAAAATGACAGTGTCAGGAAAGAGGGAAAAAGGGGCTTTGGGCCAAAACGCTGAGCACACTTCGTGTTATCTATTGAAGTTGCAGAGCTGCAGGTGCCTAGGGCTCGACTCTCTCTCTCTCTCTCTCTCTCTCTCTCTCTCTCTCTCTCTCTTCCTGTGTACACACTTGACTCTTCTGTGAGAAGAGCAGCAACAGCTGTTTAACCTGAAGCACTATTGTCCAACCGAGGGATTTATGGATAAAGGACTGTCGGTGCAGAGAGAGAGTTGTCTCATTCAGCCTGTGAATAAACATCATTCGCTATTCCAATAGAAAATGACCAGCTGAACAGCTGCTCTCAAACTTACATTTTGCATAACTTGCAAAAACAATCCCAAAAAAAGCATACCCTGTGAGAAAGATGAGTGAAACCAATAATATTAAACAAGGTTTCCTGGGTTGAGAGCTTGTTTTAATGGCAGATATAGTACACAGAGAAGCCCGAACAGGCTGCCTCCCTGTTGGACAGCTGTACTAATGGAATCCTGCATAGTCTCAATTATAGCCAAGTCCCAAATCTACTCTAAGTGCCAGGCTGAAACAAGTTTGTGTATTTACAATTTTATTTCTCTACTGAGACCTAACAAGAAAACCAAGAAGGATGCATGAGTGTGGAGCCTAAAGGCAAATAGTATGCCATAGGAGACTGTCTGTTGAAAACTACATTAGAATCAAGCCAAATTTTTAATGGAATGTTTAGGTTGTTTCATGACTTTATCCAGAACACAGTTGGCTAACTAATCTTCACAGCAAAGTAACATTTTACAACAGGGATTGTTAAGGGTCACCATTTGCCCCATTAAAACACCAGCACCCATTGTTTTCTATCCCATATCATTTTGAATGGGGGTTGTGCGTTTAGGCTGCGGCGGGGGTTGCCGCAGGGGGGACACTCAAAAAAGCGCAGCGGATTTCGGTGCCTCATTCTGGTGCCACTGATATGCCTGCACTTCTCTCTGATGCTCTGAAACAGATGTTACAGGCATCAGAAACATTGCTGCATGTGACGCTAGTTAACACTATACTCAACAGCAGCTAACATTAGCCTACCGCTAGCTAGTTGCTGGATTAAACACGGTTACAATGCTGACAGCTAACGCTAAACGGTGTAAAGTTTGTCTGTATTTCACTGTAGAGGATTCCGACACCGGGATGTAACAATCTGTAGCTGCTGTTGTCGGAAAAACACAAATGGTGCGTTCAAGAAACTGGTAATTTACAGCCTCGTAGTGCATTCAAAGTTGTTGTTAAATGCCCTTTTCCCATCTGGTGGATGTTTTTGTCATTCAACAGCTATTTACTAGTGAAATAAGTTATTGTTATAGTGATACATAGAGTATACATTATTATTAAATCATTTAATTTTGACGATATGGCCTTAGCAATAAACAAACCGTTCTTTAATGTCGCCAACTGTTTAGTACCCTTCTTTTTTTAAACTTTCTTAAACCGTATCTGTTCAGGCACCGTTAAGGCACCGATACCATTTTAAAAGTACTGCTTTAGCACCGGTATCCAAAACAAACAATAACCAACCCTAATATTGACTCTAGATTCAAATGTGACCAGATTAAATATATAATCTTTACATTCATTTGATTCCCAATCAAGATACACTGGTAAGATTTGCTTTCCATTGTTAATATGTACTTAAAAACAGTTCTGAAATGCAAAATAATAGAATTTTAATCATGTGATAAAACATGTAATTAACTATAGAAATTCAACGATTAATCGCGATTAAGAAAATGTAATCGTTTGACAGCCCTAGTAAAGACCTATCAGGCAGGATATCTTATATATGTACCACGATAAGGAGTAGGAAAATAGCCTTTGTATCCGTATACGCAACGTCTACATATGTTTTTTTCCCCACACCTAACCAATGAATTGCTTTCTCTCAATGAATATTCACTGATTATAGGGGGAGACATGAATGCAGTACTAGATTTAAATCAGGATAGATTAGGGGTCAATCACACAAAAGCCCAGAAACTTATTTCGGACATGTTTAAAGCAGTTGTGGAATCCCACCATCTTACAGATATATGGAGGATGCACAACCCTACTAGCAAGGATTACACCTTCTTTTCCACACGTCACCTCACCCACTCCCGCATTGATTATATTTTGTGCTCCAGTGAGCTTAAGGCAATGTTCCACATGATAGCAATAGAACCAGCAATTCTGTCTGATCACAATGCGCTGATAACCACATTCCATTGTGATATGTTAGGAGAAAGATCTAGGAGGTGGCAATTCAATAATTCCCTTCTCCAGAACACAGCTTTTTGATGCAGAATTTAGAGCCAGACTGGCTGAGTTTATATCAATCAACACCGACTCAGTTTCTGACCCTGTGCTTACCTGGCAGGCAACTAAAGGATTTATTAAGAGATTTCACATCTTCCTGCAGTCAACTTGAAGAGGAAAAGAGAGGCAAGGATTGCTGAGTTGGAAGAATGCTGTAAATCTTTAGTGCAGTCTCTTAAGACGTGTTTTTCGAAATCTACACATACTCTTCTAGTCACAAGTTGAACAGAGCTAAATGATCTGCTGAATTCATAATGCACAGAGTGAGGCAAAATTATTATTTTAATGGCTGTAAACCAAGCAAATTGCTTGCTCTGAAATTAAAACAAAGCGAATCCAGAGCTACTATCAACGGCATCCGCACAGACCTAGGTATCTCAACAAATCCTAAGGATATCAGCTCCACTTTTCAATCCTTCTATTCAAAGTTGTAGGAGTCCTCCTGCAACTCAGATCCGACACAGTGCCAGGAGTTCCTAAAAGAACTAAACCTGCCTCTTCTTGACCCAGAGGAGGCAGAAGAACTGGGTCAATCTGTAACGTTAGAGGAACTCAAATCAGTGTTAAAAACAGTTTAAAAAAAAAAAAAAAAGGGAAAACGCCAGGGTTGGGTGGAATTCCATCAGAACTTCTTCTTCCTACAGTATTTTGACATATTAGGACCTACCATTTTACAAGCTTTAACCTCAGCCATAGAGAATGGTACTTTCCACCAACAAACCAACACTGCGCTAGTTTCTGTTATGCCCAAAAAGTGCAAAGATCTTACGGATTGCTCAAATTTCAGGCCCATCAGCCTCATCGGGACTGATATTAAGCTTTGATTCCAAAGTCTTGGCTCTCCGCCTAGAGCGCTTTATTGAGAAGCTAGTCCACCCCGACCAATCAGGTTTTATACCAAAGCGTCATGCAGCAGACAATGTACGCAGACTATTTCATGTAATAGAAGAAGCCAAAAACCTTCCAACTACGGCAGCAGTTTTATCAGTGGACGCGGAGAAGGCTTTTGACCGCCTAGAGTGGAACTACTTGTGGGGAGTAATGGAGAGGCTTGGCTTGGGGGCTAAATTCATTGACATGGTGCATACTTTATATGCGAATTCCACGGCCATAGTCTCAACCAATGGCTTGCATTCTCAGCCATTTCCAATCGAGCGGGGCTCGTGACAGGGATGCCCGCTTTCCCCCATGCTGTTTACAATCTCTCTTGAACCATTAGTCCAAGCCATAAGGTAAAATAAAATCTGTAATGTCTCAATATCTCACCTCAGTATTTGATATTTTGTTGTTCATCTCTGATCTTGAGGACTCTATTCCAAAAATTCTTAAGATCTTCAATGAATTTGGCTCAATTTCCGGCTATAAAATTAGTTGGAATAAATCTAATCTTTTATTGAACAACAGGCAGGTGACATCAGCCATTAGTGTTACAATACCAACCCAAAGCAAAATTACATATTTGGGCATCACCATACACGCATCGCTACAGCGAGTTGTCCAGCATTTGTCGCAAGTCAGCCAACATGGTTGCGTTGGTCACTCTGGCACGAACAGCACACCCAAGCTGATCCCACAAGTGTTCAGTGGGGTTGAGGTCAGGACTGCTGGTTGAAGAATGGGATGCCATCCCACAGCAGTGTGTGACCAGCATGAGGAGGAGGTGCCAGGCTGTTGTGGCTGTGTATGGTTCTTTCACACGCTACTGAGGCTCCTGTTTGTGAAATGAATAAATTGTTCAATTGCCAATATGTCTTGTTTCTTCCATCTTCAATCATCCAATCCACCAAACGAGTCAATGGCAGAATAAGCTGTTTGGCATTGGCAGAGAAGATTTGGCAAATTTTTCATGGGTGCAACCCACATACTCAGCGCTGCTGCTCATCCCACAAATGCATGTTCCTTACAAATGGGGCAACATTTGAAAGGGAATTAAACAAGCTTTCCAATGGTATAATATGTATTGCCAAAAAGCATTGTTACCACAGAGAAATAATCTACCAAACACAAATTTCCTTAATTTTTGTGCTAAGTTTATATTAAGTAATGTTCAGAGGGATCTGGCCAATTGGTCTGCGCTGCCAACATTGCTACGGTCCAGGATTGCTGTTGTTAAAATGAACATAGTTCCTCGTGGGAATTTTTTAAGTACAATGATCCCCTTACCTCCACTAATAAATTTCTGTAAGAAACTTGATACCTGAATTCGGCAGTATATTTGGAATAATAAACAACCTAGGCTAAAGTACTCTACCCTGCAACGTACCACAAACACAGGAGGCCTGGCCCTCCCCAACTTTAAAATGTACCACAGAGCCTTTCAGCTAGAGAGAAATAGAGCAAAACCTCACTGGAAGTCTAAGACTACAAGACCTTACCTTTTACAGGGGTGTGTCCAAAAAAGTGTATGCTAGCCTATGGCCCTATTATCACCAACACATTGACCAACTGTAAACAGGTGGAGGAGCAACTACGCTAAACCAATAAGTGACATTTGAATACTCCAATATGGCACAATGCACACTTAATGTCTGGTAACAAACCCTTTGCTTGTAACTAGTGGAGTGACAGAGGTATTTATACTTTAGACCAGCTATTCAATGAGAAAGGTATGTTGAGTTTTGAAGACCTGAGAGCTAGTTTTGAATTCCCCAGGACATCCTTCTTCTTTTATCTTCGCTTAAGATCAGCCCTAAAATGTTACGGAGTGCCATGGGTAAACAGTCTTGAGGCGCACCCAGTCATTAAATGGTTTGTCGATTTTCCTGTGAGAGGATTAGTGTCCAAGATTTATGCTAAACTGATACAAGTTTCCGTAGGAGAACTCCCAATAGTAAATCAGAATCAGAAATACTTTAATAATCCCAGGGGGAAATTATTATTGTTACAAACTCCAGATATACAAACAACATATATTATACAGACATCATATATATATATATATATATATATATATATATATATATATATATATATATATATATATATATATATATATATATTAGGAACAGAATACATATATACAAATGTACAACAAACAAATTTAAAACAAATTTACAGTTATAATATATAAAAGATCAAATGTACAGTAATAATGTGCAAAGATTGCAAAAAAAAAGTGATTGTCTATGTTTTGAGATGATTACTGAGAGGGGGTGTTTGACTCTCCGAGGGAGGCGTTGTAAAGTTTAATGACCACAGGCAGGAACGATTTCCTGTGGCACTCTGTGGTGCATCTGGGTGAGAGGAGTCCTCTGCTGAAGGTGCTCCTCTGCTGGGCCAGTGTGACGTAGAGAGGGTGTGAGACATTATCCAAGATGGACTAAAGCCTGGACAGCATCCTCCTCTCAGCCACGGTCGTCAGTGTGTCCAGCTCCTCCCCCACGACATCACCAGCCCTCCTGATTAGTTTGTTTAGTCTGTTGGTGTCAGCGACCTTCATCCCACTGCCCCAGCATGTGACAGCGAAGAAGATAGCGCTGGACACAACAGACTGATAGAACATCCTCAGCATCGTCCGGCAGTTGTTAAAGGACCTCAGCCTCCTGAGGAAAAAGAGTCGACTTTGGCCCTTTTTGTAGACAGCCTCCGCATTTCTAGTCCAGTCCAGCTTATTATTTAAGTACACCCCTAGGTACTTATACTCCTCAAGAAATGGGAATGAGAGCTGAGCCCTGAGGGGAACTTAACTAATTGGGAGACAGTTTGGGACAACATTTTCCACTGTTCCAAGAACCCAAATCCACCAGTATATCCACTTCAACATATGTCATAGGACACATTGGACTCCTCAGAAGAGATACGTCTCTAAAGTCATCCCCACTCCCTATTGCACATTCTGTCAACCTGAACAAACTGGAACTTTCCTGCATATGGTCTGGGAGTGTGAACAGGTGCATGAGTTCTGGAATAAAACAACATCAATAATATCTGATGTGATCGGATGTCGAATTCCTATTGACCCGATTGTTTTGTTACTTAATGACGACCCTAAATTACACCTGCTTGAGTGACAGAGGGAGATTTGGCTAGCCGGCTCAACTGCAACCAAGAAAATGATAGCTCAACGCTGGCTCCCTCCTCACTCGCTTTGTATAAAACAGTGGTTGGCGTATTTTCTAGACATAGTTATGCTTGAGCTCTCTACAGCAAGGATTAACAAAGCCAAATCATCAAATATCAACCTATGGAAAAACACAGCAGCACATATATCAGAACGAATGACCTCAGCGCCACAAGAAATAGAGGAGTGTGACTAGGTAAGGTGTGATTTCTGTTTATTTGTTTTGTTGTCCTCGAGATCACAGAGGGTGGGAGAGGGTTCTTGTTCAATTTGTGTTTCTCTGTTCTGTATGTCTAATGATAAAACACAATAAAAAAATGTGTCTTTCAAAAAAACAAAAAAACAAAACGCAGCGGGCCTGCGATGAAAAGTTGAGATCGACACAACTTTTGGAGAAATACAACCCCACTTCACGCTGCGGTGGCCAATCATGTAACCAGTGATTGTCATTGTGTTTGAGCTATGGTTTGGGGCGGTGTGAGAGTTCTATACAGTAAACAGGAAACATCACTGCCTTTATCGCTGCCGCAGAAAAGTTTTACACTATGAGGGTAAAAAATTAAACGCAAGCACTGAAGTGCCCGGGAGTTTGTGTAATAGCTGAATGTTTCCACCAAAGCACTCGCTATGTCTCGCTCATCTCTTTCCTTTCTCTCTCTCATGTGAAATAAAGCTGCCTTCAAGTGCGGTCGGAAACGTCAAAATCTATAAACGATCTGACCAAAAACAGTAATTGTGAAATATAAAGTCTACTTGTGCTTTGTTGGGGGGGTTTAAGAACACAACAAGACATCACACAAATGGGCCGTTTCGATGACACTCCCCCTGCCGCACCACCCTGCGGGAAATCGCCGGATCACTTGGTGTTAATGCCCACTAAGGGTGAAGCCCCACTGAACGCAGTGCAACACCAAGTGCCCCTATTCATTGTCTATGAGACGTGAGTGAATTGCTTCTCAAAGCATTATGGGATAGCAGGAGACACAAAAGTGACCAGCAATGCAAAAAACGTAGCTGAAAATGTTTGCTTTATGCAAAAAGTTCCAAAATTACCTTTACCTGCTGTGGATAAATGTCTGTGGAGGAGGCAATTATTATTCAAGGTTTTGTGATCCGATTTTTAGGTGGCCCAGTTGCCTACAAGATTACCAACACTTAAAGAAGTGCATGTTGGTATAGAGTCACATAAATTGATGGAGATCAATGGTTTATTTAACAGGGACCACAAACAATGTTTCAGATTAGCGATGTAATATAATGGTGTACTTTTATATAGGATGTCTTTCTGCAGCTAATGTGCAGCCCTAATCCCTGGTTGGGCTCATTTACATAGTGGTTACTAACAAGGAAGCTACTAGATTGCCTAGAAGCATTGACAGGCCCACAGCAATGAGCGAGAAGTGGCAAAGATGATTTTTTTTTGCAATTTGTATGCCTCCTGTGGCTCTCCAGCTGCTTTACCTCTACTACTTCTTTGGGCTATATGGTGCGTTGCAGTGTATACTATGGCTGTAAGTGCTCTGTGATGCACTCAAAACCACTAAATCAAGCATCAAACTTGAAAAACTATGGCCTCTGCCGGACCTTTTGCTAGGGTGGCACGATATTGACAAAATGTGATATTGCGATATCAATTATGAATATTGCAATATCAATATTCATTTTCGATATTTTTAAACATAAGTAACATTACTAAACTTATGGGAAAACGCATCAAAATAGATTCATAACAAATAAAACAAGTTTTCTTACAACACAAGGTTTATTTCAACTGACACTGTCATATTGGAAAGGTAAAACATTTATAAATGAATAACGACCATGTCTCAGAACAGGACATGTTTTACTGGTTGTACAGTATAAAAACAATAAATAAAGAGCATCTCTACAGAACAGGACATATTAGAAACAGTATAAAAAAATACTGCATACTTATCGCAACACTTTCAATATAATATTGCGCAACGTGATATCGCGATAACGATATTGAGTCGATATGTCATGCACCCCTACCTTCTACCATATCCACTGTAATCAATGTAAAAGCATAGGGCAAACCGGTGATCTCTGTAGATTACATATTGCTCATCAGTGAACTGCTCAGTTTAATATAGTGTTGCACCATTGAACACAAGTAATGCATAAATCAGCGCTTGCCCTGGGGGTTGACTCACCCTCCTCCCCGGAGTCTTCCCCTGTGAATCAGGCTGCTTTGACATTCACCTGCCTGCCCTCATGGGTAAAGTAACAGACCAGTTGCTCTAATCTTTACTCAACCAGTGATTTAGCTTGCCTGTCTGCACTGATAACACACTCTTATCAGAGTCAGCCTGAGAAGAGGAGATGAGGGTTGTGCTGTGAGTTAGCCGGCATCCTCCTTTTATCTTAGCCTTGGTAGCCTCTATTCCATACACCCACTGAACCCTAACACTCATCTATTCAACAGCACAGAATCCTTGGCGTGGAGCTTTGAATTTCACCTACATGCGCTCACACAATGGCAGCCTCCAGATCCATCTAGTCAGATGTCCTTTAACTACGTCGGCTTCATTGCGAATGCTGTCATTTTGACGAGATTACTTCATAACTTGCGGAAGAAATGCTTCAATAATTCAGACCTACACTAGAGTTTGTATTCATAACAGCTACAACTTGAGCAAAAATGGAGCATTGATAAGCTTGATAAGCATGACTAATGCCTTCAGTAATTACTTTCTACAGTTGAGGACAGTAATAGGAAAAAAATGTTTTATACTAAAGGCCTTAATGTACTCTGCTTTATGGAATGGTGATGGACCACTTGTTAGCAGCAATTATAGTGCAATACACTGAAAAAAAAAGTCTTTTGAATTTTCTTGATTGTGTACATCGGTCCCACATGATCAGAATGTGGTTAACTGAAATACTTTTTTTCTTTCTCTCTATTACTTATTTCTTGTCAAACCAACATATTGTATTCACATTAGGCTGTCTATTAAAATTGTGTTAATTTAACATTATTTTTCCATTACAGTAACATGAGTTTATTGTGTAATGTTAAGTAATTTAATCAAGTTCAGGATACCTGATGTTGGACTGTAACTGCAACTTGATTTCTTAAAGCTAGTATAATGTAAAGGTATTATGTAACTTTAAGGCAATTTCATCATGTCCCTGGTACCCGAGTGGGGTCTCTAAATCTAACATGATTTGTGAAAGTTAACTCTATCCAAATGTATTGTAGCCATCGGTTCCTTGTTATGTGTGTAGATAAATACAGTTGTATGTTGAAATGATTTGCATTGACAAAAAAGGCAGTCAGAGTTCTGTACTCAAAATTGTCTATATTAAAACTTGTGTACCAATTTTACCCAAAACGAATGACTCCGTGCAGTTGCCATGAACAGATTTTACAGGGGGATCAAAAATCTTAACCTCTACATCAACAGCACTGGATTCAACCGCACAACTATGCAAACCACAATGTTTTCAAATCATTGTAAATTATGCATGTAGTGCAATGGTTTTAAATATAAAGTAACCTCGTACTATCCATCTTCACAGTAACAATAGGAGCATATACTGTACTTCGAAACATATCTTCATAGTGGACTTTGAACAGCAAAGACATTTATAATACTTCAAACATATCTTCAGTGGACACGGCAAAGACAATTATAGTACTCTTCTAAAAGTGCAAATAGAAAATACTGTGAACTCTTCTCACAAACAGTGCTCTCCTGAGAGCAAATAAAAAAATAGAACACCATTTCCCTGAAATAGTCAAAATCAAACATTACGAATAAGTGATATAAGGCAAAATAAGAGCTAGTGCTTTGTTACAAAATTGACTCCTAAGCTTAAAGGGTAACTTCAGTTTTTTTCAGCCTGAACCCTATTTTCCTATGTTTTTGTGTGAATCTTTGAAAATTGGTCAATGTGAACCGGGCTGCAATGTTATATAGGGCAACTGTGCATGGTCAGTTAGTGTCCACTAAAAGTTCTGTTGTTGCTGCTGACAGACTGATTATTATTGTCAGCAGCATAAGTTTCTGATAACATTAAGGAAAGGATCCCTACAGAGATAGACCTTTTTGTTAAAGAGTCTGGTGGGTTTGGTGATGGTGATTTCGGGGCTGTTTCATGTTAAACAAAAAGGATCTTACTGTTTAACAAAAAGGTCTATCTCTGTAATGTTGTACGACAAGTAGAATATTAATCTGAGACTGTCAGCGGCAAAAACAGCACTTTGCCATAAATTGAAGGTGTGCAATTGTCCTATAATTTACATTGAAGCTTGTTTGGCAGCTGCCGACTGAAGAGATCTCGCTTTTAGGCCTGTCGCGATAGTCAATAAATCAATTAATCGCACAATAAAAAAAAAAATGAGCTTGATAATTTTTCCGGCTGCGATAATGCCATTTGCATGCTTGTTTGTTTTCGTTGTCTCTCTCTCGCTGCACTTTGCAGTTAAGGCGCCGTCAAAAAAAAAAGAGAAAAAAAGAATATGTGTTACTCAGCGTCCTGTTTTCTCCCTTTCATTCCAAAGCATACAGTTGACAACCTGCAGGTGGAGGCGGTGGAGACAGGCTCGGACATAAACGCCGCTGTGGGCGACGTCTTGCAAGCGGTTTCAGGAAAGGTGTGTGTGTGTGTGTGTGTGTGTGTGTGTGTGTGTGTGTGTGTGTGTGTGTGTGTGTGTGTGTGTGTGTGTGTGTGTGTGTGTGTGTGTGTGTGTGTGTGTGTGTGTGTGTGTGTGTGTGTGTGTGTGTGTGTGTGTGTGTGTGTGTGTGTGTGTTCTTGTTTAACTATTTCCGTGTGGTCCAAAAACCGGGAATACAGTATACTTGTGGGGTCCGGACAGCTTTGTGGGGCCAAAATGCTGGACCCCACAAGGTTAAAGGGCTGTTTGAGGGTTAAGACTTGGTTTTAGGGTTAGAATTAGGTTATGGTTAGGGTGAGGGTAAGGGTTAAGGTTAGGCATTTAGTTGTGATGGTTAGGGTAAGGGGCTAGGGAATGCATTATGTCAACGATGGGTCCCCACAAAGATAGTGAGACGCTGTGTGTGTGTGTGTGTGTGTGTGTGTGTGTGTGTGTGTGTGTGTGTGTGTGTGTGTCGGTCCACCCCCGCGAAGCTCCGACCTGCAGGGGAGCAGAAGAAAGTAGCTGCGCCTTCACCAAAATGAAGAACTATTTTGGTACAAACATTTACTCGCCATGTGGCAGATAGCCATATAGAAAGACATAATTTATTAATTATATATTATTTAAATTTAATATTTAGTGTTTAATAAATAATTGTTAACGGTAGTACAGAGTCTGTAGTCTATTGCACAAACATTCGAGGAATGCTGCAAACATTTGACAGCCAGTACCAATTGCCTGGGAGACCATACTGTCACAAACGGCAATTCCACAACTGTACAACAGCGTGAAAGACGACCTACTAAAGGAGATCAAAGACATATTGTGGATATTTAAAATAGCTTCCACTTCCAGTGTTCCTTAGAAATAAAAGTGTATTGATCTTTGAAAAGGTGTACCTGCATTATTATGCCATTATCATTATATTAGATGAGAATGGTCTCAGAACGACAATATTATGGTTTATCGCAATAATTTCTGGGACAATTTATAGTCCAGCAAAATGTTTTATCATGGCAGGCCTACTCGCTTTATACTGGACCAATGTCGAAGATTATTGTTCCTATCAGTAACAAGAACAGAGGAACATAGGGTCCAGGTTGAAAAACCCAAAGTTACCCTTTAAATTGTGCACTCTATTTTCAAAGTAGTTTTACAAATGACGAAAAATATTAACCCTGTGTAAAAATAAATAAATCCTGAGGAATAAACAGAAAAATGTTTTCGAAAACTCTTAAAATTGTTTTCATAATGGCTTCACAAGGGAAAAAGTGGTCCATCTGGTATAGCAGTACCAAGGATGCCTGTTGGTTCATCGCTGACAGCTCAGTCTTTAATGAAGGAGTCTGTTTTCTAGAGAGAAAACTTTTGCTTTGTTTGCAAAAGGTTATTTCCATGCAGCTCCATGCAAATCCTGTCCAGTTAATTCAAACAAAAAAAAACTAGTCCAAAGGGTACAGCCATACCAACGATGCCTTTAGGGACAACTACACTGTTTGGCTGACGGCGCAGTCTCTCTGACCCTTTCACTGGAAGAGCCTGTTTTTTAGAGCAAGTGCTTTGTTGGAAAGTTTCCCTCCATCAAGTTCCATGAAAATCTTTTGGATTACCTCAAAAGGTATAACGAAGGCCAGCAGGGTAGCTGAAGTCCAGGGCATACAGTACATTAGTCCAAACAGCATAGCAACAGCTAATGCCACATCATCAATATCTTCACATCTTGATGCCTTAAAGGACAATTCCGATGTCCCCTGGTTCATCACATGAAGCATGTTCTTTAAGAACATAAATCCCAACACTGGTGTCTTCAATGGCCTTGTTTATCGTCTTCATCCATGCCCTGTTAAAAAAAAAAAAAAAAAAGGGGCAGTAAATAAGACCAATCGAGAAACAAATACATAATTATTAAATCATAAGGGAGTAGTAAGTAGGGCTGAATGATTTTAGAAAATAATCTAATTGCGATTTTTTTCCCCCCCACAAATATTGTGATTTTTTAAGCTCTTTGTCTTCTGTATTATTCAACAAAGACAAGCAATAAATCATTGTATGAACAATACAAGATTAGATAGATTAAACAAGGAGGCCAGGCCTGTATGTGATGATGAAATGAGGTGATGCATGAATTTATATGAATGACATCTTTTATTTAACTGCTTCAGTCACAGTAGTATATTGAGCACTGACCAAGCCTGGTGTAAACATTCATATTAAAGTCAGAAACAAATCACACAAACTAAAGTGCAGATTGCAGAA
This sequence comes from Zingel zingel, assembly GCA_023566125.1. Taxonomy (NCBI): domain Eukaryota; kingdom Metazoa; phylum Chordata; class Actinopteri; order Perciformes; family Percidae; genus Zingel; species Zingel zingel. The sequence continues at coordinate 21,540,733 of CM042316.1, read as the reverse complement.
ATATAAAAACAAATATGTGGCTTTACAACACTTAGTATTTAGATTATTTAATTATTTACTGTAATAAACATGGATTGCATTTTTTAAACACTGTCTTTGAACTTTACTAGACAGTTAAATAAGTAAAAATATAGTACTTACTGTATATATTATATACAACAAAGTATTTTTTTACAGCGCACACAGAGGAGCTGCCTCCAGCCCCTCCCCCTTGTGAAGTTACGCGTGCAAGACAGTGTTAACGTTGCACTTGCTCAGAGAGGCTATCGTTACGTTAGCATGCTGCTGGTGGTCTTGTTGTGGGATTAACTGTACTAATAAAACCGTTGAAACAAAGCAGCCACGCTGCTGTGAAAGCTCCCCGAATGTCATTTATCAGAGTCTGGTTGTTACCCCTCCCCGCTGCAGTCTCCTCCACTCCATATCTTTATAACGGAGCTAGCTAACTGGAGCTAGCCGCTAATCAGAGCTAATCGTTGCTAACCGAGCCTTCAGTTCTGCGTGCCTGTATCCATTAACTGCATGTATGGACTCAAGCCCGAAAAAAAACCCTTCATTTTATTAAAATGAAATGCGTCTTAGTTTAGCACTTTTGCTACACTTTGAAGTCAACTACTGGTGTACACTGTCATATGGGTACATATTTCTCTAAGAATATTACAACATGGTTACTACAAAGGTACTAGCCTTGCTGTCAACTCCAAATCACGTAGGAAAGAGATTGACAGTAAAGACAAAGAAAGATACAAATATGAAGATAAGTAAAATAAATAGAGGAAAGGTTCAAACTGAGACAAAAGATGAATATAGTAGGAGAAAGATGAAAAATAAATAGACGTAGGGCCTTACAATTTGTATGCCATTCTTGCCAATAAATTGTAGTATGCAAAATATTTACCATTTTAAATTGCCTTTCCACAATTCTAAAATCTTAATGTTTTTCAAAAACACGGTCATAAGAAATAACACTAAACAAACAGTTGGTGTTTTAATGTTTCTGACACTGTTAAAGGCTTGTTTAAAATGGCAATGTCTGTGAGAGTAGGTCCATTTTCATTTATAAACAATTGAGAAACAGATATTTCCATCTGTAACTTTCAATTATTTTAGGAAATATACATTAAAAAAGCAACACAAAAGAAAAGAAATACGACAGCACTTACCACTATAAAGCCTTTGATTGTGTATGCTGTTCAAACAGGATCCTATGAAAGAAAATATTTAGAATCAGTGAGGTGAACCAAGCACATTGGCTCAATAATTAAAAGACCACACAAAATAAAGCACACATGTGTGCTTCATTTTGTGTGGTCTTGCTGCAGCAAAGACACAAAGGCAAGCTAAAATCCAGTTTGAGTCCAACCTTAAGAACGCCGCTTCATTTATATGAAAACTTAGCGATTTATGGAGGGCTTCTTTAGTGTGCACGAGTGGAGAGAGTGCATTTAGGAAAATGACATGATAAACAAACAGTTCCCATTAATATTATATACTGTGCTAACGTTAGTTGCCCCGATACATTTTCATGTCAACAGCACCCTCCCGCATACAGTGGGGCAAAAAAGTATTTAGTCAGCCACCAATTGTGCAAGTTCTCCCACTTAAAAAGATGAGAGGCCTGTAATTTTCATCATAGGTACTCTTCAACTATGAGAGACAAAATGAGGAAAAAAATCCAGTAAATTATGGTGGAAAATAAGTATTTGGTCAATAACATTGACCAAATCTGGCGATTCATCTCGCCATCAGGTTATTAAATTCAGACATACTTTAAATCCTGGTCAACCATATTGCAACGAGCTAGTTCAGCGTATCACGCCTGACTGGATAGTGTGTTTTTCTTTAGGAGTGGGAAGGGCAGACAGCATGTTGCCTGTTTTGTCATTTGGGCTGCCTTGTTGAGTGCAGCGGCACTGAGAACATTATATTTCACACAATTTAAGCTCTTTTAAAAAAAAATGAAATAGGATTAGTCCAACGAATCGTTCGGTTTGTAATGCGCACCTAACCGAAAGCCTCGTACCGAACGGTTCGATACGAATACGTGTATCGTTACACCCTTAGTAATTAAATATTATAAATAGATAGAGAGAGGAATTAGGTATGGTATTACTTTACCACACATTTACACAGGCAGATAGAGAGCGGTTAAGTCTTAGCCTAAAGAAGAGCTCAGCAGGAGCACAGTCTGGCCTAAGTAAATCTCCCCCATGCAGCTTTGATGATCTAAAAGCTAACTTTAGAGTTTGTAAGTAAGATTTTGCAAGGGAAAGTTTTGCATAGCCTCGGGGCTAAGCCCCCCCTGTCTTTCAAACTTAGTGACGTCCCTGTTTGCTAATAATATGTTGGATTCATCTTATTTTGTATTTTTGAAAAAACTTTTACAAACAATTATTTGGAGGCCCGCCCTGCATTGACTCTGAGGACCCCCTAGGGGTCCCAGACCACCTGTTGGAGATCCCTGTTTTAGACAATATTTCTAAAATACCAATAAATGTTAGCTGGACATTTTTGTTAACAGTGTAAACATAGTTGAACTGGGACATTTGGCAACAGCAATATGACTATAATTTAACTATAAATCGAGGACTCTGTGTGTGTGTGTGTGTGTGTGTGTGTGTGTGTGTGTGTGTGTGTGTGTGTCTGTGTGTTGTCTTTTCCTGGTTCCGAAGGCTGCATTACAGTAAAGTGATGTAATATTCTGAACTTACCAGACTTACTAGCTGTTTTCTTATTTGCTTTTACTTAATTAGTCAGTGTATCCACCTTATTGGTGATTATTTATCAAAACTCTCATTGTGTTAATATTCTGTGAAAGCACCAATAGTCAACCCTACAATATCGCCGCAATATCGTCATCGATGTATTTGGTCAAAAATATTGTGATATTTGATTTTCTCCATATTGCCCAGCTCTACTTTAAATAATAAATGTTTTTTGTTTTTTTTTTTCATGTAAAACATCAGATAAATATTCATTCAACTCATATGGCATCAATGATTCTCTTTGAGTTTCCTGCTTTGCATATAAACATAGGCCACTCAGTGCTTTCTGTCATTGTTCCTGATGACAAGGACTTTTAACACAACAATCATCATCTGATCATGTGCTGCTGAGAGTTGTGTATTCAGTGCAAAAAGGTGTATATATAACAGACTGTGTATGCAGCATTTTTTTTTTTAAAGCTTTTTGCCCGCAGTGCTGTGAGTGCTATGTTTGTCAAGACAGTGGTGTGTTTGCCGAGCATTGAAGAGTGAGATTGGGAAGTGAGAATAGCCACCCAAGATAGACAGCTGCAGTGCTGTGTTGATTGCCACTTCCTCTTGTGTGATTTGAAATTGAGTTTCTCAGGATATATATAAAAAAAGTCTCCGCCCTCAGGTGCTCATCTTGCTGTACTGCCAATCAAAGCTGTAGCCATCTTGCATCACTATGCCAAAGCTTTAGCTGCTAAACTAGCCTGAGCCCTTCATCTCCGTACCAAGATGCCACAACCACTCTAACTCATCCTCTGACTGAAGGGCTGTGATTGGACAGACAAAACAGTGTTTTTGTACAGTGGTTTACAGATAAAGAAGATGACACAATGCCTGTGTGTGTGCAGTCAGACTGTGTTGCTCTTGCAATTGGAGTAACAAATTGTCTCCCCTTGTAATCAGCATCTCTATGCCTGCTGTTCTCATCAACATTCTTTGAATACTCTGTTGCCATGGTACCTTGAAAAATCTGCTGCTGAGATTTTTTTTTTCTTCCTGATATATTAATTCTCATTTTTCTGTCTGCTTACCTCATGGACAAAAACACTTAAAATAGTTAAAATAGATTGTTTGGGGGGGGGGGGGGGAAAGAAAAACATACGCTGAGAGAATAAAAGTAATGTTCTGCCGTGCACCTGCTGGATTTTTGTTGAATTAAATCTGTTTTAATACACAAACACTCACAACAACCCAATAAGAAATACGGAGTTTGAAATTGCTCTCGGCAGGAGTGTAGAGATTCCATCGGGGGTGGTGGTTGAAATCACAATCACCTCACACACAGGTCTTTATACAGAACACAACATTATAGGTTTTAGATAGAAATGCTCAGCCGAACATTCTAATCTTTCTCTTAAAATACTTTTCTCAGAAGTGCAGATAGGATCAGATATCTTTTAAATGCCTGACTCTCTGAATACCTGTCTGATCCATCAAGAGTTCAGTGAATCACATTCAAGAAACTCTGACTCCATTTGTTTTGACTAAGAATAAGTGAGTTCACACTTATTCTCGTATTGCCAGACCTTCCTCCACAGCGCTGCGGAGGAAGGTTTGGCTAGTCCACACAGCATTTCGGGATGGGAGAAAAACGTGCTCTGGTTTTTTGCCATTTCTTTAAACCAGGGGTCCGCAACCTTCGGCACGCGGTACCTTAACCAATGGCACGCTGGCAATATGTGTGCAAGAGAGTTATTGATGTGTTAAAATCATGGTTGAAATGCTGAATCACTTTCTCAGCCGCATGCCAAATTACAACGTTCACAGTTGCGCGACCTGTTATTTACGGTAGTTTGATTGACTTGTATCCCCACCATAGACTGTATAAAAACTATCCCCGAACGATACAAAGAGGATTACCAATGGCCACTGGGGCAGATGAACTAACGCTGGTCTCGTTACTGTAAGTAGGCTACAATAAAACCTTCGTGAGTAAAAAGCCAATACTACTCACAAATACAAATACTATAATAATGCACTCACCTGTGTAGACAGGCATAAACATGTAGAAAGCGATATTTCAATCTGCTCTGTCTGCTCAGTCCACTCTTGTCCAGCGCTGTTTTACGCAAACATAGCTCTACTCTGCAAATAGCTAATTTTTACAAACCAGCTACAACAAAAGCTGTCGGTTTGTAGTCTGTGTATCTTAGTTTGCCGGGAATCTTGAAATTTGGACACATTTTTATAAACTTAACTGCTGGCTAAATGAACCATCCTCTCCGCTGGAGCGGTAAACCTGTGGATGTATTAAGACCAAAACACATGCATGTGTCTACTTAATATGCACGTGAATGACGCAATCGTTATGTTTGCGTTCTTCATTCATGATGATGATGCTGGTTGTATTATTTTGCAACAGCATTGTTTTCATTGCAAATGAGGCATATGGGACCTGCTTATCAGTCCATGCAGCATTAAAGCTGGGCTTTTCCAAGTCAACTTTTCACTTCAGCCTCTTCGACAGTGACATTTTTACCTGACAACAGCCAGTTTCTTTCTGCAAGCATTTTCCACCAGTCAGGACACTGCATACTACAACCATGTTTCCGTAATTATAATAATAATATACAATAATAATAATTACAATGTCCTGATTATGGGAAATAAATGTTATCAAATGTTGCTATGGAATAAAATTACACATTCCCTGGATATAACATTTTGATGTGATGCCATAATTAAACTTAATGTTGACATGGTACACTAATAAACAAGAAATTTTGGATTTTTGAAGGAAACGGACATCCGGCCGAAAAGAGGGACATCCAAAATAGTATTATAAATGTATAATGAATCAAATGATAATGTGTAATATGAAAGTTGTTGTTTGTAGTTTACGGACTCTCACCGCTTGTATCAACCTTGCAGGCAGCTGTTTTTAGCGAGAAAGCTTTGATAAACCCAGTGCTCAGCACCAAACAGCAGACAGACAAAGGTAGCAATTAACCTGTGGGCATAGCGGAGTATTTGATAGCTAAAGAGCCAGAAATTTCCCTCAAGCGTTTGTGGAGCTCAAAAGAGCTAAAAGGAGAACTTACAATTGTCAGATGCCAAATGATGCCAAATGATGCCAAATGAATGTGTCAGCTGGATGTGTAAATTGGAAACTGTTTGGTAACACCTTTGGCATAACTTGTTAAGGTGATATGTCAATGTTGTGCTTTCCACTTGTTCTGTGGCCAAAATTACTTGATTGATTGATTGATTGATTGTTGCAGATATCATTGCTAACAAAGTACTCGTATTGTGGATTTTGCATTTTTAATATATCATTTTGCTTTCACAAATTCTTGCTTGCTGTCAACAGTTAGTAAGAACTGACATGTATCTTTATGTTCAAAGGGGGAAAACATATTTCACAAACTTGCAGCTGCTCTTGAAGAACAGATAAATGTCAAAAAACTGCGCTCTCAGCCTTCATCAGGGTCCAAGATGCCTATGGCCCTAATCAACCATATACAAGAAATACAGAAACCTTTTCTAAGACTGGAGGCATGCAGAGATTCATTAAACTGTAAAACAACAGATGTGACGGATGATTTAATGCCTCTGTTAAAAGTGAAACAAAGTGCCCTTTGAAATGCTGAATTACTGAGTGCAGGAGCTCTATTAAGAGAGAGGGTGTCAAAAATTGTGTAGAAAGCCACTTTAAAGAGGCCAGACACCTCATGTCTGCTTTTTCTTTTATTGGCATTGAGAAGGTGTCTCTTGGTCCAGGAGGAGGTCATTTACATTTCATTAAAAATAAATCGAGAATATTTCTTTTTTAAAAGTCTTAACCAAGCTTTTTGAACATATCCACTAGCAGTTTTATCATAATGCTGGATCCTTAAAGAATGCAAAACCGATTTTACCTTGTCATAGTTGAATAATGACCCACAATAATGAGTTTATTGGGTAACTAGGACATACATAGAACCTCAAAATCCCATTGACACCTCTTTCCTCTGCAAATCTCACAATTTGAAACTGCCTCTGAAAACAGGCAAATCTCAATGAGCCGCCTAGTTGATGTCAACTCGGTGGCTCCTCCTCATTTGGCTCTAGTCTCTATCTTTTTTTTTATGTGAGAAATCAACTATGTAGAGGTGAAATATGGGCCGTTTTACGAAAATTGGTGTCTAATTGCAAATTTTGTCCGATTGTGTGTCAGAGTTCAGCGGCCGGTGCTGCCTGTGTTGCTGCCTCGCCGCCAGCCTGCCTTCCTTCACAGACCCCGGCTCGCTGTGAGCTAGATGGAGCTCCGTCACGGCTGGCAGCCCACAGCACTCCATACCCGCGCAAAGTCACAGTTTTTTGGGTTAATGGACTACCAAACGCTGCTGCCCTGACAGAGCTCCAGGGCCTGCAGCTCCCCTCTTCTTGCTAAATGGCCGGTGTGTGTGAGTGAGAGCGCGGTCAGCGAGCTTGTTACGCCAGCAGTCTATTACCACAGGTTCCAGTTAATCTTATGTGTGTAATTATAATGGGTTATTTAATTTAATGAGTAATTTAAACAAACGATCTGACAAATAAACGCCTCTTGTCAGCGAGTCTCATTGATAGAGCCTTCAGCTGGATGGAGCTCTATCAGTGAGAGCTAGCTCATTGAAAAAAATTCATTAAATTAAAATCGGACACCATTGTTAGCTTTATAAGACCTTGGGGTAGATGTTATATAAGTGGCATAATGAAATTCAAACTGTAAATATACTCTAATTACTTTCTACATTAATTTCTATGTGGTTAGCCCAAACCAATCAGCGCGCAGCTCATCTAAATATTCATGAGCATACCATATTTGGAAGAAAAGCTCTTGTTCCAAATAGAGCCATATTCACAGGGTAGTTAAGGGCCTAATAATAAAATAGCATTCGGGCAATTTCCAGCCCAACCAATGTTACATACCCTATTAGGAGACCTTAAGGAACAGTGTAAAATACCCTATATAATCATTCTATCACTCCTTTAATTAAACTCTGTATAATTTTTGATGTTTTTTAATCCTGGCATCTCAGTGGCTATTTTACATGCACCTGAGAATTAACTATAGATGTTACCTTGTTACACTGATGAAAGGTTTGGCTTTGGTTCCTAAAGAGCAGCAGGATTCTTTTTAACTTAATAAAGACAAACTCAGAGGATTGCATGTGAGTGAGCAGTACCTCAGATGGCCCATGTCTATCTTTAAAGGTCCCATGACATGGTGCTCTTTGGATGACCTTAGTAGTCCCCTAATACTGTATCTGAAGTTTCTTTCCCGAAATTCAGCCTTGGTGCAGAATTACAGCCACTAGAGACAGTCCCACAATGAGCTTTTCTTAGGATGTGCCATTTCTGTGTCTGTAGCTATTGAGGAGGAGAGAGGGAGGGGGGCAAGGTGGAGAGTGGGGGTGTGGCCTTGACCAACTGCCACTTTCAGGGCTCCAGACTGCGACCAAATGGTCGCAAAATGCGACCAAAATTTGAGAGTTTTAAATCCAGTCACACATGTACGACCAGTAAATTTGCCCCCTTTTTTACACGTTAAATGTCGAAATTTCGGTACCTGACAGCGCATAAGCTCAAGCTTATCTGTCCTCTGAAAATTGCCAGAAAGCGGAGCTCTGACACAAACACACACACACGCATAGCTGCGGACGGTGCAAACTACGTCGGCTCTGCAGTTTTGTTGAAGTCACAGTGAGTCACGGAAATGCCGATAAGTGGTTTCAAGTGTGGTTACAGTTTTTCAAAACTTCACGCAGACAGCGTTTGCTGCAATATGATATTAATGGAGAGCCGAAAGCGGTCACGGTGCTGTTGACGTTACACTTCCTAAGCAGGCACAACAGTGGTTTCTGTGACCTGGGGACTGACTGACAGGCTGAGTTTGTAAGGCAAGGCAACTTGATTTCTACAGCAGCTTTCAGCAACAAGGCAACTCAAAGTGCTTTACATGAAACATTAAAGAGCAATTAAAAATTGTCATGAAAATAAAACATAAAAAATAATGTACAAATACAAGAATAAAAGTTACACTGAGTAAGAAATGAATTGCCTAATTATTCAATTTAATAGGTTGTAGGGATGGGTTTGGGAGGAGGAGGATTTTGTTTAATTAATAAAATAACATATATGTATAACGTACATAGGATAAATAGGTTTGACAATAATTTTTACAACTGAAATAATTGTTTTGTAATTATAGAGGGAAAGTACCAAAAAAAGGGTACCGTTGGGTACCAATATTGGTTCAGTAGTAGCCTAAACAATGCATGTTTCATTTTAAGTTGAATTCATTGTAATTGTAGACTAGAGCTGGTATATATATATATATATATATATATATATATATATATATATATATATTTTTTTTTTTTTTTTATTATTAATTAATAAATTATTTTTTTTCATGCACGATGGTGCTGTCAGTTAACCTATGTTGCATCTTCAAAAGTGACACTGAATTTGAAACAGCACATTGTAATTTCTGCATCTATTATCAAAGTATTTATTAGTAATACAGTGGAAATTAGTAGAAATGTGAATATTTGGTTAGCATGTTGATTTACGGTGTGTGCCCCTAAATTTTCTGGTTGCGCCCCTAAAATTTTCAGTTGGGGGCCACTGTGCTCCTAGTGAAAAAAGTTAGTCTGGAGCCCTGACTTTGCTCATTTGAAAGCCATGATGTCTCTCTCTTTCTCATCAAGCCCCCAGGAAGAGCGCCATGTCTAAAAGCCAGCATGGGCTTAGCGGATAATGGTGGTACGTCATTAGCATTTCCCAAACTGGCGGGCTATCGGCTAGCTAGCTAGTTGCTAACATCAGGGGTAGCTAGCATGGCTGTATTAAGATCTATAGCTACATAGCTAGCTATATGCCTACATAATGTTACTACAGACATAGTGATTACATCGCCTTGGTTCTCTTATGATACATCTGAGGGTTGTAAAGCTTGTAACGTGGATGAGAGCTTAAGCCATGGATGAGCTCTGTTCACAAAACTGCAGGCTAACTGCTAGCGATAGTTAGTAGCTAGCTAGCTAGTAGCACGACATAATTATTAAATCTCCTTGGTTGTCTGGCTAAATACATCCATCACTTATTTAGCTAAGCATGTAAACGATCGGGAATAACGAAAACACAATGTTTAACGTTAGTGAATATTTTAGACAATGAAAACAGTGAGTTCATGAGTTCGCCACTTGTAAGAGACACAAGAGATAAGCTCATGAACGAGCATGTTGCTACCGGTTGCTAAGACGACACAAACAAATTGTTCTGAGCGCTATGTTTGCCTAATGCGCTTTTGAGCACTCTCATTGGAATGTACGGGGCTTCCCGCCGAACGCTGTATCCAGTTCTCTTAATACATCCATGGGCTTCCCACCGAACGCTGTATCCAGTTCTCTTAATACATCCATGTTTCTCATGGGTGGGCCAAATTCCCTGCGCGGGCAAAGCAGAGAAAGGGGAGGTAACCTTCTTCCTTATGACCTTATAAGGAGCAAGATTCCAGATCGGCCCATCTGAGCTTTCATTTTCTCAAAGGCAGAGCAGGATACCCAGGGCTCGGTTCACACCTATCGCCATTTCTAGCCACTGGGGGACCATAGGCAGGCTGGGGGGGACACACATTGATGGTAAAAAAACCTCAAAGTGAAATGTTCATGCCATGGAACCTTTTAAAGGGATACTTTGCCGATAATCAACCAACTTTATACAGGACTTCAAATATTCCGGCCTGGTGCTGGATCCGAAAGAATATGAGTTGTGCATGAAGGAATCTACAGACAGCAGCCAAAATGCAGCAACTTAAGGTACGGGCAATTCTTACGTTAATCTTGATTGCTATACGTATGTGAGTACTGTCGATAGCTAAAAACAAAACAAGCCAAATCGGTGCTAGCATCACGGAGCTGCTGCAGCTAATGCCCAGAGCTCACATTGCTAAAACGGCAGTTATGGGAGCATAATATAAAGATTGCATTTGTGCCTCTTAACAGACACAAAATGCAATTTAAAATGTCTGTGCAACATGAACAGGGCCCTTACATGACAACAAGATTTGTTTTCAACTCAGATATTGTTTAAATTCACCTACCCTGTTAGCTGCTAGCTGCCGTCTGGGATGAGTGAGTGTGTTCAGCCAGGCTTCGGTAATAATCATCATGCAGCAGTTCCTTGTGTTTATTTGTAGCATGTATATCCATTTTGTGTGTGATCCATCTGGTGTTGGTGAGTAGGAGGCTATTCAGCGGCGATTGGTGTGGTAGTTTCCTTAGCTAGCAGGCCCGGCCGGCGTCCTTGCTTCTCCCTGTCCTCCTCGCTTTCCGCGGCCGACAATCCAACGAGTGCCCGCTGGTCTGGTGCATGTCTCTAGAAAGCCGTTCATGCCTTCGCAACGATGAACTGTAGTTTATTTCCCCCTCAAAAATAGGTAATTGAGCACTGTAGTGGTTATGACCATATTAGTGACTATGTAATGGAAACGGGCAGAATTATGTTTGTGCCTTGTAAAGTAAACTAGTGTTACAGACGGCTAGCTGTAGCCTTGCGCTGTCTCCTGGGAATTCGAGGAGCATCTTGCTGCAGCCTGTCATTTTTTTGCCTACGTCACTCCCCATATGCTCGAGCGGACCAAGAATGTAGCGAAGCTGATATAGCCTCTTGTTTCAGATTAAGTGATAGAAACTGACGTAGGCTAAACACAAATGACATTTCATGCAACAGTGAACTGTAATTGGGCCCTTGTACTTTTTCGTTCATTTGATTTCCGATTTTGAAACGTGATAATAGGCAGACTTTAATTGTCTTAATGTGACTGTTAAAATTCATGACTACACCAAGATTTCTGGCTTTGTTGTTTTAACATTGTCGTTTGAAGCTGAGTGCTGACTTTTAATCGTTCCTCTTTTGCTCCAAAAACAACCACCTCAGTTTTTTCTTCATTTAATTTAAGAAGAAACTGGCACATCCAGTCGTTAATTTGTTCAATGCACTTAGTCAGTTGTTGTATTGGACTATAGTCCCCTGGCGATAAGGTTATATCAATTTGTGTGTCATCCGCATAACTATGGTAACTTATTTTTCATAATTTTTCCATAATTTGAGAATTTGGGAACTCCGCACGTCATATTTGTATGCTCAGATGTATAATTACCTATAGACACAAAGTAGTCCCTATTCTTTAAGACTCAAAAAGACTCAAACCACTTTAGTACGGAGCCAGAAATGCCAACCCAGTTTTCCAATCGGTCTAGTAATATGTCATGGTCGACCGTATCAAATGCAGCACTGAGATCAAGTAATACTAAGACAAGAAATTTATTTTGTTTAAGTGGATGTCATTAAAGACTTTAACAAGAGCTGTCTCAGTGCTGTGGTGTGTTCGAAAACCCGACTGGAAGGCATCAAAACTGTTGAGAAGAAAGGTTGAGTTGTTGAGAAACCGTTTTTTCAATGATTTTACTTAAAAATGGAAGGTTTGATATTGGTCTAAAGTTGCTCATTAGTGACGTGTCTAGATTGTTCTTTCTTAAGAGTGGCTTAATGCAGTTTTCAGGGCCTGTGGGAAGATACCTGAGAGATTGGACGTGTTTACAATCTGTAGAAGATCTGTAGCCAAACAATTCGAAAAACATTTTTGAAAAGGCCCGTTGGTAGAATATCAAGGCAACAGGAGGAGGTTTTCAGATGTTGTATAATGTCCTCCAGGTTTTTACGGTTAATCATATGGAATTGGGTCATATTGGAATTTGTTTTGCCTGGACACTGTGACAACACATACCCTGTACTCGATATGGAAGCACTGACTGTTTGTCTAATTTTCTGAATTTTGTCTTTGAAGAAGGTGGCAAAATCATTGCAGGCCTTGGTGGATAAAAGTTCAGATGCTGCTGGTACTGGAGGGTTTGTTAACCTATCGAAAGTAGCAAACAAAGCACGTGAATTATGATTGTTTTTGGCAATAATGTCCGAGAAGAAGGACTGCCTTGCATTCCTCAGTTCCAAATTATAAATGTGAAGTCTCTCTTTATAGGTGTTGTAATGGACCTGGAGACAGCTTTAACTTTAGTGGGAGCAACGGCATCAATAACATTTGTAATTTTACAATTGAAATTGTCTACAAGCTCAGTGAGTGAGACCCCTGAGAGGGTGGGTGTGGAGGAGAAAAGCTGAATGAATGTTTCACTGGTGTTGTCAGTGATATACCGTTTTCTTATTAACTTTGTTTGGACACTTTTGTACACAGAGATAGTGCCATTAAAGAAAACACAGGAATGATCAGAGAGAGCAGCATCAGTCACCACAACCTTGGAAATGTTCAAACCCTTCAAGATAATCAAGTCCAGAGTGTGCCCCTTGTTGTGTGTGGGCTCCGTCACATGCTGAGTCAGTCCATAGTTCTCAAAAATACAACACAGTTCTTTGGTCCCTCTATCCTGAGGGTTGTCAACATGAATGTTGAAATCACCAGCAATAACTACACAGTCAAAATCAATACAGATCACAGACAGCAGTTCAGTAAAGTCGTTAAAGAAGGATGCACAGTATTTAGATGGCCTGTAGATATTTAGAAATATAGCTCGAGGAGAGGACCTTAGCTGAAGAGCCACATATTCAAAAGAAGCTTCCATAAGATATTTGAGTACATTGGAATGAGTCATTAAACAAACTGGCGACTCCACCTCCTTTCTTATTCGCTCTATTCTCACAAGTTAGGGGGAGCTGCCTCTATAAGAACAGCATCACTGCTATTATGGTTTAACCAGGTTTCAGTTAAAAACATAAAATCAAGATTGTGCTTAATAATAAAAAAATTGATTAAAAATGATTTACCTGCCAAAGACCTGGCGTTTAGTAAGGCTAGTGTTAGTGTGTTGAAATAATTATGTCTCGTTTTTTGGGACAGGCTGTGGCTGACGAGGAATGGATGCTAGATTTTCTAAGTTGGCAGTTAAGTGCTTCTTTTTCTTACTTAGCGGATTCACCATTCTTTTCTATTACCTATCACAACATAGATTGAAGAAGAATTGAATACACAGGGCCCAGGCTTGTCCTGGAAAGAGTCATGAGTGCCACTAAGTGTGCAGCCTGGACCCAGCACATATCAGTTAAAGCTTGTTGCATTTTGTACACAAGCATACTTATCAGTCTGGGGAGAAGGAGTTAGCTGCCGTCCTTGAGGGGGCAGAGGTTCCTATCGTTTTACTTTGAGTGGTTGAGTCAAAACGGGGTCAGTTTAATGCTGGGGGCGAATGATGGGAGAAGGTAGTGGGGCAAACTTGATTCCAGCATCTACCAGCTGCTCCATCCGGTCAGTGAACCCCAACATGTGGCAGGGGGAAACAGGAGAAAGGATGAGTGGGGAGAGCGATGGATCCTCAAAGTCGTTGGTGTCGGTAAGGGGGTTTGAGGAGTGTTGGAGGGGTGAAAAGGTGGGTTGAGATTTCTCGTCTCCGCTGTGTGGTCTTCCATGCTCAAATCTATGTTCAGGTGGGGGCTGTGGTGGATCACTGCCGCGCTTGTTGTGTCTTCCTCTTGTTTTGATTCATCTTGTCTCGTGTTCTTGGCCGAGGGAGCAGATGTGTGGCGCAGAAAGTAAAGTAGGCTAGAGGTGAACAGCCTTACTCCTGACTTGTTAAGGAAAAGTCCATCTGCTTTAAAAAGATGTCTGCGGTCCCAGAAGATGTTAGACTTGTCAATGAACCACAGAGAATGGACGGTACATGCAGATGAAAGCCATTTGTTCAGTGCCAACAGTCTGCTGAATCGTTCAGCTCCTCTTCTGACTGGTGGTATAGGGCCACTGATAAACACCTCTGCGTTTAGGGAGCTGACTGTGTTCAGCAGATCCATAAAGTCACTCTTGCTTTACAACATCATGTGACCCTATATGCAGTATGTTTTTCACAGTTGGGTGTGCTGCCACGATATCCGGGATTCTTTGAGCCAAGTCAGTAGGGTTGGGTACCTTTTGGATTTTCACGATTCCGATGCCAAACCAGTACTTTTAAAACGATTCCGATTCCTAACCGATACCTAAACCGATTTTTGAAAAACTGAAAAATGACTTTTTTTTTAATTGAACAATATATTAGCGTTTTAAAGTACTTTAAATATATAATAAGTAAACCTAAGTCACCTAACACATAACTACAATACTTTAACAAATAACAGTTACACTATTAACAAGTAAGAACTAAATAAATGTTGTTGAGTTGGTATGCCAACCAGCTTCAAACTTTAGCAGTTCTTTTGCAGAAAAATGACCATATTTGCTTCTCTGGCAAGATAGACACCTCTCCTGACTTATGGCATGTTCTGCACAGGAGAAACCTCTCAGATGGTGTCCAAGAGGCCTGGACACACAGGGAGGAGTTAGAAAGGACAGACAATTTGGGGAGGCTGTCCCACTCCCCCACCACCAGGCTACAGGGTCTTGTCCTGAACGATAGACTAGCAGAGCCATTGTAATCTGTTTACTAGCGATCACGTGCAGTCAATGAATGGTTAATATGCTTTTCTGTCCGTTTTGGTGAGCCCAGAGGGAAAATATGCCATTTTAAAAGTAGCCTACATTTACGGTAGCTAGCTAACGGTAGACTACAGAGAAAGTGTTATATTTTTATGTCTGTTTCAGAGCATGTACAAAAAGCCGTCTATCAGCTGTGATTGTAGAGTGTGTGTCCGAGAATAGCGCGGACACACGCGTCACACTGCGAGCGGGCACGTGCGCCACTCGGCAGAAAAGGGAGAAAGAGAAAAAGAGTCTGCCGCTGTCCGGAGCGACAGAGGGAAAATATGTCAGTCAGAACCGAAATGAGGAACCGAAATTTGCGTTCTAATCCGGTCCGAATACTACCGTTTGCGTAGGAACCGGTTCCATAGTGTAACCGGGTTTCGGTACCCAACCCTACAAGTCAGACACCATGTCTTTGGGAAAACAGAGTATTTCGGTGTTTTTATTGCTTTTTACATCTTTTACAGCAGAGTCACCCACAATCAGAGTTTGAGGCCCAGTCATTAGCTTTCCCTGTAGCTTTTTATTTTTTAAATTGCTCTCAGTCCTTACCCTGCCGTGTGACAATGAGACGTAATCCAGGTCATCAGATGGAGGTCCAGGGTCCTGCTGCAGTGGAACTGTTTGTTTGCTTGCATACTCTGTTGTTGGGGAGGCATTTTGTTTCTAATTTCCTCTTTTGCAGCTGTCCATGGCTGTGTCCTACTGAGTAAAGGGGTTGAAGAGACACTCTGCCTGGATGATAATGCAGGCCAGCCGTTCATATCACAAATCTCAGGGCGCTGTGCCCTGCTCGTTAGTCGTCCTTCCATTTCCCAGAAAAAATATTTACTCTTAGGCTTTGCACCAATAATGTTCCAGGGAGGACTACCACTTGTTGATTTATTACCCGTTCCACAGCCCTCCCGTTTCTTTGCAGTCTTGTTGGTGCTAATTAGCTGTGTGTTAGCATATTTTTGTCCATTGTTTTGGGTCCATGGTAAAGTGGTGTCATTCCCACATGATCCGTTCACTTCCACATTTACTTCCAACCGGTGAATTTTGGTTTCCAGAACTGCAATCTTCTGAAGGAGTTTGAGGTAGTCATCCATTGAGAAGGGAGGCATCTTGCTGCTAATTAGCTTTAGCTAAGTACCACGTTTCCAGTCACTGTAGGAGAGGCTTGAGCTATTGGTAGGCCACGCTCACGCAGAAAAATGTTGAAATATGGCAATAGCCTACTATGTCTACAAAAAATGTATAGTCCAGTGATTTATAAGTATCCAAGAGCCGCTGCTCATAGTTTCTCTCAGAGGAAAAGCAGGATTATCAGCAGAAATATGCAAGCAGAGGCAGGAGCAAGCAGCAAAGCGTCAACACTGTAAGAAACAGGAAGTCAGAATTGTAACGGAACTATGGAGAATATAGCAGATATACAACACACGAAAGAGCCTTTTGAATTTGATGGTCATCCTTATTTATTCAAACCCGAGTATACAGACGAAGAACTAGCCTCACAAGAGTTGGAAAGAACGAGACAGACAGAGGGGAAACAGGCAGATGAAGCAGCTGCTCCAAGCACAAGCTAAAGCTAGCCTTCAGTAACGCTATTAGTGTACAAGGCACAGACATAATTCTGCCCGTTTCCATGTAGTTACATAGTCACTAATATGGTCATAACCACTACAGTGCTCAATTACCTATTTTTGAGGGGGAAATAAAAACGGAAAATGCATGCATCCGGCAGAATTTCCTGCTGCACCGGAGCAATCCCGGAAGTGTAACATCAAGGATAAAGACTAAGCATTTGGTAGCACCTTGTCAACCAAAGCTAGCTAGATTGCGTTATCTGGTACCTTAAGGGAAAGTCTGCTGATTTTCAAGAAGCTCTGTGTACTGCACTATGTGCAGATGAACAGCGCCAGTACCCGGAGGTCCGCGTTTACCTGCCAGCAAAACAACAGCCAGTTGAAAATCGTTTAGCTTTGTGCAGCGCCATTGAAACCATACACAAAACTGGCTTAGCTGCGTCATCCTCCCCAGCTCCGCCCTCTTGTCCAAATATGGTCACTTCTGACTTCAAAATACTAAGATGGTTACGGCCAAAATGTACACTCCCGGCTTCGAAACGGCAGTCCACAAACCAATGGGTGACATCCCCGATGATACGTCCATTACTTTTACAGTCTATGGCTATGCATCATTTTCTTTTGATTCTTCAGAGAACAGAGTACAATCATGCTTGAAAACATTGACTGAGAGCTCAACATACATACTGTATGGACCATATACATGCGGCCCTCAGTTAAAACATGCAGCTTCCTACACATGCCTGGTATTTCACCATGTTAAAAAGCCCTACCAATAAGCCAATTAAGAGACCCATATAGTGAAAATCACATAGACGGGGCTTCCGCATTTAATGGTAAGCTGGAGAGTTTAAAGCACATTAAGAGGAACTTTTGCACTGAGAGAGAGAGCGCTAATGCACAGGGTGATTCAACTGTATAAACAATACTGCTCTAATCCACTATAGAGCACTGTATACACTGTAATAATGTTGCTGTTCCTGAAGACAGCATTGTTATTGTCTGTGTAACTGCACTAATTCTACAGTAATCCCAATTCAAAGTACACACACAAGCGAGACCATTCACTGACACTTTGAGCTGATGGAGCATCACATTATAGGTGCTTTGGGCTCAGCCAGGGAGAAGAAACTGGGAATTTTACTGCCATTAATGGAAATTGATTTGAGCAATTTGTTGAAACAGCGACAAGGGCAACTGTGTTGTGTCAAAAATGGCATTTTGAGGTGGACACATATACAAAGGCTATGTACACCTGAACCTAAATTGAGCAACCTCAGTGTGTAATATGTTCCAGGTCATTAAGTACACCCTTTGACAGTATTAGTGGCTGGGTGGTGTGTACTGGATCTGAGTGCAGATTATGTTTTGCACTTTAGGGAATGGCAAGTTTCCTTATTAGAGAGGATGGATCACACTGACCTAATCTGCTATTATGCTTTCAAAGACTACTGAGCAGTAATTTCATCACTTTGGTTGTGTGAAGACAGTTAAGATGGACAATCTCTCAACATCGCACTAATCAATCACTTTTACAGTGCATTACTGGGAGAGGGAGCTTTGCCCCATGAAGTGTGGCCTGATATAAATAGCAGATTGGCTTCCTTCGTGGCTGTTTCTCAATTTCCATCAGTATTCGCCGCATGCGTCCTATGCGCTCACTCACCTCCTGAACACACATGCTCATTCAGATCGGGCTCAGAGCAATCACATAATGAAACAAACTCCACAGCACGTTCTGCGGCACAATGAACATTTTGGACGATCGACATTTTTTCAAAAGGCATAAAACTAGTTTGAGATTGTTTGAATCTAAATCTGTCTGGTTTCAGCCCTTTCAAAGATAAATGTCGTGAATATTTGTTGACTTGCTGTTAAGTTGGTAGGTTTTGCCAGAAAGCGTGCTTTGCAAGTGAATAAGTCTCCCAAAAATGAATTTGTGTTACATCTCACTGATCCATTTAAAATGCCCTGGAGGTGCTCCACCCAATTATGAACTGCCCTTTAATTACAACAGGCTGCTGCTCTTGTACAAAGAGTTGCACATGAGATAATTGTAACACCTGTCATGTTGCAGCAGTGAAATGAAAATGATTTGAAACTTTCAGATACAGTAGTACAAGGGTGTATTCATTGTAAAACAATGCCAAAGAAAGAGAAATATTCCTATTAAGATTTACTATACCTATAATGTTTCATTTAAGGACATAAAGTGTGCCTGTGGTACTCTTATAATGAGCACTAACCTTGTTATTTATGGCACTTTTATATCGTAACATTCCAACATTATTATAGTCTTAATTTTGGGATCTGTTATGGGTTATATTTTTATTGTATCTTAAATTTTCTTATGTGATCAGGTACATTTTTCAGCAAATTAATTCAGCTCAGCAGGCATATTACATTTATCAGCTGTACTTTAAAGGTGGGGTCAAACCTTCCTCTCCTGACTCTCTGCAGGTCTCTTATATCCACTGTTTCTTATACAATTCATTGCAAGTCTGTGCAAAATGTGTGATGCCCCTGCAGTCAAATCAGTCGGATTTGTCAGGATTTGTCAAGTCCACCAGAATTCCTTTTCTCATCATGTCCTGTGGCCTCCATGCAGGCAGACAATACACTTGGGGATGAATATGCACAAAAAACACATGTTATCCTCCTCTTAGAGGTATATTGTGGATGTGCACATTATAATGAAGGATGGGCTGTCTTTGGCTTTCTTCTGCAACTCTTGAGAGGATTACCCATTGTTTAGTTTTTTTATGGTGGGAGGATATTTTTCTATACGCTGGATATCCCATTTCCATTCATCAAGGGCCAAGACAGGGGTGCTTGTCCCAAAGCAAAGTAAAGCATTGGGTGTTGTCTGAGACGTGGGTGGTGGAGTTATTTGTGCTTCTGTTTATCATGATGGGCATTCAAGATTGAGAAGGATAAGAAAATAAAAGGGCATTCGTTCCAGCCTGAACACAAAGCAGTGAATTCGCCTACAGGGGTGTGTGAATGTGTGCAGCAATGACACAACACCACCCCATCTCCATCCACTTCTCTCCTCCCTCCCCACCGTTGCAGTATCTTGTTGTGCTGGTGTTGACCATGAGCTACCAGCCCATCCCGGGGTATCGCAAACACCTCATTGCCTCCACTAGATAGTAACCCGCCGTTCATGTGAAAACACGTTCTACTCATTCAGTACAGCAAAGAAAATCCCACAGTTTATCGTCTAGGCTATATATGCTTTAAATGCAGCCCAGATGACATCACGTTGCTGCAGTGCTGCACTGTCCATGAAATGTGTCAGTCGTTTCCTCTGATACCAATAATTTGTCCAGTGGCCACTTGGCTCTGCTGCTCTGTTTCAGACATCATGGCGTGACAGCATGCATTCATTTATATCGGGCTCTTATTACGCAGGTGGACGCCTGCACGAGGAGCAGATCGAGGCGCATTTTCAAAGGCTGCCTGTTCTATAGGACACAGCAAGATTTCCTGCCACATCCCGCCCCGGAGAAATCGACCGCATCGCATTGCTGAAGGAGCGGGCAGACCAAGTCATGTACGAAAACTAATTGCACGCATGGGTACGCATAGTATTAAAGGAGAAAGAGAAGAAGAACCAGGTTATCAGTGCATGGGTGGGATTCCTTCATTGCGCTTCAGACGGGGGAAGTTATGACAACAAATGGCTACAGTTATGGCAAACAGCTGCCGGTAAAACAGGCGCGATAACTGCGCTGTAGTGCTGTAGAGACTAACAAAAATCAGTGTTGACCGAGAGTTTTTGACCTTTTTTTTTTTTTTTTGACGGACTTGATGCCTGAATTTGACGCCAACCCTCTACCGTCAGAGGCTATTTCAAGAGCGCAACCCATCGCTTCCATAAAAAGAGCCCCGGACTGCAGTTGTCCGTCCTGACTCCACCTGTGCTGCAAATTCATAACAAGCGTTGGATTTATTGCTAATTCAATCCATCGCATTCCTGCGTTACAAACCCGGACGCGGGGGACTTGATCGGACCACGTACCGACGCTTTAACCCCTTTTGAACACGATCGGACGCAAGCATCGGACTCTCCCGAGCTTTTGGATTTTTTTGGGGGGGGAGGGGGGGATTTCTGCTCTGCATTTTCTGCCTTTACGGCTCAATCCGGCCGTACTGGGATTTAAGGTGGGGTTCTATCGCGACGCAGGTAATTGGAAGATATGTCACTAGCTGTCCCTTGTTGATGACACTTCAGCAGCACATTGTCGCTCATCACGTCAGTTGGATTTTCCAGCACCAGCCCTGACCAGCAGCCTAATGAGAAGGTTTTTTACGCGTGCGTTTGGAATAAATACACTCCCGTTACCATCTGCGAGTCGTTGTGAATGTGTCCTGTGAGACAAGTGTGTGGACGGCGGAAATGTGCAAGAGGACCAAACATTCGGAATCTGCTTTATTAGTGCCACTTTTGGTAAGTCACTAGACTTGGTGAGAAATGTGTTATGGACTTTGCACTCCAGATAAATTTGTGCCTCTCTGTAGAGCTGAACATAGTCCAAATATGTGGTGTGCTGCATTGATTGTGCAAACAACTTAATGTAAAATAATAGATAGATAGATCCTATCTATCTATCTATCTATCTATCTATCTATCTATCTATCTATCTATCTATCTATGTCTTGCATAATGTGGAGATCTTTGCTGTACTTTAAAGGTGTTCACAGTAGTCTGCTGGATAATATGATGTCTGTGTAGCTGAGATGTGTTCAGGTTCCTTGATATAGTCAGTCCTCACGTGGTGGAGCAGTTCCTGATCGTATGAGTGCTGTTGTTCAGCCTGATAGATGGGCCCGAAACAGCCCCGTCATACTGTGGCTGTGCTCTGGCTCCGAATTTGGCGATGAAGATGGTTAAACAGTGACACATGAGTTGAATTCCCAGAGAGTGCATGTGGGAATGGCCCGGGCGTGTCTGCATCAGCACGACGCAGAGACGAAGACTTCTCATAAATTAGCAGCAGCAGCACTGATACCTCCCCATCAGAGCTGTTGCACTGATTGCTGAGAGAGTGGACAGTTTTACTGTGGAGCCACGGAGCTTGAATGATGAAGAAAACTTGCTAATGGCCTTTTGAGTTGAGTTTAAATAGAGAGAGAGATGATTGTTTTATTTTATAGTGAGTGGAGGCCTCAGCAGGATGTTTTGTGTGTGTGTGTTTGTGTGTGTGTGTGAGTTTGAGGCTGCACATCGCCTTTGTTTTTGACAATCAGCTAAGCAGGTTTAGAGATGATAAAGCACTGATGCAGCATGGTAACAATCTCATGGGCACTGTGTGTGAATGCTGGCAATTATTAGTTTGCACAGTAGTTGGGATTTTTAGCCCCCGTCATCATTTCTGCAGTTACTCAATAAGCTCCTTAGATTCAGCTCAGCATTTGTAGGAAGTTTGTTACACTCTGGCTATTCTAATTTTGGCACACAGGTACAGAGAGGTCAATGAAATATCTGTTTATCACTCAGAGTACACCGGCAACAACAGATGGGATAAGTGAGGGTCCAGGATGCCTGCGTGGAGGTAGCAAGGTTGTAAATCTATTAGATGGAGGAGGGGTTAGATGTCAATATGCTTACACTAAAGTCAAGTTAACATCCCTCAAATAGCTCTGCTTTATCCACATAATACCTTCCCAAGACATCCCCTGGGAAAGGTGTAGGTACTGGCCAGCCGTGTTGCTACATCAGGGCGTGCAGTGAGTGTTACTGCAGTTTGCGGTGCTATTGGAAAACAGTGACTGCCAGCTGCATCTACTATATATATACACCCTCATTTACCCTTATGGATCCTTAAGACTGTATCTGTGTTCCTACATGGCAGAATACCACCTTTTCACAGCTGTCGACCGAAATTACACAGTAAGATGAAAAATGAAAGTTGTCACGAGGTCTTGGCATTTCATATTCTGACAAATGCCTCTTATGTCTAAGAACAATAAAAAAAAGGCATACTGTATACGTCATAAGGATTTTACGCTAACCATCTAACAAAAGCACAGATTACTGTTTTTGTGAAGTGCTTCAGTTAAAGGCTGAACTCTGTTTTTGACTGGCTGCGTGAGTAGAGAAAATTGAAATGTTTGGTGAAAGCTGTGCACCATACAGGTTTTAACATAAGGGGCTCGAAAAGACTCCTAAAAACAGAGGTTAATGAGGTTTCTTCTTAGGAGGATTGATAGCCTTGAGCCTTATTGGATTTGTAATTTGAATTAGCAGTGCATACAACAGGGCTCTTATGTATTTAGATGTCTTTTTTTTTTTTTTACTAGCTGTGTTCTGTGGTTTTGATCATGTCTTTGGCTTGTCAATGTTTTTGTGGGGTGTCAGAGCACTTTCTGTCATGTGTTTGCCTAATGAAATCAGGCAGGATGGTCATTATCATTATCAGTGGCGGTTTTTGGCATGGGCGAACCGGGCAGTCACCCGGGGCGGCATTTTTTCATGTCACATGGTGGGCGGTAACGATAACTTAAAAAAAATAAAAATAATAATCTGCACCGCGAAGTGGTTTTCTGTTATCTACCATTTCACTGTGTGGGGAATTGGCAAATTGCCGCCCTCCTTGCAACTGCAGGCGCCCTGCTTGCACCCCCTACTTTCACAATGAAATGGACTAGTCCGTAACGGTGCAGGGCCCGGCGCAAAAGATAAACACACGGTGACAGGAGAACTCGGAAGTACACAGAGAAGGAGCAAGACGAGTCTAAACCTTTATTTTATGTCAATGGTCTAAACACGAAAATGAAACAAAGTTACCCAAGCGGCTCAAATAAAAGAAAAAAGCGAAAAGACATGTTTTCGGCAGTAGCAGGACCTTCATCAGCTCCCGTGGCTGATGATAGTGGTGGTGGTGTCGGCGGTGGTGGCATGCACAATGAGGAGGAGACTCAGGAAGAGAGAGACAGAGATGAGGGAGTGAGGGTAGAACCTGCGGTAAGCACAACTCCCCTTAAAACACTTTGCCCCTTGATAAAACTGAGCCAAAAACTGAGTGGTGGACAAAACACTACAATAAAAGACGTAGGCATGCTTTACTGTATGATTGCATTAGTAGCCTATATAAACGTTGCACATCATGCACACTTTTATTAACAAGAATTGTAGCTTTTCTATCTGCTTAGGCAGACAAAAACTCATGATAGACCTCTTCAAATTAAAGCACAAGACCTCTTGAAAGGATAATATATATATATATATATATATATATATATACAGTGAGGAAAATAAGTATTTGAACACCCTGCTATTTTGCAGGTTCTCCCACTTGGAAATCATGGAGGGGTCTGAAATTGTCATCGTAGGTGCATGTCCACTGTGAGAGACATAATCTTAAAACAAAAATCCAGAAATCACAATGTATGATTTTTTAACTATTTATTTGTATGATACAGCTGCTAATAAGTATTTGAACACCTGTCTATCAGCTAGAATTCTGACCCTTAAAGACCTGTTAGTCTGCCTTTAAAATGTCCACCTCCACTCCATTTATTATCCTAAATTAGATGCACCTGTTTGAGGTCGTTAGCTGCATAAAGACACCTGTCCACCCCATACAATCAGTAAGAATCCAACTACTAACATGGCCAAGACCAAAGAGCTGTCCAAAGACACTAGAGACAAAATTGTACACCTCCACAAGGCTGGAAAGGGCTACGGGGAAATTGCCAAGCAGCTTGGTGAAAAAAGGTCCACTGTTGGAGCAATCATTAGAAAATGGAAGAAGCTAAACATGACTGTCAATCTCCCTCGGACTGGGGCTCCATGCAAGATCTCACCTCGTGGGGTCTCAATGATCCTAAGAAAGGTGAGAAATCAGCCCAGGACTACACGGGAGGAGCTGGTCAATGACCTGAAAAGAGCTGGGACCACCGTTTCCAAGGTTACTGTTGGTAATACACTAAGACGTCATGGTTTGAAATCATGCATGGCACGGAAGGTTCCCCTGCTTAAACCAGCACATGTCAAGGCCCGTCTTAAGTTTGCCAATGACCATTTGGATGATCCAGAGGAGTCATGGGAGAAAGTCATGTGGTCTGATGAGACCAAAATAGAACTTTTTGGTCATAATTCCACTAACTGTGTTTGGAGGAAGAAGAATGATGAGTACCATCCCAAGAACACCATCCCTACTGTGAAGCATGGGGGTGGTAGCATCATGCTTTGGGGGTGTTTTTCTGCACATGGGACAGGGCGACTGCACTGTATTAAGGAGAGGATGACCGGGGCCATGTATTGCGACATTTTGGGGAACAACCTCCTTCCCTCAGTTAGAGCATTGAAGATGGGTCGAGGCTGGGTCTTCCAACATGACAATGACCCGAAGCACACAGCCAGGATAACCAAGGAGTGGCTCTGTAAGAAGCATATCAAGGTTCTACGTGGCCTAGCCAGTCTCCAGACCTAAACCCAATAGAGAATCTTTGGAGGGAGCTCTAACTCCGTGTTTCTCAGCAACAGCCCAGAAACCTGACTGATCTAGAGAAGATCTGTGTGGAGGAGTGGGCCAAACTCCCTCCTGCAGTGTGTGCAAACCTGGTGAAAAACTACAGGAAACGTTTGACCTCTGTAATTGCAAACAAAGGCTACTGTACCAAATATTAACATTGATTTTCTCAGGTGTTCAAATACTTATTTGCAGCTGTATCTTACAAATAAATAGTTAAAAAATCATACATTGTGATTTCTGGATTTTTGTTTTTAGATTATGTCTCTCACAGTGGACATGCACCTACGATGACAATTTCAGACCCCTCCATGATTTCCAAGTGGGAGAACCTGCAAAATAGCAGGGTGTTCAAATACTTATTTTCCTCACTGTGTATATATATATATATATACACACACACACACACACACACACACACACACACACACACACACACACACACACACACACACACACACACACACAGTATATAGTGTTTGTTTTATGATTCATGAGGAGTATACGGTTTTATTAATTTATTAATATTGTTAAATTTT
Source organism: Zingel zingel (assembly GCA_023566125.1). Lineage (NCBI taxonomy): Eukaryota > Metazoa > Chordata > Actinopteri > Perciformes > Percidae > Zingel > Zingel zingel. The sequence goes on along the minus strand of CM042316.1, from coordinate 21,514,900 downwards.
TATTATTGTATATATTTGTTGGCATATTTATGTATATAGTGTATATTTATTTTAAGTTCTGACCTATACTGTCATATTTTGTGCAGAATTGTGTTCATTGTGGAGATTGTTCAACTTAAAAAGTGTTTCCTGTTGTAATTGCAATTCAATCAGGAGAGACTGTTTGCAGATATGCAAAATGTTTTATTGTACAAGAGCATAATCTGAACATTGTATTGGAGATTGAACTCCATCGTTAGGCTATATTAATACATTTGTATTAATACATTTGATATATTAATACATTTAATATAGGGATAGGGAACCATGATGTAACCCCCGATGGAATCCAGACACCGGTGGCGGTGGAGAAGGGCCGGGAGACCAGACCGAGGAGGCACTGGAGCGACAACCGTAGAATCACTAGGACGGGAGGTGGAAGGGGAGGAGGAGGGACGACGTCTTTCTGAAATGACAGCTGATAGCACAGGGAGAGAAGCGCTTTTAAAAACAGTGTTGTGACACTGTGATTGGCCTATGGAATCTTTGGTCGCTCCTGATTGGTTTATCAGAAGGAGAGCGACTAAAGCGCTGATTCGCTTTAGGAGAGACTGATTATTTGTTAGTTCTTCCTGAAAGAATTTGCGCTGAGCTACATTAGTTAAATAACTGGATTCTCTTAAGTGTGTTTTTCAAATGCTCTAATGAAGGATTTGTGCAATTGAGAAATATAATTTTCTCTGTCACTTATGTTGTTGGGGGGGGGGGGGGGCGCTCAAAGGGGGTCTCGCCCTGGGTGTAATTCAATGTAGAACCGCCCCTGATCATTATCATGCATTATTGCCAACACTTCCATGTTTAGCAATGCTGGTGCAGGCAGGAAACCGACTGCCGAACAAATTCATATCACAGCAGGTTATGCATAAAAAGAAAGTGACAATGCTATGTGTGCAGGACTTTCTGCTTTCTAGGTTGCTGTATACAGACCATGGGGTGAGATTAATTGAGTCTCTTTGCCTTGCCATTCTGTTGCATTGTGTTACAGCAGCTGCTCGTGGTGCTAGTGTCATGTGTTAGCATTATGAAATCGGGACCAGTAGACGGTTATCAGCCACTGCAGGAATGAGAGAATAACAGCAAGCACAAGCTATTGATCTGTGTTTGGGAGTATAAAAGACTCCATAACCGATTGCATAAACCTGTTTTTGTTCTCTGTACAAAGCATAATAAAATAGCTGTTTCTGTGAGTCACGTTTGCATACTGAGAATTGCAAAATGTACACATTTTCTCCAAAGATAACCTTTTTCAAGCTACTCAATGCTATAATTCTGACATGCACAGTATTAAGAGTGCCGCACAGAAATGGGTGCTGGTTTGGAGGTGCAGAGATAAGAGTCTGATCCCAGCATTAAGGAAAAGTAATATGTTGAAAACTGAGAAGGGCCAATGGTCTTGTAATGTGATGGAATTTTCATTTCCACTAGGGCTTGGCAATATATCAATATTATATTGATATTGTGATATGAGACTAGATATCGTCTTAGATTTTGGATATCGTAAAATCGTAAATGGCATAAGTGTGTCTTTTCCTGGTTTTAAAGGCTGCATTACAGTAAAGGGATGTCATTTTCTGTTACCAAACTGTTTTAGCTCTTCTATTATTTTTTACCTTTACCCACTTAGTCATTATATCTACATTACTGAAGATTATTTATCTAAAATCTCATTGTGAAGATATTTTGTTAAAGCACCAATTGTCAGCCCTATAATATCACCACAATATCGACATCGAGGTATTAGGACAAGAATATCGCGATATATGAATTTCTTAATATCGCCTAGCCCTAATTTCCACTTTTAAGTCTCAGGCTGCCTATGCATTCATGCATTGTCTGGAAATAAACAACACCGGATCAAGGCCAGGCAGCTTTATTTGTATAGCACATTTCAGCAACAGGGCAATTCAAAGTGCTTTACATAAAACATTAAAGAGCAGGTAAAAATGATTTAAAAAAAATAAATAAAAAATTCTCTGACCACAGGTCCTTTTGGCTCTGGTTACTTGGTGTTTTCGTTACCCATTACAAGATTGCAGTAGTTCTACTTTTCACTACGATGTAGCCGTCGCTACAAAGCTTAGTTTAATCTCGGTAAACCTTGCTAAATCCGGGACAGTTCACAGTCTGTCTCTTGATAAGTTCACAGAAATATCCGACAAGTTCACAGACGTTGTCTTTCTTATTGACCTAGTTCACAGACTAAATCTGACCAGTTCACAGATGTGGTCCTTGTATGGATAATCTATTGTCACACTTGTGTTGGAGAGGTAATATCAGAAATATGTCCATTATCTGCCGGATCAAGGGATATGATGATGCAAACAGTGACAGACTTAAAGGACAATTCCGGCGCAAAATGAACCTAGGGGTTATTAACAGATGTGTACCCACTCTTTTGCTCTCTGGGACATGTTTTCATGCTAATCGAATGAGTTTTTAGCTTGCAAGACGCTAGCGCAGACCGCTGATTAGCTTACAACGCTAGTACTCGGGGCACAGGGAACGTAAATACAAATCACTATTTATACCACTAAAAAGGCTCAAAATATCACCAAACTTCAACAGTAGCATAATGAGGGTCCCTAAATGTTAATTGAGAACTTTGTAAGTGTTCAACAGTTTATTGAACAAAGAGCTGCGGGAGCTCCATGAAAGGGCTACGAGAGAGAGAGAGCTACCGGTAGTCAATGCCGCAACATAGCCTCGTACTTCGGGAAACTGGCGGTGTACCTGCGGACATTGTGAAGCTATGGCCACCGAACAGGAGTGTCTGTGTTGCACGGAGTGGGACTTGTTGCGTCGCGATGCCCAAGAGACGCAGCGTTTTATACAGTCTGAAGATTTCCCCTCTCTGATAAACAGGGCTGTACTTGAAACTTTTTCGGCGACCCAGACCGGAGGGACCAGATGGACAGTTATCCACAGAGTAAGTACACTAGACAAGTTATACAGAGTGCGATTATTTCAGATATATTGAGCAAATTGCTTTTGATTTTAGTTTGCATCGCCAGCTGTAAGTCATGCCTGGTTTCCAAGATGGCGGCGGCGGCATGTAAACATGAGTGTTTCTATAATCTATCTTTTCAATAGACTGTCTGTACACTTATAAAGTTCTCAATGCTTCGGTTAAGATGTTGGGACCCTCATTATGCTACCGTTGAAGTTTGGTGATATTTTGAGCATTTTTAGTGGTATAAATAGCGATTTGTTTTTACGTTCCCTGTGCCCCAAATACTAGTGTTGTAAGCTAATCAGCGGTCCATGCTAGCGTCTTTCAAGCTAAAACTCATTCGATTAGCATGAAAACATGTCCCAGAGAGCGACAGAGTGGGTACACATCTGTTTATAACCCCTAGGTTCGTTTTGCGCCGGAATTGTCCTTTTTAAAAGAAAAACTCTATCCTCTTAATGTTTTAAATTCTGGAATATGCATGCAGAAAAAAATAGTAAAGAAAGGAGAAAATAATTAAGTTATCAGTCGACAGAATGAGAGACTTCTCTCCCAAGGCAAGCAAAGTTATTTAGTGCCCAAGAAGCATGACAAAAGTCGAAGAAATGGCGTAATTACAACTCGTCAAAAAGATCAAAAGGGGTAGCCACCGAAGCACTTAAGCAATTAAACTAGAGCTATTTCTTTCTTTCTTAAGGTTAGCGAGTAACAAAGGGAAAAGCGGTGGAGCACTTATCACTGGAGTAAACGTAGGTAAATAACATACAGTCCTCAAGAGGCATAAAACACTTTATTGCATCAAGAATTTCAATAAGAGCAAATGGTAAAAGCACTAAATTATTTTTGGCAATTCATACACAGCTATTGATCACTTACGTGATATATTTGATACAGTATGCATAGATTACCCTGTTCAAAAAGAGTAAAAATATTTTATGTGGAACATGTTGGGATTGATGACTGCCCTGAGTTTGAATGCATTAATTAGCTCCAAATGTTTTTGTTAAGCTCCCCATTAGTGTCTGACTGTCTTAAACAGAAGCTACTGTGAGGTAGAGATGCAAAGATTAATGGATTAGTTGTCAACTCTTAAATTAATCTCAAATTATTTTGATAATCGATTAGTCGGTTTGAGTAATTTTTTTTAAGACCAAAGTAAAAATTCTTTGATTCCAGTTTCTTAAATGTGAATATTTTGACATGCCAATTCATATGCCATGATTTGCGTGTTGTAAAGACGCATACTTGCTATTTTGCGTGTTTATCAACGCCGTTTGGCCTCCATTGACTTACATTACCTTGCGATTGCGTGTGAATTTACGCCATATGAAAGGCAGAAAATCTGCATAAGGAGGTTGGTTTGGGTGGTGGATGTGTAAAACACAGGAGAGTGGGGATCGCGTGTGGCGTTTTCTTCTTTTCAACCCAACCCCCACACCCCATGTGGCTTTAGAAAGACATTGCAGACTGCAGTCAGCTGTATACAACGTAGACATGCACGCGGACAGCTGAAAATGCGTACAGATAACACGCCTCTTGGCTTTAGAAAAGTTGCGTGTAGGTTTACGCAGTCATGATGTCACGTTGATAGTTTCTTCTCTCCTCTGTGACCTTAAACTGAATATCTTTGAGTTGTGGACAAAACAAGACATTTGAGGACGTCATCTTGGGCTTTTGGGAAACACTGATCCACATTATTCACCATTTTCTGACATTTTATAGACCAAACAACTAATCGAATAATCGAGAAAATAATCAACAGATTAATCGACTAGGTAAATAATCGTTAGTTTCAGCCCTACTGTGAGGGAAAACCCACACACAGTCCACAGGCATGCCATTAGGTGGATTGGAAACTGTATTTAGCCTATTTTGAAGGTGACTTTATTAGCCCTGTGTTTGACATGTGACCTGTCCAGAGTGTACCTTGCATCTCGCCCACTGCTACCGAGACAGGCTGCCGTCCCCTGCGACATATGTTTTTCCACATTGGACTAGCAGTGTTGAAAATGGAACCACACAAATACGTTGCAGTCAGTCAAACATACTGGCAAACACTTGTTTTCAAATGTTCAGTCAATAAATAGAGAAACAAACTGTCCTCAACGGCAGAAAATACAAACTTGGCACAAACCCTCCAAAACTGTCCGGAAATATTATTGAAAAGTGGATAAATCGGAGTAGGTAGACATCATCATTTTTACAACTTGTTCATGGTTTTGTATGTCTTGAGAACATTAGTATTCTGACTTAGTAACCTTTGAAAATAATGATTGCTGCATGGCTCCTATTATCTTGGAGGCCTTTTAGCCCCTCACATTTGAGCAGTACATCTGAGTAAGGAAATCTGTCATTTATCGTCGCACAGCATGAACGTGTGCCTGGAGCATGCCTGTTAACCATGGCAAAGTCGGCTGTATTTTTTTCGGACTATGACTGATAAAACCGGTGCACACAAGGAGCGCTGGTGCTTAAACGCTAACCTGCTCGGTGCCACACCACGAGTGTTGCATGGACTAAAATGGAGCAATAGGGTGTAGGTTTGTGTACCAAAACCCGGTGCTAATATGGCACCGGTGCCTAAACGACCGGTATCTACCGGACCGAATAAGCAACGTGGTTTTCGGTGCCTCATTTCGGTGCCACTGAAAAGCCTGCTCTACTCTCTGATGCTCTGAAACGGACGTTAGAGGCAACAGAAACATCGCTGCACGTGATGCTAATTAACACTACACTTGACAGCAGGTAACGTTAGCCTACCGTTAGCTAGTAGCTGGATTAAACACGGTTAAAATGCTGACAGCTAAACGGTGTACAGTCTGATTGTGTTTCAATGTAGAGGATTCCTACACCGGGACAGTCTGCAGCTGCCGTTGTCTGGAAAAACAACACAGACGGTGCGTTCACATGAAACTGGTAGCTGGTGGTATAAGTTATTGTTATTACATTATTAAGAAATCATTTCATTTTGACCATATGACCGTAGCAATAAACAAGCCGTTCTTTAATTTGTTTTGTGCTCTTCTTTTTTAATTTGTATTTAATAAAGTATCGGTTCATGCACCATTTAGGCACTGGCACTGTCTTAAATGTATCGCTTTAGCACTGGTATTGGGGGGGGGGGGGGGGGGAAGAAGAAAAAAAAAGATACCCAACCCGAATAGGGTGTGACCAGAATGTACAATGGGGGCTTGGCGTAGGGGGCTATTGAAGGAATCAGTGGAGAGTCATTTTCAGAGACTAGCTGTCTGAAGTGAGGGATACAGATTCAGGAATACTGTGCAGAATGTGGTATGATATTAAACACTCATCTGAGCCCAGGGGTAAGCAGCCGTCATAATCTAAACATCCCATATCCAACCTGTGTAGAGCAGCTAGTGGCCCGACACAAATATTCAATTAAGAAAAACATGTCACCTGCTGTATAGCATATGACATTTAAACTGCAGAGGAGCATCACATTTTATACCTCTGAGAAAAAAAACAAAAAACAAAACAAAGATTAGTGGCATCTGTCACCCTAAAGAACCACTGTTGTGCAGTCATCCTGCCACTGTGGCAGCCTTTAACAGTTGCTCCTGACACTGTGTGTCGGAGCTTTTTATATGGTCATTAAAGTGATATCATATCGCTATGTAAACAAGAAACAGTGGCTGAGTGAAGCATAATAGCAAACATCCAGTTGTCTTCAACTGCAACTTGGACTCTTCTACTGTTTACCTGAAGGTGACACTGATTTAGATCATGCTTTCAGTAGCTGCAGTTGGTCGTATTGATCAATATCTTCTGCCAGAGCAGCATTTCCCTTTTAGCTCTCTTGAGAAAGCCAATTAAGAGAGCTACATGCTCTCATACATAATTTGAAATGGACACAAACACTATCTTCCCCACAGTCCCTTTTAAATAATGCATAAGAACAATATATATTATTGTGCAGCCCTTTATGCCAAAGGTCCAACTAGTCTTATTAAGACTTTCTTCTCTGAATTAAGAAGCATTGGACAAAATGTAGTGCATTTAATCCACTCTTTATTCTTGACGGAGGCATTAGGAAAGAGATAATGCCTCCATGAATTACTCCTTCTGAATATGCCACTGTGATGAGAAATCAGGTAGTCCTTACATATTGATTTGTTTGTCAGATAGACATGCTGCATGCTCTTTATCAGACTGCAGTGGCCTCATTGGAGATGTCTAACTCTGCCGCCTATTACAGGCTGGAAGACCGCAGAAGCATTTTCTATTCCAGTGAAGTGAACGGATAAGAGCCTCAACTTTCACATGCTGTTTTCTCTGTTTGGTTGGATGTCTGGCTTTAATAGAGAGACACATGCATAATCAAGCAACCCAGTTCAAAAACAAAAAGTCTTTGAATAATATCTCATCGCTGTCCATATTTTTATCTGGTTGTCTTTTTAAAGTATCTATGCATGTTGTTCCAGGAAAAATGGGGGGGGTGGGGGGGGACTGGATTTGTTTCAGTTTATGCAGTTTGATGTTGTACAACCACAATCACGTTTTTTTATTTTTTTTTATTTTTTTATTTTTTTTTATTTTTTACATACAGGGGAAGATGAACCTGAGAATATGATGAAAGTACTTTGTGTCTGTGCTTTAATGGTTCCATAAAGTCCTACTATTTAAGTAAGTTGATAAAGTTTATTTGTATAGCACCTTTTCACAGATAAAAATCAGTGTTTCACAATAAAATGTAATACAATACAACACATTACAATACAAGAACATTTAAATACAAATCGAAAACAAACAACCATAACAACCCCTCGACTGCTTGAAAAGCAGAGTCTTCAATTGCTTTTTAAAATATTCGACAGAATTCACACAACGTTAATACTTAATCAAAGATGATGAAATTCACAATCAGGCATATTGGTTGCAGCTAACAAACAATAGTGAAAAAAATTCAGCTTGGCTTGATTGAAGCTCTCCCTTTGGTCTACATGTCTGTGGGAAGAATATCATTGGTGCCTTACAGAGGACCACTGCTGCATTGATAAGAGTCTTACTAGACTGGACCATCACAAAAAAAACACATCTTAAGGGGGATAAAAAATATATTACCTAAAAGAAACTGCAGCAGCAGAATATCCACACATTTGGCCCGAATCCATGAAATAAGTTCCACTTCGGTGCACGCTTTGGTGCTTGTGATATTTATCTAATATAAACACAAGATTCACAAACTGATAGTTAATTGCCTTTGGCTTTTTTAAAACAATAATAACCTGGCAGGCTTATCTCAAGGTGTGGTGCACTATATTAGTGTAAAGCTGCAGATTATTGCTGTGTAAATCTTTGAAACCTTTTATAACTCTAAATAAATACTGAGCACATTCTCCTCAGGATGGATTTATTAAGGTACTGCTGAGAATAGTTTCTGAAGAAATACAGCACAAATAATTTTTGATCAATGTTTTTGTGAAAGTAATGGATGTAGAATATCTTTATCATGGCCATTGCAGAGAAAATGCATGTACTGTAAACAGTGTTTGATTTTCTTCCCCAATGTCAATGTGAAATTAAGAAAAACTGCTTAAATTTAAAGGTAGATGACAACCTACTGAATAACGAGTTTGTGCAGCATGGTCTATTTATTTAGCTGCACTTTTCTTAAGCAGTAGAACTCATTGATCAGCACATTATAACACACATGAGCAGAAGGCAACTTAAGCAGGGTGGAATCTTTGCTGACACCGAACTTGAAGCCGGGCTCAGAAAAATCTATCCCTAAGATCAACATCTATTGGACGTGTCTATTCTTGTTGCCAAATAGTTCAGTGAAGTTGAGTTATTAATTACAAGAGCTGTTGCTGATATACTGCTTCCAGCAGTGAGTTAATTTCAGTATAACTTCATTTGGGTGATATTTATGGCCTTGTTTCTGGGGATTGATTTTTGTACCCCTGGAATGTGTCCAGTGACTCCCACGTGTCCGCATACTGACTTGCTGTTTAGTAGACCATATAAATCTGCAGAGCATGACATTTCAACGTGTTGCATGCATTCACTGGGTAACCATGCGAAGTATAGCATAGATTAGCATAATATAATTGACACGATATAGCTATAACTTCTTTTCAGCTTGAGTCAGCACCCATTCTCAAGTCCTTTTCAGTGCGTGCATCGGTATAAAGTCCATCTATGACTATGGATTCATCTAATGCATGTATCCATCCATTCATCCAATGTACATTATGTATCCATCTATTCATCTAATGCAGTGGTCTTCACAATTTTTTTCATGAGAGCCACACTGATAGGACAAAGGCAATAGGAGAGCCACTTTTACCGCAAAGTATCAAAGGTTACATCCAGTCATAAACGGCATGTCTGCTTATCAATATGCTGAATATGCAATTTTTTTCTACATTAGCACATTTGGCGTTAAGAGCTGGAAAGACCGCACAAACTGGCAACTCCTTAAGGGCAGAGCAAGTTTAAATATCTTTTGTAGTCTATATTTTCATCTTGTAATGCCACTGTTTTGGGTATTTATATTAAATATAAATTATTTGTAATAGATCAGACTTAGGGTTATGTTATAGCCCTGCTTGGTTTGAATGTTTTTCTGAAATATCTGTATTGACTGCGTGATCATATTACCATATTATTTGCTGCCATGCGAGCCACAAATTAAAGCTTGGCGAGTCGCAGGAGGCTCACGAGCCGCGCAATGAGTAACACTGAGCTAATGTATGTATCCATCCATCCATCCAAATCAACTCGAGGCGATTTAGGGCCATTTAGCCACCAGAACATGTGCTGTGTCCCTATTCCATACTTCACAGTATACTATACACAAATCTTTACTGATCTTGCACATAGTACACAACAAACCAACGATCCCTTTTTTATATTAACAGGAAACGATAAAAGACCTGCATCAGTCGACATCAATCAAACAGCGTCTTTGAAAAACCATTGCTAGAACTTTGCCAAAGAGATATTTCTAAAAATGTGGCTAATACTTAATTGTTGTTGTTTTTTTCTAATATATTTCTGGAGCTGTTTCATCACCATTCACAATCATTTATGTTTTGTCCACCTTTGAGCAGCTCCTCTATCTTCTTTGTGCATTGCACTGTGGAAGAATAATGTACATCAACAGCACACTCAAAAATCAAGTGTTTTTTTTGGTCACTTTTTTGAGTTTTTGTTATCACATACTTTAAACCTGCTTAGAACCTGGTGTAGTATAATTTTATTTTGGCAACGTTTTTGGTAGTATTTAACAGTTTCTATTGTACCTATGTTAAAAACGTTGCCATCATGGCCATAAATGTGTCTGACCCTGATCTCTTAGACCTACTCTTTGGGGTTCTAGCTTAATTTTCTGGGCTGTTTGACTAATTTGTACATGTTTAGCCAGTGATAGGATAAGCCAAGGAGAAACTTCACATAAAAACATCTATAAAACTGTTAAATGGCAATACATTTGGTGCGTAATCGTGTTCAACACTACAATGTGCTGTGATTAAAACTCAGTCATTACACTGTTTTCCAGACGGTGAACAGTGACGTTGTTGAAAACAGGAGTTCAAGAAGAAAAACACCTTGTGTTTTAAAGTCTAGTAAAGGTTTTCTGTAGAAACCTCTTTGGGGATGCTTCTGTTCCTTAGTCAGGCAGTGGCAATATCCCAACAATTATATTTATTTCTCTTGCTACAGAGCCTCATGTGAAGTGCATCAAGTGCACACTATGCTTTGTGCAGTCACAATGCAGCTTCAGCCAAATTTAGCCTATGATATACTATAATGATAAAATCACTGTACCTTATGTGTGCTTAAAGCTTGTGCAATGCCTTTTACAATAAGGATACAATGCAACCGAAGGTACTATAGTGAGTGCCTATTGTGTCCTACATCAATGGAAATCTGTTCAAGGGAATGAGTTAAAGCTTGTTAGTCCAGCACACCAGTTTACTCTCTGTAGGACACTTTAGGGATGATCAAGTCACTGCCAAATGTCTTCAGTTGATCTGATGCTGTTGTCTTAATTATGTATACTAATCAGTGCTGTAAATCGCTCTGGATAAGCCCGTCTGCCAAGTGCTATAATGTATAAATATGTAATTGCTAATGTGAAATTTCTAAAGAAATTAGGATTTTCCTTCAATAAACATATGCAAGCACTGGCCATTGCAAATGTAATACTCTGCTTAATATAATGCTATTTTAAAAAAAGGAAATTTGTCTCTGGAGCCCAATTTACCCACAGCTAAGTTTTTTTTTCTAAACTGCCGAATTTCTAAACTGGCATACTTATTTAAGACAGCCGAAGGACAAGTGGTTTAGCATGCCATGTTCTTGATTGAATCTTTTGTGATGTGGGGAAATGTATGTTGGGCCTGCACTGAGGGGCAGGTGGGTGAAGTTGACATACATGAGATATGAACTGGCATAACAAAAGCTACACCAACTCAAAGTCCACTGTTGGGGGGGGGGGGAAGAAAACGGTCTCAGTCCTCAGCGTACCTGTCTGTCAAGACGTATTGAGACATGCCAGCCAAGCTTGTGTAATAGAAAACAGTGCCCGATACAAGGTCAGCTGTCTATCGTGCTCATCTGAGCGGTCCTGAGACGTGAAAACGGTTTAAAAGCTTTATAGTTTGATACCACCATCAATAATAGCCTCCTATGTAGCAAACAAACCAGCTCGGCAATGTAAAGTGATAATCTCGTTATAGCGTGATTATCTTCCGACAGGCAATAGCTGCGTGCTTTTGGCCTTTTGGAGCCGTTAAAGTTATTGATGATGCACTTTTACGGGCTTCAGCAAGATCAGTTCATTAGATCGGTCTGACAAAATACTTTCTCTATGGAGAGACTTGATAGATGATGACTGGATGTAGTTGTTAAGGGCTGGGTGTCTATTGACTAAAAGGGTCTCATTTATGGTGGACAAGATTATAGATGTAGGACATTCATAAAGTGTGTCAGTCTCCTCCTGAATTCTTGGATGGATGGATGGTTGGAGACTCCAGAGCTCAGTGTATCATTTAATTTAGCAGAAGCGGAACGTATGTTTATTGTAAAGATATGTGTACTTGACCTCAGGTTTACCATTCTGTATGTAACAAAGGCTCAACCCCAAAGTGAGCCCTGAGGACTAAGGACTAAAGACTCACATACTTAATTGATCTCAGGTGCTAAGTGAGTGAGTGTGTGAGGCCACATGGGCTCAGATAGGTATACATGGGTTTGGGACAGAACTTCAAAGATGTTGCTGACACTTGCCGGTTTGGAATTTTCATTTTAAGTTTGTTGCTTTCCACATGGCCAAGGCACAGGAAACGGCTGCCTGATTCCAATTTTTTTCAAACTCTTGTTACAAGCTGGACAACAGGTTGGTCTGTGTTGCGTGGTCATGTGTCATGCTGTTGTTTACCTTTTGTAATTTCCGGATTTCCCTATGTTCTCTGCAGTAAACGTCAATGCTTTGAACTGTGGGTAATTCCCTTTGGTGAAGTCTGCATCGATGCAGACTCACGGAAAGGGCTCGGTAAGTGTGTACTCAAACCCTCACGCCCTTTGAAATTCAACATTGGTACAACCCTAAGCCCTTACGAATTTCGCAAGAACGCACACCAAAGTCTGTGAGTCCGGACTTTGGGATTGGGCCAAAGTTACCACCGACAAGTTAACTAGCTCTTAAGAAATATATTTTCTTTTACCTTGCAAAAAGTATTTTAATAACTTTTTTTTAACTTTTGTTTTAATAATATTGTTTCTTAACTGTTAAACTGATAGTATTAATCGGTCAAAATTCTTATTGTTGGTTAAACGGCTAAACGGTTAATTGTTAACATCCCTAGTCTGATAGCTGTTGGTACAACCTTTAAATGGACAATCTTAAATATATAATATCTAGTTTCTGTATTAACATGTTTTAAAATGACTATACTTATGTTATTTTTTTAGTTGTGAACTTACAGTACATCATCCCAAATGTTCTGCCACACAGCATCATTTTTTTAAATTATTACATGCCACAGAACAGTATTACAGTAGAGACTTAATTTATTGATATGATATTTCAATATCGATCCAGCTTATTATGATGTGATATGTTGACAAGTGGCTCATGCTAATGCATGGTGGCTAAACCGTATAGAGAGGAGAAGTCCCTCCCCTTCCGGTGGACCGCCATGGGACCTTAACTCGGAAAAAATATGAACGGTAGTGAATGGGGAAAGACAAATATTTTTTGATCCCGTTTGAATTGAGCCATGAATGACACATGTGATGTTCATCAATTTAATAGATAATTTTGCAAGTCAAGAAAGTCTGAGTTTATTGTTAAACTGTTGAAGTATAAGACTCGGAAATTCGTAATTAGAAAGACTACACACTTCAAAGTTGCATGGATGACGTCTCAGTGTAACGTTACTCAAATGAGCAGCGGATCTTGCTTGTTCTTTTGCTTATCTGCTGAAAACACTTCACTGGATAAAACGCATCAGGTAAGATAACGTTACATGTGTTGTGGAACAGAGCTAAGCTAGCTAGCTAGCTAGCAAGCAAGTTGAGCATCAAGCTAGTTGACGTAAATGGTGTCAGACGACAGATGTAGTTCACGGAGCGGTTTCACACTAAACTAAGTGGTCATATGACAAACCTACGGCTAACTGAGACTTTCTTCGGTTGAAAAATTATCTTTTAAATTGACGAACATCATATTTGTAAGCCATGACTCAATTCAAACCGGACCAAAAAAATATTATCTCTCCATTGACTCCCGTTCATATTTTTTCGAAGGGTAGATCCCATGGACCGGAAATAGAAGGGCGTGACTTCGGCTCTCTATACGGTAACAGTATGAAGTTATAACAATTTTTAACATTCTCATAAAGTTATTTTTATTATGACATTATGTTTTGATTGTTTTCATTTCATTTGAGAAGCTGAAACCAGAGACTATTTAGCAGTTTTTCACACTTTAATAACTTATCAAAATAGTTGCAAATTGTCTTTCAGTTAATCATTTAAACAGTAAATCAACTTTAGTTCTAATTCTAATAGTTTTAGCTAATTCAGTTTACTACCACATAATACAAAGACATGCAGCAAATCCTCCCAATTGAAAAGCTGCAACAAATGTTTGAGATATTTATCTGAAAACTTACTGAAACAATTAATTGATTATCAAAGTAATTTTCTGTTAATTGGTGATTTAGTTAATCAACTGTGTTTCATCTCTACACTTAAATAACTCTGTGGAACAGAGCAAAATATTAGATGGACTTTTCAAATGCGTCTCATTCTTCAGAACATTTGTTAGCAACTTAAGAAAGTGTCACCTCAAAGACTAGCAAACTGCCTGCCTGTCTAGTTTTCATAGCTTTATAACAATTTATTCATGTACACAAATCTCACTGAAAGTGTCCAATATGATACTTCAGAGATGATGTGATGTGATTTAGGGAGCATATTGCTGTCAATGTCTCTAATTATGAATCCTTCTAGCCCAAGGCAACTTAGATTTGTCAGGATTTCCATGCTTGAGCTCAGCAGTGAGGCAAGATTTGAATCTCAACAACAACAACAATTATTGACTCAGTCGGGCGTCTGACACCTTACATTTTTCTAATAAAGCATCATGAATTATACAAATTCATTATCTAATTGGTAAACTGTTGCAAGGTAATATGACAAACCGTGAAATATAAAACTTAAAACAATTGCTGTTTCCTCTTGTCTCATACTTTGTTTCGCTAGATGATTGGGTGCTGTTTTGTGAGTGCATGTCTCAGAGGGTATAAAGCTAAAGAAGATAACGTCTGAGAAGTCCTCCAACTGAAAGAGAGGATGGCATTTGCTCAGTAATAGCAGATGGATACCCCTTTGATCCACGGTTGGGGAGGAGAAGTCGATTGAGTGACTGTGATAAGACCTTAAGCAGTTAAGCGCTTCCATTGTATCTTGACTTGATTGTATTTAGACTGCACAGGCATTTTAATAACACTATTATTTAAGCAGGGGATTGCATTACATTTGCAGTTATAGCACGTTACTTTGCTTAGCCAGGTTAGCCAAGTTCATGTAGTGCCACTGTACGGGAGCATTACGGGTTTCCCGGTTAATTACAGCGAAAATGAGAAAAGAAAATTATTGGATCGGAGATCAAATTGTTTGCCATCATTGTTAAACTGAAGTTGGGTATGTCTGTGGAAACTAGAGATGTTCCAATACCAGTATCGGTATAGACTCCGATACTGCCTAAAACGCTGGTATCTGTATCGGGAAGTACTGGAATGTATGCACCGATCCGATACCACGTAATAAAGCCCTAAAGAAAATCTACGTTAAAGTAGTTTTATTTATGTTCTTTTTCCGTTATAACTGACTGTCAAACTGCATAATAAAAGAAAGTTCTGTGGCGTTCATTGTTTGTTTGTTCTAGGGCTGTCAAAATAACTCGTTAATTTTCGATGAATTAATCTGAGAAAAAATAACCTGTTAAGATAAATAACGCAGAATAATTAATTCCATATTGACGTTTGACCCGTAGCCGTTCTAGCCACCATTTGACTGTAAAATGAAGGAGGGAGACGAGAATGTGCTGCCTGGATCATTAATTGGAACATTTACTTGTAAAAATCTTCTTCCTGCCAACCCTGGCTACCGAAATCTGGTGCCACTGAACTTTTTAATCGATTGACAGTCCTAGTTTGTTCATGTTTCACAAAGAGTTTAACCTGAGCCAGACCGACAACAAAGATAGCAATCATATCACATCCATACAGGGATAGTAGTATACAGTTGTTAAAACATAATAAAATATATGACACACTGGTATCGGCTGATACGCAAGTTCAGGTATCAGAATTGGTATTGGGAAGCAAAAAATGGTATCGGACCATCTCTAGTGGAAACACTTTGAACATGCTAAGTAATTTAAAACGGCAAAAACCGAATGTGTCGAGTAGCGTTTCAACGTGCAATTCTGCTCATGTGATTCATTCACGTGTAGTCCATTCCGATATTTCCTACCTGACAAAATGAGCTACTATATATTTTTTTTTATTACGTTTATAGAGTTAGTAGTCCATTCTAATAGACATTTCTTACCTGATACTTCTAACTACATTTATGGATAGAGGGCATTCTGATAGATATTTCCTACTTGACAGAATGAGTTACCCTACTCTTAACTATATTTATGGAGTAATTAGTCCATTCTGATAGATATTTTCTACCTAACAGAATGAGCTACAATACTTTTAATTTCATTGGTATTGGTCATTGGAGTAAGTAACAATTCTGATTTTTCTTTTTTTATTATGTGCAATTAAATTCCATTCCATTTTTACTATCATATGTGCAATATACTTTTTATTTATTTATTTATTTATATATATATATATATATATATATATATATATATATATATATATATATATATATATATATATATATATATACACACATATAAAAATAAACATAAACAGACGGGGGGTGTCCTGAACAAACCCGGCATTTTTAAATAGTTTATCCAGCTTCTTTTGAAACAAAATTTGTCTTCCGGCTGTGGCAACAGCCACATGCTGAGAATCAAAAACAACACACCTTCAATGTTCTGTGTGTGTGTGTGTGTGTGTGTGTGTGTGTCGCGTTAGGTCAGGGCAGCTTCCTGTGGTGTCGCTATGACGACCAGCCACGCTCGCCTCACGCATGAGGCGGTACTAAATCTGCAATAGAAAAAGGAGGACGGGGTACCGCGGTCGAGCAGAGCTGGTAGTAGCAGTGGGTAAGCGCCTTAAGAATACTGGCAGAGAGAAACGGCGAAACAGATACTGTGACCCTGAACTTCAAGAATTCCACAACTAATGCATGCTGCTTAATCCAAGATTCAGGACCCCTCCTCACATGGACATTGCCTGCCGTTAGAGAATCTAAGGTCACCTCACCTCAGAGATTGTGTCCAGGATAGAGCAGGTATTCAATTTATTTAATATCAAGGTTATCGTTTTTTTTTGCTCCATTTAAATATACCTTAAATAAATATTGCTGCTTACATTGGTAACTTTGATGACTACTTTGTCATCTAAATGCGCTACTCATAATCTCTAAAGAAGTCAGCCATGGCTGAACTGTTTGGCCCAAACTTCAAGTCTGAGGAGACCACGCTACCCCCGTCCCCAGCAAGTTGTATTTTTCAAAGGCTGGAGACAGTGTTAGCGCCAACAGATCTGCTCATTCTCAAGCCGATGTGGACAAACTATTTATTTCTGAAAACAACCCTGTAAATAGAAGAGTTAAACTTGAAAATATCTTTGACTGACTTTATAGAACCTGCAGTGAATGTTAAAAGCTGAAACGTCAGCGCTGGCTTTAATGGATAACTTAATTATAAATATGCTGCACTTATCTTAATGTCGTAATTTTATACATGAGTATACAGGTCAGAGTCTTACGATGGAACATTACTGACACTTGCGGTATTCATTTATTTATTTATTTTTATTATTATTGACAGTATGCCAGCATTTGATTGCCTTAACTGTTACAGTTAAATGATAGCGAATGAGCCACTGTTTACATTTAAAAAAAAAAAAGAGAAATTTAAAATTAAAAGATTTTCTGCTATTCTTTTCTTTTCTCTGCTGTATTGAACTGTCTCCAGAACCAAGGTACACACCAAACTATGAATTTTGTGTACTGTTACCCCCGTAGTCTTTATAGCTGGAAAAATCTTTGAATTTTGAGATGTCAGTAATTTTTAGATTAGACAGCTGAGCGAGCAAGACACTTGGCAGCTGGCTGTCAGTTGAGTAGCTTTGGGGAAGAGACTTCATCGTATTAGACAGTGAAATCTGTTGTGGATTTCACGGCCTTCAGTTATGTCCTGTGATCATTACACGTAGCTGCAGGAAAATTAAATTTCAAATCAAAAGAAAAGAAAAGATTGGGATATTGGGAAATGCTAATGTTAACTTGTGTATGCTAAAGCTTTATGGAATGCACAGAGACCAAAGTCACTGGCAATGTTAAGGGACAAGAAATACATTGTTTTTCTTAAGATGTTTTGTTTTTAGGCTTTTCCACCTTTAATTTGACAGGACAGCTAGGTGAGAAAGGGGAGAGAGAAGGGGAAGACATGCAGGAAATTCTTTAGTGGAATAATGTGGAATTATAGAGCTTTGAGTATATTTCCTTCCAGAGACACTTTTGAGTCTATTGGAAATGGACATTAGATGGAGTTTAATTTCACTTGTGTGGCATTGTGGTTCAAGCGCTTTGGTCTGCTTTTCTTTGGAGGCTTGCTGATAAGACACACTAGTGTTATTTCCTGAGTTGCCATGGCAGCAAACATCCCTCACACCTGTTAGGTGTTTGTGGCGTCCTGGTGGCTCAGCTGGATAAAGTGTGTGCCATGTAATCAGGATATGCTGTGTTTCAATCCAGCAGACACTTTATTACCTATCACATCTTTCCCCACTGTATTTTACCCTAAAAAGAAATAACCTTTACGAAAGCGAAACTCTTATCAGACAAAATATGGAAGGAAAGGCATTTTGATTCCCTATCTTTCATCTCAACCTATGACATAAAATTGTAAATGTTTTAATAAAATCTAGATGGAAGCTGATTTTAAAAAGTCACTGTACTGCCTTTCAAAGCAGGTTTTGTGCTGCCAAGAAGTGAAACTGTAAATCAACTGTCTCTTTCCGTTAGATTTGCAATAAAGAGACTTGAAGATGTGAAACAAGGCGTATCCAAAACAGATGCACCCCTGTGTTTGACTTGAGGGGTAATTTCTCTCAGCATGGCTCCAGTTTTAATCGGTGGCCTAACATATGGCTGATGAGCCGACGGCTATATCATTCTAGGCCAGGTAGTAGACTTCAAATGATTTGGCTGCAGGTGAAATACATTTTGTGTTGCCTGTGACTATGTAATTCACATTATACAAACATAAATAGAACAGTGCAGTAGCTGTCGTAATGATGTGCTCAGCATTTCTGCTTCATTTTGACGATCAATCCCATTTGAGTGTTACAGTGCAAAGTAAAGGTGGATGGCTTACCTAACATCTTTGATTAGTCCTTTTCATGTAACTGAAAAAAACTAAACCGTAATTACTCCAGGAGTTTGTGAACATTAGATCATGCAGATCATAGAGGTAATTTGATATGTGTTACAAGTTGTTTAAACCTTGTAACAACTATTTTACATTTTAATAATTTTACTTGTAATCTGTAATTATTTTACATTTTAAGTGTTTTTTTTTAAAACTCATCCGAGAGCTTCACAATTTCAACTCATCGTGAATTCCATTCTATAGTTTAACTTCCAAAACTGAAGCACATTTGTATTTTACATTTACATTGATTCTCACTTTACATACACCTTCATTATTTATTATTTTAAAAGCTCTTTCCTAAACTTTAATTATATATCAGACAGCCTAAGTCTTTTTTTGAAGTCACGAAAAGTGAATGCTAATTTTCATTTTGTATCGAGCACTAAAATTAGGTTGCTAATTTGACTGTCTACAAGAAGTCTCTGTGATGTGACGGTTGGACATGTACATCCTGATGTTGGTGCTAAAATGATATATCAGATGTGAATGATGTAAAGGTTTCAACATTGTCTTTGAAAATAGTTTTTTCCATTTTGATTGCAAAATTGAAGTCAGTTTATACATCATTACTTTCAGTTGCTTTCAGGAGTTGACTTTAGCTTTTCACATTATGTACGCCCTGTTCTGCCCTGTACACAGGCACGCGACATCGAAAGGTAATTGTTCTCTTGAGTGTTTTGCATACCATTTACATTTTGATTTGGCTGAGAGCATCACCATTTAGCATTACATATACTCTTAAAAACTGGTACCTTGTTAAGATGTATTTATTTGATTAGCACAATGCACATTAATCAACATTTCTGTAAATGCGCCAGTGTTTGAGTCAGACGGTTAATTTTCAACGGCAGTCCTAGTTACTTAGCATGCATGTCTTTAAGTCATTGTTGAAAATCAGCTAATGCACAATTTTCACCATTTTCCCACCATGCGAGTAGATTTTAAGTTCATTATGGTTCCCATACAAAAGCCTGTCTGACTATTATTCAAATCAGTAATTATTTTCTCAGTCATATGTTTGACTGGGAGTTTGCCATTGTTTGAAACTCCCAGTTAATCATTCTGGATCAGATTACTGTAGAATCTTACATAGACAATTATGTTTACTTTGCGCAACAGTGATCCTCACAGGTGATCCAATTGTCTGTCATAAATGAGTTTTTGGGTAATATGCTGATAACCAGAATGAAGTTATAAAGTTGTCAGTGCGGTGATGAAGTGCCTCAGAAAGCAATTTCCATACACAGGGAATTCAATGTAGACATGCCAGAAAGGAAAAAAAAATGTAATTTAGAATGTAAATGTAATGAACTATCTACAAATAGTATGAAATTAAAATAAGTCTGCTATTTTCTGTTTATTCTTAGATGCAGTTTTAAATGTATTTCCCCCAGATGTATGCAATTTTGATCAACTATTTATTTATTGAAGGCATATAAACATGAAATGCCAAATATAAGGGCAAATGAGAGTGACATATTTTGCATGAAACATTCACACAATGAGCACCATTATGTTTTGCATGAAACATTCACACATAATGAGCGACATGTTTTGCATGAAACATTCACATATAGCCTACTGTGCTCTGTATAGTTCACCACTAATTTACATATGTGATATGTACTGCGGACTACTACCGGTAATTAAATAGAAGTTAGGAAATGGATAATTAGTTTTGCATCTTGACGAACTGCAGTTTCTTTCTCTAATCTGATGATTATGTTTTCCCATTTCTGATGACAGTGAGCAACATAACAGAATAGCACCATGAAAGAGACTTTTGACTTTGAAGTAGCCACATTAAAATGACAAAGGCACATGGGAAAGCCATATTAAGATGAATAACAATTAACAGTATGAGTCAGCTTTTAAATCTTTGGGGACAAAAGCTTGCCTTGAATTAGAAAACATGAGAGAAATTACAGCCCCAGCTGACTTACAGTTTTAATTTAAAATACCAGACATCATAATTGCAAAACGGTTTAAGCTTACCAAGCCAAGCCAGAAGCAAAGGAATGTGGAATAACAAAAGCCTGATGTAAAACTACCTTTCAAAATAATGAGCTTAAAAGACAGCAGTGTTACTTGTATAGTGTTTAAATTAAGGAAAGATGTTCCTGCATGGTTTTTGAAATATGTTCTTAAACAGTTTTCATGCTACATTTATAATTTTAGGTACTCATCCCTGGCTGTGTTCTCTGAGACAGAGGCCATCCTTGAATAATTAGCTCAGTTTGAGCTTTCCCGTTAAGAAGCTTAGAAGTGCTATGAGCCAAAGTATAAGCCGGCTTAGCGAGGTATAAGGCTTGTACGCCAACTATTGACCACATGTTCTCCTGGTGTACGGATATATTTCCAGCACATTTAATATTTGGTTTGCTGGAGATTGATCCTGTAACGGATTAAGGTGGTTTTTGAACCTGAAATCCTAAAGGCGTAAAGGTACAGTTGGAAATATTACAGCACATGAAGCGCTGCGCTGTCACTGCCCGCTACTGCAAAGACTCGCAATTCCACATCCTGTAAATGCTTGAAATGATTAGGATAGGAGCGAGAGGTTGGAATTGACATTGAATCAATCTGCCATATGCAGCTTACACACTTCAGCCATCCCTAAATAAAGTCTTTATGATAGCCTTCCTTTTGTTTGGACCGTACCACTTATAAGAAAGTAATAAGCTAGTAATAAGTCTGTCAGCCTGTCTAAGTTGTGATGGCAGTCTCAGTGGGATAAGAAATGGCCTTGTTGTCCCTGTTGCTTTTTTTAAAGACATTCAGATTTTCCAAGCCATTATGTTTGAGAGATGAGCACCAATAAAGCGCGAAATATCCTGTATTTGAGCAGTGTTTTACACCAGCATTGACTCACACGGAAGGGGACCTTGTTTTTGTCAGTAAATCAACATGGCCTGTGAGTCTTGTGGCTGCACACAAGGGGGAATTATTGGCAGGTCCCATCCTTCAGGTTTACCTTTGTCCTCTGTATAGTAGACTGTTTCCAATGGTTACTGGGGCTGTCACACTCCTTTAAGGTACTGCAGTAGAGGCTCAGTTCATGTCTATAAAAACACCTGCAATAATATGTCACATTTAAAATTTCTTGCACGATTGTAAAACTAATTTGACTACAATTCCCTATTAAACAGGACATGAATAGAAAACATTTCTATTTCCAGAAGATAGAGAATTAAGACTTTACAACCATTAGAGGAAATGGTGCATATCACTACAGTGTACCGCATATAAATTTAGTAACCAGCTAAGTGCCAATAAATGTACCCTTTCGTAATTCAGGCGGAGATTTCTTCATCCACCATTTCCCCTTGAGATGTTTTTTTAGAATTACAATAAAGCTCCATCTGTCCATCTATTTTGAAAATAGTTCACAGAACACAAAAAACCTCTGAAGCCTACTTTTAATGACGGAACCGACCGGATGAAGAAAATTTTAAAGGGGGATCTTGTGCACTTCAAACAGCTCACAAAAGCAGACCGTGTAGCAGATAAGATGATCAATGGGTCATTTCACAAAGGACTGAACTTAAAGAAGGCACTGGGCCGTATGACTCGTATTCATTAACGCACTAAGTTTATTAAGCAACTAACATTTGAATGGGCAGTGCATCTCCATCAGCACCAAAACGTTTGTTATAAAGAGTACTCTAGTGTCTTTTTTTTGGCCTGAATACAGTATCTTTTTGCTGCTAGATTTTAAGAAAATGGTTCAATCTTGTTTCATTATGGGATGTTTAACTTGTTTGCTTTCTGTTTTAACTTTTAACAGCTGGCTAATGTATTTGTTCTACATGGTGGTGTGCACTGTATGCAATATTTACATGCTAACTAACATTGAGCTGCAGGCTCAGCTTCCCTCAGATCACAGTCAGGCTAAAATAGAATGTCAGTCGACAATGAAGATGCATCTAAAGAAAGAATGACGTTTCTGTCAGCAGATTTTTTTCTGCGTGTATCTACACTGGGAGCAGGGCCATGTAATATCAGTTAAGAAACATGCACTACAGATGGATTCACAGAGGAAACACGGGTTTTGGACTGAATTCCTCATCTTAGATACTAATTTGACAGCTGTTTCATTTCATACATTTTATTCTAAAAGGATAAAAAAATACTTTGTTCTGAGCGTTGACACTCAAAATCTACTGTGGTGTTAATCCGCTGTATTCCTGTTGAAAATGTGCCAGTATAATACCCCGAACAATCGGGAGAACGTCATTCATTTATAGAGGATATTTTTGCCTTTATTTTCATAAAACGTCTGGTGAATGTCATGCATATTATTTAGGTAGAAGCAGTTTCAGAAATGCTGCAGGCAGTTGTGATGCAGGTGTGTAGCTATAGGCCAGGCTCTGACTACATGATCAGATTTCACTAATTCCCTGCAAAACCACAAGAGAGTATCAATTGAACGTTGCAAAATGTAACTCTTAATTGTCTCTGTTAATTTAAACACACTACATTTGAGATGTGGAGATGGAAGGAGGCACATTTTCAAATCCAGCTTTGCAGTTCAGTGCTACAGCTCGCCCTAGCTATTGGCATATAGTCACACTGGATCCATTATTAATCACATGGTTCTCAAGGACGGCGTCTGCGCAAATTAGCATGCAGAGAGCGTGAAGATCACTTACCAGCAGTGACTTCAATATTAAGTATTAAAAACAGAATTCTGGCCTTTCTTTCTGCATGCTGGGGTCATATCTTTCTTCTGCACAAAATGGCCATTGGGATTTAGCTGGACATTTTTTGGCTTTGCAGTGTTTGCAGTGAAATACTCTGCACATGACGGATAATATATTGTTGTAACATTAGCATTAAGAATATTTTTTTACCTTCATCTTCTTATCTTGTTTTCTGAATAGGGCTCTGATGGAGTTTCACAGAATCCCTTGCCGAACTCTTGCTTTATGATATATGTGAGGAGTTGCTAAAAGAGCAAACCTTTTGAATTAAGTTTGCTTTTAGATGGCAAAGAACCGTTACTTTAATGTTAGCAGGAGTATTTCAGACATGCAGTAAGTACAGCATGGAAACAGCAGTTGACAAAACAATCTCTAGATCCATTTAGTAGTTGTTCTGGACCTTTCAATCATACCAAATGAATTTCATCAGCAGATGAAGTTTGCTTTGATGTCATGGAATTGTAGATCCTTGCTCTTAATATTATTATTATTTTCATTATTTAAGTAAGGACTGTCAAAAATTTGTTCAGTTCAGTTTAAGATCCTTTCCAGAATTAAAGTTCCCAGTAGTTACACCGGAGTACGTCCTGTCTCAAATACCACTTTCTGGCCAAGCACACAGCTGATGATAATATGTCATATGGTCATATGTTCCCATCTGTTGTTGCTTGGTTTGCCATATTATGCTTTCAGCATGTTTTTCAGCATACAGTAGCTTTGAGGTTATTCTGGAGAACATTCTAGACAGTATTGGTCATTGTTTTGGATTGTTGCAGTAATAATAAACATTTGCGTAAAGCAAGCATATTGTCTGCTCCCATGTTGATAAGAGCATTAAAAATGTATAATTATAATATTCCTTTTAAAGTACATTTAGAACAGATAAAAAAATGCGAGATTAATTTATGATTAATCGCAATCGATTGACAGCCCTAATTTCTAATCAAACATGAATAAGAAGTCCTCACTAAATATTTACACCCAGTAACTGGCAGGTGTCACTGTGGAACTGTTGCCTAGCTAATTGACAAAACTAATGTTAGCTTGTTAAAATGTTTTAGATTAAAGCGTAAAAGAGGTTTTTCTGACTGTTCAAGTACCAATACATTTGGAAAATTTAGAATGTCCTTTTTTTTTTTTTTTTAATAACAAGGTAAACATCAAATTCCAAAAAAAAATGACCAAATAGCCTCAGTCAGGTTAGCATAGCTGGATGTTTCCACTGATTTTAAACTGCAAGAAAACTGCTAACTCTGAAACACACACATTCTCTCTGTATGCAGATATAAATAAAACTAAGTCTTTTACAAACCTTGGTAGTTGAGCCCCTAAAACCTTTTAAAGTTATTTGACAGCTTTTGATGCTACTGTGACTTCCTGTTCTCATAGTTGGATTAGACTGGAAGGGACCTCAGATGTTTCTTAGCAACCTTTTTACCCATTACTAAAGTCTTAACTAACTTACTTATGTAGAAAGGACTTCAAACATAAACTAAGTAATGGATTTATAAATAGATGGTGGAACCCAATCCAGGTGATATGATTGAAAGGTCCAAAACAGCCACTAAATGGACCTCATGCATCGGTACACTGTCAACGGACAAAAGGAATTTTGGTTGTTGCATTATATTTTCTGCTGTGTGCTACATAAAATCCTTTTTTCCTGGTAGCAATCTACACTAGTTGGCAATGAATTATATGAGACAGTGGCTGTTCATAAACCCATATTCACTCGTATTCAGATTCAGGTAGAAAATGAAAGCTTCTATCACGGTAAAAAAAAAATCACTTTATAGAGGGCAAAGGTTCGCAGATGAAGTTTCAGTGAAAATCCCTTATTAAAATACAGAAAGCTATTATGGTAAGGTATTACATTATTGTGTGGATGACTTAGGTCTCACTAAAGGTCTTCTTTCATGTAGTGAACTGGTTGAAAGGCAAGGTCTTGTCAGTGCACACTTAGTGGCTGACATTCAGCTAATGAATCGCCAGGCGGTAATATATTCGTCCCCCTGCTGTTTCTGAGAACAGGTCGGATACAGAGGGATTCATCTCTTTCCTGCCGTCTGCACACTTTCAGTGTAGCAGTGGGTGAACAACACTAGCGAGAAGGGACCGGTCATGCAACTGCTCAGAAGCATCGGGCTTAAAGTGGTGCCACCACTAGTCCATCAACAGCAGCGTGACATGGCCGCCTCTCTGAGTATAAGCGAGGAGTCAATTGACTGTCAGGTTGAAAAGGATTTGTTCAAGTGAAAGTAGTAGTCTAAAGTTCCCTATCTAGTGGAACTTCACCTTCCTCCAAATCTATCGTGGCACTTGGAGCAATGGACCCTGAAGGAATTGCACAAGAACAACAGAATCTGATGTTGAAAGCATCCCTTTCACAGCCTGGAATTACTCTGCCAAACCTTAACTGTACCTTCAGAGGTTGGTAAGGGACTCAAGCAGCACTGTGACCTCTCACCCGTAAATGCAGTGCACTCTGGTGGTCGAAAGACTTTTAGGAGCTCACTTTGCGAATACGACATTTTCTCTTTTTTTTGGCATTCCTGCAGGTTAGGAAAAGACAAGTAAAACAAAAAAAAAAGCTAATTAGTCTAAAGATGATCTGACGAACACTAGAGGAAACTACCATCTGTCAACTTGTGTGTGTTGGGTGCCTCAAAGACTCAGTCTAATAATAAAGAAGACTGCAATGCATTGAAAGAAGTCCCCATTGCCAGCTCACTGTTTCCCACTGATTGAGACATCTTTGAACTTGAGATTAAAAATAGATTTTCTTTAAGTTGCTTTAATGGGTTGGAGCTACCACCCTATTAACACTACCCCATATCTGTGAGACAGGCATGTTTCAATCCAGGAGGAAGCATTACAACTTCCCTCAGTCGCTCCGTTATGTCACATTTCCCACCGGTGATGGTGGATTGCGTCCTCAGTGTTTCTCACGCTTAGTCGTGTGTCGCCACAAACAAAAGCCACCTAATAAGTATGACGTGTCACCGACATCACCAGAGCCGGCATCCTGCTGCTGCTCTGATTTTGGAGATAATCCGATTTGCCGTACAGGCGTCTCGATCCCTAGAGGAGGATAGTATCGTTAGGCCCTCAAGTGCAAGACGCTTAACCTGGCCGTTTAATCACCCATGCTAATGAGGTCTGCTGCGAGTCCATATGCTGTGTACATCGGGGGCCAACAATCAACCGCTTTCATCTAAGTCACAGATTCATGTGTACTGTATAATTTATGGTATATGTGTTGACAGTTCAGAGAGTTTACTGTTTGTTTATAATATGCCCAGAAAGTAATATTACTCTTAAAATATCTGAATATAAGAGCAGCATTTGTTTTCTCTGCAGGTAAAGAGTGCACATTTAAACTCAATTACATTCTTTAAGATCCTGGATTAGGTTGTAGAATAGTTTTAGATGTGCAGGTAATGTTTCTTAAGATATTGGATCATACTGTATTTTATAGATCAAAACACTTTCATAATTTCTTTCAGAGAAAGATGAAATATTAAATGGCAATACCAGCAATTTTGTTAGCACTTCGAATAAGCCCGGGGAAAGGAGAATTATTTTTCTTCTCAAAATGAATGCAGCAGAGATATCCAAGTCCCCAGTATGGGCCAAGATCAAAGAAGACTAGGTCAAAAGCTAGTATGTTGATGGACCGTGTGTGGTCACGGGGCTAAATTGGGGCAAATATATTATTTTAACAGGATTAGAATTAATTTATATTTTTAAATCTAAATATTTGTTGTTCAGTAGAGCAGCAACAGTAACGTTTACAACAGCAAAGCCACTATTTAATCTCACTGGAAACGAATGTAAAATGTCAATCACATAAATAATATTCCTGACATCACAATACTGAGTTAATTTTAGAAAGAATGAAGAACACAGACATCAGTCAGCATCAGTCATTCCTCCTGTCCTCCTTCCTCTGCTGAGGATGATTCACTGCCTGCAGGTACCACTCACTGGTAGAGAAAGGAGGGGCTGGTTCCTCTCAGACAGCCACAATTTAATGGTACATGGCAAATTAAGATAAACACTTAGACTGCATACAGACAGCTTTTGTTTCAGCTTGTTTGTAACTATAGAGAATAGGATTGTGACGTGAGCGTAAGTGAGTAACGCAAGGCATTTAGGACACAGATGCTATGGTAGAGACCGAGTAGTAGAGAGGGAGTGACGGGCTGGGCTTTTGGGGATCAAGGGAAGGATGGGAAATACTGTTTAAACATGAAATAAGAAATTGACATCCATTGAGTCAAAAATACTTTTGTTATTAATTAGCTCGTTCTTGTTTTCTTGCATCACAAGCTTCATGAGGGAGCTTCATGGAGACCGCTAGCTAGCCATTCAGCTGTCACAGAGTCAGCTTAGACTTAGACAAATACTTCTAATAGCTGTATTCTCATTAACGGGACAATCTGCAAGAAAGAGTTTGCTAATAAACCGCAAAAAAAAAAAAGCCACAACTGCACCAGTTGGCATAGTTAGCAGTGCTGTTAGCATGGTAAGTTGGAGGAACTCAGCCCCGACACAGAGATCGGAGGATGTTGCATGTTGCACGTGATAATAAATTAGAGCTGGGCGATATGAAGAAAATCAAATATCACGAGATTCTTGACCAAATACCTCGATGTCGATATTGCGACGATATTGTAGGATTGACAATTGGTGCTTAAACAAAATATTATTTACACAATGAGATTTTTGATAAATAATCATCAGAAATGTTGATTTAATGACAGTGTGTAAAGGCAAATAATAGAACAGCTAGAACAGTCCGAGTTCAGAAAATCACATCACTTTACTCTAATGCAGCCTTCAAAACCAGGAAAAGACCACACTTTATATATTATGATTTTACGATATCCAAAATCTAAGACGATATCTAGTCTCATATCACGATATCGATATAATATCGATATATTGCCCAGCCCTATAATAAATTACACCAAAACGTTAAAAAGTACAGATAAAGTAACAGGTAGCGCCAGAGTTTGTCAATACTACAGTAACGTCTTCAGTAATTTAGTCTATATCCTTGTTGTTACACTTCCAGGATTGCTCCGGTGCCGCAGGAAATTCCGCCGGATACGTGTATTTGGAATTTTAAATTCGGTGGATTAATGAGGACTATTTTGGACTGCTCCACAGATCTCTACAGGGTAAATTGAGACAGCTAGCTAGACTATCTGTCCAATCTGAGTTTTCTCTCGCACGACTATTTTGCAGCGGCTCTGTGCGGTGCTTAGCGCCGCCCATGATGATTCTGATTGGTTTAAAGAAAGGCCATTAAACCAGAGCACGTTTTCCTCCCATCCCCGAATACTGTGTGGACTAGCCAGACCCTCCTTCAGCGCACTTTGGAGGAGGGTCTGACAAAGCGAGACTATCAATAATTTAGCCCCAGGTCCCATTTAATGCCAGGTTTTGGTACCCATCCCTATATGATATATATATCACATCTGTTGAATTCATGAATTTACGTTTGTAAACACTGCGTGTGTGAGAGAAGGCCAGCATGCTCCAATGTGAGGAGGTTATGTAACCTCAAACTAATTCACACTTCCGACATCCCTCAGAGATGATTAATCCAAGACCAGCAGAATATTCCGTCTTTAGCGTGCAATAGATTGGCAATGTGCGGCATTCAATAAATGCCATAGACAGCGATTCCCAAAGTGTGGTGCGTGCACCCCTTGGGGTGCTTGAGGTAAGCATCTAGGGGGTGCACAAGAGGAACAATGTAATGGTGTAATAACTACAGCAATACTTTTTTAGTGGGATTTTTCATGAAATAAAAACCTAAAATTGAAAACGTTGCTTAATAAAAAACTTGCATTGTAATAAATGTACCCAAAATGCACTTCAGTTCCTGCCAGTCAGTCTTTACGTAATGTACGTGTAGTGTAACTTTTACTAGTTTTAACGTTACCTATGTAGGCCTACTAGCTAGCCTACTAGGTGAAATAGTTTATTTACGTAAATATGTACAACTGGCTAAAATCAGGGAAACTGTCAGGTGGGAAATCTAAAGTTATAAGTCATGAAAGAGGAGCGAGAAAGAGAGAGAGAGACTGAGGAATCAGAGGCGAGAGAAACGGAGAGATGCTTTGGGCCGGAAGAACCGGGAGAAGAAACAGCAGGAGACAGAGAAAGATGAGATGAGGGAGACCGAAAAGGAGGATCGGAGAGCATGGGCAAATCAAGAGGACATATGCTCATAATCCAGGCAAGTAGGGAAACGAGGCAACGAGAGTGGGCATCAGAAAATATAAAAAAAAGATTGGGGGTGCATCAACCCGGTCAGGATGTAGAAGGGGGTGCGTTGCCTAAAAAGTTTGGGAACTGCTGCCATAGAGGACTGTCAGCGCGTATTCATTTCGAAAGTGCAATGGCCAATGGGGAAACACCTCACCACTCACTAGACCAATGGTGTATCTTCATCACTCACTCAATCACTCAGTGCCTCAAGCTGGCATTGCATGACTGCGTCGAGCCAAAAACCCTGGATCCCATAATGCAAATTAAAACATCTTTTCAATGTCAACTGTCTGGTAAATGCCCACATTTTTAAAACGCCACACCTCAGGCTTGTAGTTTCCAAGCTCAAGATGAGGTGATTAACTATAAAAACGGTCTTCTTAGATTGTTTTGTCGGTTATTCTTCTCAGTGACAGATACAATATTAAATTAGTATTATGCACTTTAAAAGTTTCAAATTTTTATTCTTACATTCTAAAAAACTGTTGGATATATACTCAACTTTTTTGCTGAAAGGGCAATCGTGTTACAGTTGTCATTGATTCCAGTTTATGAAGATTTTCCTCTCATGTAAAGCCGATGACTCCTTTACTTTCAATTGGATTTTCTGCAAAGTCAATTCAGAGGGATTCAACAGTATTTCTCTATGAAATATAAAAAATGCTGCATTGTTCAGAATGCCCTTTTGAGCCTACACACCATGTTTCATTTGGATTTCTTTTAACTATCTGATCGAGTCATACAATTACCATTAATCATCTCTCAAGGCCTGCTATTACAGGGGTTTTATCAACCCTAATTTAATCTTCTTCTTGTCTGCTCATATTCTGCGATTGGTGGAGGATTTCCATTGAATCAGGACTTCAAATGAGAGGAGACAGAGGAGGCGTTAGCCAATTTTGGCCGGGGCTTCAATGTTTTCAGTGTAGCCCCGAATGTATTTTGAAAAGTTGACTGACAAATATGAAACCGGACAATAGCCTATGTAAACGTGCCTGTCACAAAGCAATCCCTCCCCTCTCTGCTGCTCTCTTTCTCCCGCTTCGATAGAAAGAGACAGAATGAGTGGGAAAAGTGTGTGTGTGTGTGTGTGTGTGTGTGTGTGTGTGTGTGTGTGTGTGTGTGTGTGTGTGTGTGTGTGTGTGTGTGTGTGTGTGTGTGTGTGTGTGTGTGTGTGTGTGTGTGTGTGTGTGTGTGTGTGTGTGCACTCTTTACTATATTCGTGGGGTCCAAACACTGGGGAATACAGTATACTTGTGGGTTCTGCACAGCCTTGTGGGGCCCAAAATGCTGGACCCCACAAGGTTAAAGGGCTGTTTGAGGGTTAAGACTTGGTTTTAGGGTTAGAATTAGGTTATGGTGAGGGTAAGGGTTAAGGTTAGGCATTTAGTTGTGATGGTTAAGGTTAGGTTAAGGGGCTAGGGAATGCATTATGTCAATGACGGGTCCCCACAAAGATAGTAAAACAAACGTGTGTGTGTGTGTCCGTCCGTCTCTCGGTGTGCCTGATCGCGTGTCTCACTGTGAGAAGTCAAGACTATGAACCTACAGTGAGACCTCGCCCGCTCAGCACGGGTAGGAGAGACTACAAGACCGCCGCCGCAGTAGGCTACCGACTCGAAGATCCAGCAGATCAGATAAGCAAAGCCCATGACTTGTTGTCGCCATAGCGACTGCAAGCAACGGTGATTAGACTGTGTTGGAAGCGCAACTTTTCAAGCTGAAGCCAAGAAGCGCTCTACCATTACATTCAAGTTAAAGTGGTGTGAGAAGTGGTTCAACTTGGAAATTGCATCTATAAGGACTCAGTTCTATTAACCTTGCATTACAGTGCTTAGCCTACATGTTTTGGGGATGAATCTAAAGTGCTGGTGTTTATGGTTGTTGCATGCTACAAGGTGTAAAAGGGAATCTAACTCCATAAGGGAGTGAATATGTTTTGAATATAAGGTGAAAGAAAAGGACAACATACGTTTAAGTAGGCGTATTCCTCCACGACTCCTCCAAATCACAGAGAACACAGATGGGATGAGTTATATTTTGAATGTGCACAAAGTTTTGAACATGAGCAGAAATCTTGCTCAAACACATCTGAAATGTTACAGTCCAGGGCTTTATTAATTCATTAAAATTAATTAATTAATGTATCTTGAGGTGAATAATTGTCATGTGCACGTTTTAAGGAGGTTACTTCCCCAACAAAAGGCGCAAAAGAGGAGGGAGGAGTAAATTATAGGCTACATGTGTGCTGACTCAGATATAATTAGGACAGTCGATCCAAAGGAGAATAACTAGTTGAAAGCAATACAGAATGCCTGAGAGCCTTACTGCAATATATTCAATTATGTTTTTATATTTTGAATTGTCCCTCATGTTTCCCTTTACATATTTCCAACATAAATTGATTCAGAAAAAAGGTAGAAATAGGTGCATACAAATTCACCTAAATGCAGGAAAAGTGTTTAAATGTTCAACATTTTTACGCCACTCAGTCACGGAGATTAAAAAAAATAATAATTTAGTCGAGAGCGGAGCAGCGCAACGCAACAGAAAAGAAAAAAGAGCAGAGCGGGGGTAGAGGAAATACGGAGAGAGACCGGACAGACCCGCAATGTTGTTCTGAAACACACAGCGGAGGCAGAGAAATCAGTATGACCTAAGTCATCCAAGGTGTGTGAGCATTTCACACTAAATAAATTGAAAACGTGTTAATTACAAGATGAGCAAAAGCGAGACGGCATGGCATGGGCGCACCACGGTGATGAGTCAGCACCTAAAACGTAAACCTGTTGGGAGTCCTTGATGAGGAGGAAGGAAGTTCAACAGCAGGGTAAAGTCACTACAGAATCCTACTGTGGTTCCGTTTTGAAGTGAGGAACGTAACGTCCCTCCAGTAGCTCTTCTGGTGCTGATGTGGCATTTACTCGTTATCCAGCTTCACAAGCATGACAATCTAGCGTTAGCTCGTTAATAACAGTAGTAAACAGGGGTGGTATAATTTGCAAGACTAAAGACACGTTTTTATTCACTCGCCTTTTGTGGCCCATTCATTTTTCAACTGTTATCATGTATATATTCTGTGCTTTGACCCATATCAGTTATTGACAAATGTGTGTATGTGTGTGTTGTACTTTTTAATGTCATTTTAAAGTTATTTTATAGCACTTGGGCATCTTAAGCTGTGTTTAAATGTGTTGTATAAATGAACTTGCCCTTACTACAATGATGGTAATCATTTTATGAATAAGCTGTGTGTGTGTGTGTGTGTGTGTGTGTGTGTGTGTGTGTGTGTGTGTGTGTGTGTGTGTGTGTGTGTGTGTGTGTGTGTGTGTGTGTCTTGTCTGTGTATCTGCTCTTTGGGTTACTTACCTTTACACAACTATTAACTAAAACAACAAGTATGTACGTAAGTATGTATTGCGTTGATGTAAATTAATGCTTTGTTTTTTTTTATCCGATTCATCGATTAATCAAAAAAAATAATCGACAGATTAATCGATTATTAAAATAATCGTTAGTTGCAGCCCTAGTTGCCAGGCCAGTTATGATTAGGCCAAATGTTGGTGCCATCTAACTTAGATCTACAAACTGGAAGCTAAAACGAACATACACCGGCTATTAACAAGCTGGGCGAGCCGATTTGCTGTTTTGCATTGCCTTCAGTTTATTTAAATGGGTCCGGGCTAAGCCCCGAAACGCCCCTGAGAGGAGAAATAGGAGATTACAGTATATTGACTATATGTTATAGCTAACATTACTATATATATATATATATATATATATATATATATATATATATATATATATATATATATATATAACATATCTACAGTTTTCCCTCTACTTCACATTTGTAGTGCCATCATGTTTTCATTCTCTGTTGTCATACTACTTAGGTCCTGGGTTGTGCTCAGATTCTCAGCACTGCTTCCTCTGTTGATTTGACCGTGGCGGCCCCCCACGGCAACATTTCTGCCCCCCACGGTATCAGAAATAGGGCTGCATTGTTAGAGTGCATGTCGGAGAATAGTGCGGACACACTAGGATAACTAGCCAGTTGAGAGTGTGTGTGTGTGTGTGTGTGTGTGTGTGTGTGTGTGTGTGTGTGTGTGTGTGTGTGTGTGTGTGTGTGTGTGTGTGTGTGTGTGTGTGTGTGTGTGTGTGTGTGTGTGTGTGTGTGTGTGTGTGTGTGTGTGTGTGTGTGTGTGTGTGTGTGTGTGTGTGTGTGTGTACTTCCTTGAGAACTGTAAGTCGTATAACTTATGTTGTCAGTTCATTTAAGCCTGGTCTTGCAAGTTTAAATTAAGTTAACTGGTGATTTTCGTTGTTTGTATTCTTCACCTGCGAGCTAAATTGCACATGGCTGTTGATTCGATAGCGATTGCTGAACGCCCTCGCCCACGTTTGTATTTTAGGTGCATTATTTACATGTTGAAGTAGTTACACTGCATTAAGATAAAGTAATTAATAGTGGGTTTATTGCTATTTGCTACAGAATGCTTAGCCTATATGTCAAGATCAAAGTTGGCCTATATAGTAACTCAAAAAATAAAGTTCAATCACAACAGAAAATATGCCTCATTGTGTGTGTGTGAATAGAGGTGAATAAATATATTAGTTTGTGTTGCAGCGAAGTGTGAGTTCCGTTTCACTGCTAAAAAAAATCCTAAAGGAAACACTGTTCTCCATGGCATTTTGTGTGGCAGGTCGTGACTGTTTTTGTTTCACTCATAGTGCAAATACACTTGTAACATATAATTAGTTTTTCAAGCCCCTCCCACGCTGTGAAACACCTTTTAGTGGATACGTCTGCATGGCTCATGTGTTTTTCCTTTTAACAATGCTCACAAAAACCACTTAGAAAGACCGCAGTTGTCTCGAGCCATACTGCTCACAGTTAATAGAAGATTTCCAGCAGTGTAATATGATGCCACCAGGCCCTTACTGCGGAGGACAGGCTCAGCCCCATCCAGCAGCGTAGGCTTACAGTATATGCCAATGTCTTTCAAATTACCATTAACGACAAACAGGAGTGTGCAACCCAGTGCTTACGCAATGTCATTAGGGAGCACCACAGCTCAATGCAAAAAATATAATCAGGAAATGAGCCCAATTTCCCACTGCATTTGTTCAATTATTAGCTTGCTTGGCCTGCCTGTTAATGCTTCTGAATACCTGATTGGCTGCTACAATAATAGAGGAGTGGACCATTTGGAAGGTTTTACTATTGAAATAGACTAACTCAACAACCTATGAGGTATGCCGCTTTATATATATATATATATATATATATA
This sequence comes from Zingel zingel, assembly GCA_023566125.1. Taxonomy (NCBI): domain Eukaryota; kingdom Metazoa; phylum Chordata; class Actinopteri; order Perciformes; family Percidae; genus Zingel; species Zingel zingel. The sequence goes on along the minus strand of CM042316.1, from coordinate 21,479,521 downwards.
TATATATATATATATATATATATATATATATATATATATATACTATAATAGGATAATAGCAATTTGGCTTCTTCAGCTACAGGATAATAGGATGGGCGGAAGCTAAAGGTTAAAGCACCAGAGGTTCAAATCCCCACACTGTCTGTGAACATGAATGAACGTGAATGAGAAGCTTTTTTTCTCTCCCTCAGCAGCTACTGAATGAGCAAGAATGGCGGTCGGGCGGTACAGTGCAAAGAGAAACCACTGACACTGAATATGTATCCGCTACTAGGGCTTTTGTATAGCTGTCCTTTGTTCTGCCCTTCCTAAAGAGAGAAAATAGAATATCTCCATAGAGCTGTAGAGATGAAACAACTTTGGGTTTTGAGCGGTTGGTTGGACAATAAAAGGAATTTGAAAACCTAACCTTGGTCTTTTATACAATCTTCTGACATTTTGTTTAAAACCAAATGATTAATCACGTAATCGAGAAAATAATTAATTGAGTAGTCTAGTCTAGAATAGTCTAAGTTGTTTAATATTTAATTTGACTTATTCACTTCAAGTTGCTTCCTTCTTGTTTTCTTTCGGGCTGCTGTAGCATGTGTAAATCCCCCCATAAAGGTCTCATCTTATCGGAGTATTATTAGTAATATATAAGAGAAAAAAAGGTGCGCTACTTCTACACTGAACCTCAGTTGGGTGCTCTGCCTAAAAAGTCAGGAAAAAAGCAGCCCTCCAGAGGTCAAAAACAGTAAAAAAAAAAAAAAAAAAAATTGATTTTTGTGGGTAAATTTTACAATCAATTAATATCGTGTTTGAAACATGGCATTGCAAAAAAAGACCATGTCCTAAAAACATGGCAAATAAGGAAAAATAACCACAAATTCATCAGAGTATGTATATGAAATGGAGGCCAACTGACTTACTATAATATAGAATGTAGCTGTGTTTCACTTTTAAAGATTTATCATGGAAAATGTATTCAGTAGTCTCTCCTTTGTCTTCTCGGATTTTCTTATAGAAATGTTGTTTTTATTATCTGTCTGCTGACTGCAAAAGTAATTTTTGTAAAGAAAGCCCTTACTGATATAATTTTTTGCAGAATACAGTCCAACTGCAAGCCACAAAATTGGATTGTAGCGGCAGTAATTCCTGTGAAATGCGAGGACTTTATAGATCACTTGTGACTTGTTGGCTTGATAGATGTGGGAGCCTGTACATGTTTAGGGTGCCCACAGCCCAAATCTAACTGGTGTTCAGTGTATGATATAGTTGCATCATTTATTGCAACGGTTTCTGTACAAACCTCACATACTGTAGGCCTCTGGTTACATCTACTCTCTTGGCTAGTCAGTGCTCAGTGCCATTGTTGTGATACTCGGTGTAAAATAATGTAAGTTTGGTGTAATATCACATTAAAGACACTTGTGGGAACAAACGAGTGTTGTTAAAAAGGATATTAATGATATAGATGTTTTATCGTGTTCAGTAGATTAAAGCCTGGCTGCAGTGTAATGCAGTGCTCCTGACCTATTTGGACATTATAATGATGTCCCAGTGGAACTGAGAGTACAGTGTAAAATGACTTAACATGGTGAAATGCCTGGACATCATGGTGGCCTATAGAACGGGAACATATTGTGAAAAGCTTATAATTAAGAGCTGACCTTTCTGATAATTAACTCGTGGCTCCTGACACACATGGTTATTCTTCCTAAAGATGTCATCATTTAATAGGCAGTTGTATGATCACGACAGAGATGGCGCAGTGTTGTCTTTAAAACAAAGCTTTTTGATGCATTGCAGCACCTTGCATTATATAACTTTAATAAAAGCATTGCTACACTACTCGTAAATGAAAAAAAAAAAAAAAAAGTGTCACATCGTTCTTTATCTTAGGAAAGGTGTCGGCACAAGGAGGACTTGATATATTTCAAAAGTGATGATGTGCTGTCCAGTCCAGTTTAGCTATGGCCAACATTACAGCAGTACTCAATTTTGTTGTCACTGTAAATTCACTCTGCCTGAAGCGCTTTTGGCTTCATCACTTGTGTGCACGTTTTTACCTCCTATCTTTTTCACACTTTTTCTTTTTCCATGCATCTTTCCCTTTTGTCTCCATTAGAAAGCGCCAGGTTTTTGCTTATCCCTCATTCCTGGTGTAGCTCTTTGTTCCTGCCTGTTACATCACCTATACTCTGAAAAGTTTTGCCTGGGAAGAAACTAAACATCAACCTCCCAGTGTTTTTCTGGGTCAAGTGCAAAATGAAATACAGTAGGACTAGTCAGGGATGCACCAGCGCTGGTTTCTATGGTAACTGCAGGGCTGTATTTAGTGCAGTTGTTTCACTGCGACTGGCTCTCTGTTTTCAACCACGCGAGGAGGGAAGATTGAGGACCGATCCCTCACTCTTCCCGAGGGGGCTAAGCAGAAAGTGGGGCAGCATCTCCCATCAACGTCAAACAACATCTTTCAGCCTGAGAAGGGATCATGTCATGAATTGAGTTAATGCTTATAGAAGGCACATACAATCAAACGTATCAAACACTCACAGTCAAAGATGTTAACAGACATTAGCTATCTGTTAACACAAACTTCTGTCCTTTCAAGTCATCGTCTTTTCTACTGTGTACTGAACTGATGACTGAAAACTACAGTTAAAATAAAATATGGCTGCTGCTGTGGTTAATACAAATGTTAACCATCACAGTGATTGATTTTGAATCGAATCTTGAGCCTAAAAATCAATATCGAATTGTGAATTTTCTGAATCGTGCACCCCTAGTGATGAATAAAGGTTAAAGTGGTCATACAGTAAGTTCAGACCTTTATTTTTATTTAGATTGTTGTTCAAGTGGCATGAATGTGCTATTTATGTACAACTCTCTTAATGGTACAACGGAACATTTAAGGTGCAAGTGCCTAGACTCCACTTTAAAAGCAATGTATCAGTTTAATAGATTATAACTATGACATAAGGATAATCAATCACAAACTATTGGTCTTACATTTCTTTCTCACAAGTTTAATTGTAATGCATTGTTTAGTATTAATTGCATCAGCTGTGTTATACTTATATCTTGACTACAATTTATAGCCTGATCTATCAGGAAATTCATACAAATTTCAATACAAAATTAAGTGTAATATTTTTGTCTCTGTATGCAGACAATTTGTGGACCATGGCGGATTCAACGAGGGTTGTTTGTGCATTAAAGTAAATAAAACAGTGACCGTATTATATCATTGAACAAAGTTGTATTTTATGCCAACATAAACCAAAATAACTTTGCTGAACTTCATCATAATCCTAACCCCACAAACGCAAAAATAAAACATATTTGTGGCAACCATTTTGTAATTATTTACAAAAATAGAAAGTCATACTATTGTTAGAAGAAATGGGTCTTTCAGTTTTGTAGGATGTTTTGTAGCTTTTGTACAATGGTCACAATAGTCTGTTGTAAATCTACTATTGCATAAAGATACAGTACATAGTTATTTACTCCATGTATTTGGTGTCTGTTTTCAAGTTCTCAAGTTACTAACGCATAATTATCGCAAACCTGAATGTAGTATAATTACCCTTTAATTAAGGGCTTCACTTCATAGGCACTTATAAGGAAATGAATGAAAACGTACTGCAAACACCATTCTCTTATTCAGGAATCACGTTCAGTCGTGGATAAAGAACAGGTTATCAAGGACGAGAACAGCACTTCACTTACACAGCGTGTTTTCAGGGTCACTGATCCAAGACCTGCCATTGCATTAAGCACAAAACAAATGGCAATGAGAATGAAGAGTGCTGCCCCCTCTGCCATACCACCAATGCTCGCCTCAAATGCATCCTGTCAGAGTGCAAGACTGCGCTGATCCAGGGGCGCTACAGTTGGCAACATGACCAGGTCCTGAGGGAGCTTATTGAAATATTTAAATTCTGCAGGCACGTCGCGAACAACAACCATCCCACCGCGGATGAGAACACCTCATCCAGTTTGTCAGACCTGGAGAGAGCACCAGAGACACCAATTCCCAAGGCTGATCAAGACTCCGTTCTCTAGGTAAGGATTGAAAATGAGGGTCGGCCTCTGTACACAGCTGCAGTTCCCTTCAGGTCACCACCAAATCACTCTGGCTGTGGATATACAGTAGTGCTCTGCTTTGTTGCAGCCAAGACCGGTCTTCTCGTCAAGCTCAGCATCTCTCTGGAAAAAGGATTGCAGGCTGCCCACGAGTGTAAGATTATGAAATATTCAGAGCTGGCAGCTGAGAAATATTCAGAGGAGGCAGTCTTGACCATCATCATCATCATCTAGCCAGTGAAAGTAAGCTTCATCAGGGCTTTATCAGCACAGTTTAACTGGGGGCGAAGCCTCGTAGAGCAACCCAAGACCTCGCTGAGGAAGCAGAGAAGGGCAACTTTTGACTACGGCTGAAGCTTGATTTATGGTTCTGCGGCGGCTCCACGCAGAGCTTTCGCCGTAGCCTATGTAGGTGGCCTGATGTTTATACTAGGGGGGTGATGTGTGCATCGAGTGTGTGTGTGTGTGTGTGTGTGTGTGGGGGGGGGGGGGGGGGGGGGGGAGTGGGTGATAGAGCGAGGGAGAAAGCGAGAGAGTGATGGTGATTAGCTTCGGAGTGAGTACTGACTAGAGGCGTAGTGAGAGAAACAAAGTGTCTCCACTCGGCTTTCTGACCACGGTGGGAAATCTGTAGCAGGAAAAGTTAACCTTCTCCTTGATTTCATGTTGAAGGAGAACCGGGAAATGAATCAGGGGAAATTCAAAGCTACCAAGCCATGGCCGAGCGACATACGTCGCTGCGATGTGTAGTTACATTTTCCGAGAGGTGCATGTCAGGCTACGGCGTAGGGTCCGGCGTAGGTTCATGTCTCCACGTACCTATGTACATAGCATAGGCATAGATTTCACGCAGAAGTATTAATCAAGCTTGAGGAGTAAGGACTTGAATTGTGGTCCATCGAACAAGGAGGGCACTTGCAGGGGGTGGTAGGGGGACGTCCTTCCTACTGCTCCGCCACCAGGAGATGTACCGTGGTTAAAGGAGAGAAACCTCAATGAGCAGCGCTCCCTGGCTGATGACCCCATGGCGCCGTTGGGGGTGCAACAGGCAGAAATTAGAGTCCAACCTAGGTAAGCAATTGGGTCACGGTCTTCCAAAAATGATGAAGTCCTAAATTAATGAATGATGTGCAGCACATCTGGCCAAAATGTTTCACGTTTTCCAAGCCCAAGCCATACTCACAGCAATTCCAATTTAATATTGTATAGACGTGCTGCTCATGGGAAACATGTGACTTTGAACATAATTCATTTGTTTCAAAACACAAAGACGCATTTCAGAGTCAGGTGACAGCAAGATATGAAAAAACACAAAGTTCAAAGCAGGAGCTTTCTGGGATGTAGTATTTAAATTAGGCTTTAGTGAAAGTACGACTAGGGAAGGTCCACAGGTGTTTGAAGTGTGTCAGCATGTCACTGCTTACACTTCTAGCAACTCATTTGAGGTTCAAGAGCAAGAAAGCACTACCGAGCACTACAGGCCTGCACCTGTCCTAAAAAATCCACTGGTGTTCAGACTATTTAGCTCTCACCTTTACGTTGTGAAAAACCTTTGTTTACCAGTTTTCTTTTAGGAGTTTCTTCGTAACCTCAGAGCCTTTTTGAACATTTTGTTACACATTAAATACAGCTGCAAAGCACTGCAGTTCTCACACACTGGTATTTATTCTGTTTCTTAGTTTGAGCAGCTAATGAATTATGTGAATTAATGGTTGAATTAAGGGTTTTGCCCCATAAATGCAAACAAACATAATCACAAATTGTGAAATGTTCTATCGATAATGCAAAATGGAGGTATGAGAAGGGAAATGAGCCAAAAAAGAACTCTAATTGACGGACACGTGGAAAAAAGTGTTAATGGAGAGGAAATGTTACAGACACACTTGTTTCACTTCAGGAAAAACAACTTTTCACAGTGCTTGAATTTCATCTGCGTCACAAACATAAACTGAAAGTTTTGTGACTTAAGAGGAGCAAAGAGAATTGTCAGTGCCTCCGAGAGCTATGTTAAAGACGGGGCCATGAACACAGCATGTGTTGCATATAAAAATATAGTCGACCTCCTCTTGACTTTGTTCTTTTTTATGTTTCTGTTGGGATTTTTCTGTTAGAGATCAGAAACATCAAGTAACATTTTTCTTCAAATTAAAAAGGGAAAAAGTTTAATCCTATAAAACATTACACACACTGACTGTACATGGTAATGTCAGCGGTAGGGGTGTCATGATTCTCCAAATCCTCGATTCGAATACATTTTCGATACTAAGGTCACGGTTCGATTCTCGATTTTTACTATTCTTTTTTTTTTTTAAAGCACAGGTTGCTAAGCCATTTTTAGACTAGACTTTTATGCAATATAATATCTGACCTTTGTTCGCAATGTACCGCACTACATTGTCAAATTTAAAACATTTATTAACAACATAATGTAACAATAACTATATATAACCTGCCATCTAGTTTCTCTTTTGTAACTGCAGTCTTCTTCACAGAAGATGACATTCAAGTTCACAACAGAACAAACAAAAAATAAAACCGCCATGTCATTAGTCTTCTCTGAACAGTTAACCCTTGTGTTGTCTTTGGGTCAAATTTGAAAATGAACTTTTTTGTGCTTTTTTTCCCCTGACGTTTTTGACGCTTTTTCGATGCTTTTGATACTTTTTTTAAAAGTTTTTTTTTTTTTTTATTCATGGTCGATAAACCTAATTTGTGACATTATACCTAGTTTTTGAGTTAAAACCCCCCAGAAAACATGAAGAGGATTTTTTTGTCAAAGTTGAGTCAGGATGCTGTTTTAAAACCATTTACATTTTTTTTTCAAATGCTATGAAATTCAATAAACCACCCAAAATTAAATGGAAGAAATCATTAAATTTACCTGCGAAGAATGTTGTAGCCATACAACGCACATCCATGCATTCATGTTATTTTTTTGGGCAATTTGGTTCAAAGAAACCCATGTTTCTGATATTAAAAACTTTAAAGGGGTGATGTAAACCGAGTTTACCTTGTCATAGTTGAATATCGACAGTTCGGTGGGTAAATAGGACATACGTAGAACCTCAAAGTCCCATTGACACGGCTTTCCTCTGCAAATCTCACAATTTGCAACTGCTGCTGAAAACGGGCAAATCTCAACAAAGCTAATAGTTGACGTCAACTCGGTGGCTGTACCTTATTTGGCTCTGGTCTCTACCTTTGTCACACCCCAAAATTGACATAGCTACAGACCCACTGTTCTGGGACCAACTGGTGTTCTAAATGTAGCTCGAGCAGATCTGACACACTAGTTTAGCTGCGAGCTGTGCATCTCCACGGGAATTACAAAGAAGAAAGTTTGGAGGTTTTTCAAGGATTTTGAAAACGAACCACGGTCGTAAATGCAGTGTTCCAGGTTGCACAGGGAATGCTGACACTTTTCACATTTCATTGCGGGCTGCCGGTTGTGGTTACCCCAGAAAAGATGAGTGTGCGATGGGTACAGAGCACCATGAGCTGCTGGTCGTGGATCTCTGTCAGGTCAGCGTAGTTGGTGGTCTAGTTACCAGTCTTGTTCCCTGATATACACTTAACCAGTAGCATAGTGGCGAGTGGGAGAGTCGGACTTTTCTCTGTGGGCTTGTAGTGTTTCGAGGCTGAGAGGGCTGGTCTGTGCAGCCTCTGGTTAGCCCGTATGGCGGGCTGCAGCAGCGAGCATCATTAGACACACACTGTCTGTTAATGTTACCGATAGACATCCAAAACGGGCAGCAGCCGTGGGCTTCCCTTCTCGCTGCCTGCTGCCCGCAGCGGGCTTCTTGACTGCTGGCAGCGGCCGCAGGGCAGCCTGCCGCAGTTTGGAAGTCAAAGACCTGTGTGTGTGTGTGTGTGTGTGTGTGTGTGTGTGTGTGTGTCTTTTGAAAGTCTATCGGTAACGTTAACACTGTGTGAGTGTAATGATTGAAAGCCGAAAAGGAAAAAGTGGCACTGAGAAAGTCAGGCTCAAAAGGAAGAAGGGATGGTGTTGCTGAGCTGTGTGTTGTTTATCCCCCCGTGTGTCTGTGCTCTGGAGCTTTGCTCGTAAACCAACCAATCAGCACGGAGCTCATCTAAGTATTCATGACCATACCATATAAGGCAGAAAACCTCTCCTTTTAATCAAGGGCATTTCATAGGGTTGCATTAGGGAGCATAGAACAGAACCCGGGCCATTTTCAGCCCAACCAATGTTACATAGGAGACCTTAAGGAACAGTGTGAAATACCCAATATAATAATCCTATCACCCCTTTAAAAACGGGTCAAATTAGACCCGAGGACACAAGGGTTAAGTGTCTTAACATACTATTTCCGAACAGTTGAACATATACCACACAGATTAACTGCCATGTTCGTCATGCTGCCAGTGGAAGAATATGGTACACGCATATAGCAGAGCTTGCAAACTGTAGCTTTTTTGTCGACAACGCGAACGTTGTCAACATAACTCACTGGAAATCCCAAATACTTCCACATCGGCGACTTCAGTGAAAGAGGAGGGGGTTCAAGTTCTGTCGATGGGTCTCCTGCATCTGTAGTTGCCATGCTATCTTTTGTCGTCTTTTGAGGTTGACTGACTCGCAGCACTTCAAAACTAGTGTTAACGAACTGACCGAAGAGCCGGTTAATTAACCCGAGTAGTGTCACCGAACCAGGAGAATGAACCGACTCACTCCTGTTTTTTTTTTTACCTCATTCGTGCCGGCAGCGCTTCCCTCAAGCTGAGTGCAATTGGTGTATCCTCCGCTGTGTGTAGCTGGTCTTCTTCTGCTACGGTGTGTGTGTAGTAATCTAGCTCATTAGTGCCTCCACTGAAGTGGTGGTAAAAGCAATCAGGAAATGGACTACCTCGAGCAGGCTACACGTGTTTTTTTTTTTTTTTTTCCTATGGTTTTTTTAACACTTGGCAAGCCGGCCGGACGTCACATGGGGGAATGGCGGCATCGACGATTCCATTTTTTTATTCGAAATTCGAGATTGTGACTTAATTTCGGTGACATCTTTACTCACAGGAGGTTGTGTAGAATAACGTTTTCCTTTCAAAATTGTTTCCTGCTTGTATGATGATGTGACAGTAGTTTCTCTGCACCATTCATTGACTCAAGGTGGTGCGCCACACCTGAATTTTCAATGATCCACCAGTCCTCTGTGTATTGTCTATTGCTGCATTTGTCATTATTTGCCAGAAGTCATGCTGTCACACAAATGGCATTGTTTCCCCCTCTCTTCGTTTGCTGCAGTGAGCCAATGTTCATTCATAAAGTCGTTGATACCAGTTCGACATACCCTGCTTGGTTTCACAATAAGTGTGTAAATAGGCAACGGGAGGCCTTTATTGTGAAGCCACCTCAGAACAATGCCAGTGAGGTACGCCGATGTTAAATTGAGACAATTACATCTCTGACAAAGCAGAGTGAATCAGAGGACGACAAGGACTGATGTTATCGTAAGAGCAATGAGGAGGTTTTAGCAGCTGGAGTTTAGAGCTGCAAAGATGAATTGATTTATCAATTAGTTGTCAACTGTTAAATTAATCGCCAACTACTGTATATATTTTTTTAACAATGTTTTTATAAATTTTTCATTGCAGTTACAATTTTAAACAACCCCCCTCTGTTCCAACCCACAATAACATTTCTCTCTCAATGTCTGCTGTATTACAACAATCTAAAACCAAAAAGCAAATGATATGACAGTATCATAGTAGCAGCTCCCCATATGTCTTCTTCTTTTACAAACCGGTCAAATGGCCTCCAGATTTTCTCATAAACCCCCAATTTGCCTCTCAATATATACATCAGTCTCTCTATAGACATACATTGCGCCAACTACTGTATTTTGATAATCGATTAATCGGTTTGTGTAATTTCTATTGCTGTCAGTTAAACGCATTATTAACGGCGTTAACGCAAACCCATTTTAACAGCATACATTTTTTTTATCGCAAGATTAACGTTATTTTTGGCCTAGCAAAGTTTTTTTTCACATGCTGTTGCAACAACTAATAACGTTAGAAAAACTATAACACCACACCGGATCTCGCTAGACCGGAAACAAAACAACAGACACGCTACACACACTTGTTTGGGCTTGCGAGCCGGCCAAAGAGTAGTAGGCTAACGTTACGTTTTGAGTGGATGGCTAGCGTGAGACGCCGAAATGGATGCCAATAAGATTCTGAATGGAAAGTTTACTTTTAAAAATTCGCTGAGATGATCAGAATTAATCCTATGATAAAGGGAGTGATCGCAGGCACACAACATCACAACATTTCTCTTTATGCTGATGATACGTTATTTGTTACTGAACCTATGTCAACTTTGCACCATGTTATGGCAGATATTCAAACATTTTCTAAGACTTCAGGGTATAAGGTTAACTTACAAAAATCAATTGCTTGCCCTCTTAACATAACAAATGTTAAGAGAGAATGACCCATCTCTTGGTCAGTATATGGTTTTAAATATCTTAAGAGTACAAGTGACACCCACTTTGGACAAACTATTTAAGGGAAACTATAACCTTTTGCTGGAGGAATGCAAAAAGAAACTTGAGACTTGGTCTGCTCTCCCACTGCCTCTTATTGGGAAAATGAATGTCATTAAAATGAGTATACTCCCGAAGTTTATTTATGCTTTTAATATGTTGCCATGTTATATCCCCTTTTCTTTTTTTAAGTTAATTAATAACAAAATGTATATGGAACAACAAGACCCCAAGGATTAAGCTGTCCACTTTAACAAAATCATGTTTAAAAGGGGGGTTAGGGCTTCCAAATTTTTTATGGTACTATTGGGCTTGCCAAGTTAGAAATATTATAAGTTGGAAGTTGAGAACTAGCTCTCTTTGGGTTGCGCTGGAATCACTAACATGCTATCCATTGGAGATCACAACAATACTTTATGTTAACAAACTGCAGTCCCTGATGAATGTAGAGGGGTTTCCCCCTTTACAAGCCACATTGAAAGCTTGGCAGGACTGTAATAGGTATCTGAATACAGAAGGTCATATAAGCAAAAACTCTCCTATTGCATTTAATCCTGACTTTCTAGCTCTTTCTCATACTGACTTTTGAAATTGGTCACTTCATGGTTTGAAAACTTTTTCAGATATGTTTGATGAAGACTCTGAATCCGTTAAATCCTTTACTGCTATTTGTGCAGAATATCAAATTCCTAGAACAGATTTTTTTAAATACTTGCAGGTTCGTCACATCATTGTATCTTTATATAAAAAGGGACAACTTAGATTCTACCCCACTGAGCTGGAACAATTAATTATTTCTGCTACTTCGCTTAAGTGTAAGATATCTCACTTGTATAGAATTTTGTATGAAAGTTCCCAGAATTCTTTTTCTTCTTTGAGAACAAATTGGGAATTAGAGCTTAAAAAGAAGTTTACTGAAAAAGAATGGCTAACTCTGTGTACGGAATTGACCTCACCTTTAACTATAAACATTAAAGTTAAGGAAACTAATTATAAATTCCTGTATAAATACTATATTACTCCAGGGACGCTTAATAAGTTTGATCATATAAATTCTCCTATGTGTAGGAAATGTAGAACAGAATTAGGCATGCATTTATTTTGGTATTGTAAAGCTGTTTATTTCTTTTTGTGAGAAGATTCATAAAGCAATTCAAGATATGTGTAACTGTACTTTTGAGTTATGCCCTATGTTATATTTGTTGAATTATGATGTGGAAAATAAGTTGTATATCAGCATACGGTTTTAGGACTGTGTTGTTTGTATCGGGTTTTTTTTTTTACTGTTTTTTTCATTTGGGACATTGTCCACCCCATTTTTTGTCCAGGAGAATTGTTACATTCCTTATTAGAAAAACGTAAAGGTTACAAATGTCCTGCTGTGGCATCCGGTTTTTGGACCATTTTGTTTGTCAAAAACCTTATCGATTACTCGAGAATACGACAAAAAGAATGGTCAGTTGTAGCCCTACTGGAGATAAAATAAAAACACCATGCAGGAGTTTTGGTTTGTGAGCAAAAAGAAGAATAAAACAGAGTTGTGCACAGTTGAAGTGGTTGGATGAAACATGACCGAAGCTTTTCACAAATCTCAAACCTCCAACATGTAATACACACCTGTCCTGTGGCTCTGTTCACTGCTGCTCAGCGCTTGTAAGATCTGTATCTGCCCCTAACACCAATAATCCCACATGGGGAGTTTTGTCTGTTACCTGGTAAAAGATTTAACTGAAGTTGAAGTGAAGATCCTCAGCAGGTGTTTACAACGGCTCTGTTTCCATGCAACAAATAACTCTGTCAATTATTGTCAATCATGCTTTGCAGAGGGGAGGTCTTTTTCACAGTAATTGTTAAATTAAATGGATTTTTTTTTTAAAGCAATCAAAATCCTATTAATTGTTTCAATTAACATCCACTCCCGTAAGATTTGTTTGTGAATGGTGTATGACTACTATAATTACATTATTTTCATTTTCGAACATAACTCAAACAACTAAACTACAACCTGTTGGGACTACCTTCTACACAATGTTTGTGTTTATTATGCCAAATAAGAGAAAATTTCTCAGTATGAAAAACAAAACGGTTTTAAAGGAAATATTGTTCCAACTACAGCCAAAGGACAAAGTGTGAAAAATGATAACAAGTGAATAATTCTTTGACGACAACAAGTAAACAAGTGAACCAAGGGCATAAATACAAATACATTGTTTATTCATTGTCTTTTCTTTTAGTGCCTCACAGCCACATGTCAGCCCATTCCTTTCAAATCTAATCACAAACACTAGAATCTGAAAAACAAATGATGACTGTTTGAGGTGACACACATCTCATCTCATACAGATGTATAGCTTGGAAAGTGGTCATTTAATGGTCTCTACAATTTCATCATTCATATGAGATTAATATTATAACTGTTCCAATATTTAATATGTACCCCGTCATCCAAAACTTTGTCACAGCAGCCTTTTCCATCTTGTGCAATTCATTGTTTCTAGACATGCATGTCAAGTCAGGGTGCCAGACAGACTGCACTTTCTCATTTTTGGCTTTTTGTTGTTGTTGAAGAGATTGAGAAATGTTCATTCTATACATTCTGCTTTTGTTACTTTTATTCATGTTTGCAATTAGAAGTGCAACGATGAATTGATTAGTTGTCAACTATAAAATTAATCGCCAACTATTTTGATAATCGATTAATCGTTTGAGTCATTTTTTTATTAAAAATAAGATTTCTCTGATTCCAGCTTGTTAAATGTGAATATCTTCTAGTTTCTTCTCTCCTTTGTGACAGTAAACTGAATATCTTTGAGTTTTGGACAAAACAAGACATTTGAGGACGTCATCTTACGCTTTGGGAAACACTGATCTACATTTTTCACCATGTTTTGACATTTTTATAGATTAAACAACTAATCGATTAATCAAGAAAATAATCGACAGATTAATCGACTATGAAAATAATCGTTAGTTGCAGCCCTATTTGCAATTGTTATCCCATCACTTTGCATTTATGTGTTTGCTGTTTGTGCAGCGTGTGTAGTAGTGGAACAGCGTACATTTGCATGTACTTTAGATGAGTAGCTGCATTTTATGCTACTTCATTCTAGGCCTGTCCCAAACGATTATTTTTTAAACGATTAATCTAGCGATTCTTTTTTTCAATTAGTCGACTAATCTAACGATTCATTTTTCGATTAATCTAACGATTCATTTTTCAGTTGGCGAATATTTTCCCATTGCTCAATTATTAACAATTTACACAAAACAAATTTCAATAAGATTCAAGTCTCTATTTATTAAAATTGTTTAACACTGCACTGTTCAAGTAAAATGAATTTGAAGTGCAACCTGAAGCCAGATGTAGGCTATCAATCCAACTACAAAATAAAGTCACTTTCAGGAGGAATACAAAAATAAAGTAAACAGAGCAAGTTCAAAAAGAGTAGCCTGTATTTGCTTTTTTTTAACACTAGTAGGTAAAATAACGAATAAGCTCTTGTTTAACATCCAAGCTCTTCTCCCTTTTAATCTTACAGTAAAAAAAGTGCAGTTTTAGCAACATATGAAATCAGGTGTATCAAATAAATCCAACAATAAAACAATTAACATTTCAAGTCACTTTCAGGAGGAATACACAAATAAAAAACTTAAAAATAAAAAAAACAATGCAATTTTTCTCTCTCCTTTCTAAGGAATTATGAGCCCAAGTTTAACCCGACAATTTTCTTTAATATGTGGGCCGTTATAAAGGACTCGTGAGATATCTGAAACAATCTGGCATGGTTGCGTAATTATCCAAGACAGTGCTACAGATGGGGGAGACGCAGCACAGTTTACCACAAACTCAAGTCAGTGCAGGACATACTGTATACGGGTGAGCTACGGGAGAAGCTGGAGAGGCATAGGTGAGCAGAACTTACGGTGTTTTGCTACTGTTATCCTGACTTAGGGATCATTTTACAAAGTCTACAGACTACGATGTTGTTGTTGGCATTAAGAGTAAAATACTCCCACACTTTAGAAGACCGTGTGCGAGCCTTTTTCTCAACGTGTTGTTGAACTTGCGAGGAATCCATACTTGCGCTGTTGCTGGAGGCAATGAAGCCATGTCATTTTTAGATTTCTACGCGTGACGCGTCTATGCAAATTATTTGTGTCGACACATACTTCATTCTTGCACTCCACTACATTTCAGAAGTAATTTTTTTTATTCCTCTACATTCATTTGACAGTTACTACTTACTTTGTAGATCAAAACATATACGTTTATAGAATGATTAATCAATTAATTATAGATTCAAGATTAAAGAACGTTAATGTCATTATGCAAACACAACAAAATTTAAATTCCTTCAGCTTCAAATGGTGCATTGTATTAAGGACTTTACACATATTTACAAAGAATACAAAATGGCACGAATGAGAAGAGATAATAAATATCAGTGATAAGAAGTACGGAATCTAAGCAAAATAAGGTATCTTACAATATGATGGAACGAAAGAAGTGTGTGTGTGTGTGTGTGTGTGTGTGTGTGTGTGTGTGTGTGTGTGTGTGTGTGTGTGTGTGTGTGTAAAACGGCAGCTGCAGAAGCCTGCTAAAGGTGCAGTATCACAGATATGGAGTGATGTGAATTGAACTGTTGAATGACGTGTGGCTTGAAGTGACATGTAAAGTAAATATTGCACGTAATCCAACGATCAGTCCTGTCAGACTGAAGAAATGTCTGAGTGCAGTAGTGCCACAGCCTTTTTTTGGAAAGAAGCTGTTTTTCTGTCTATTTGTGCGAGTGCAGGTTGATCTGAAGCGCCTGCCTGATGGGAGGAGCTTTAACAGATGGTGTCCAGGGTGTATAATGTCTTTTAGGATGTTCTTAGCCCTCCTCACACAGCGAGTGATGTGGAATGTTCTAGTCATGACAGCTCAATGCCAGCAATGGAGAATATACAAGCCAACAACGGTATATAAATTATTAAAATGAAATAAAAATTGCAAGTACAACATACAAATGATGTAACATGTTAATGCATCAGAAATAATAATCTAATGTATTAATATAATGTATGATAATATAACTCTGAGAAGGGCTATTTTTCTGGATAACAAGTCTTTTTAAGTACATTTGCTGATAATACCTCTGTACTTTTACTTAATATAAATACTAAATACTGTTACTCCGTCTTGCATTGAAAATTAGAATGCAAGACGGAGTAACAGTGTTTCTACTTCCTAGTATATGTATGTATGTGTGTGCAAGGAGTGGCAAACTCACCAATCAGGTTTGTCTTTCATACAGTTTGACATATTTCTCACAAAATTGTTTCTATTTTTGTTTTAGATAAAGCAAAGGTAATCCAGGAGATAATGTATCATGTTTGATTTATAATGAGTGAATCTGTAGAGGAATAATCTACTTTTGAGCCGCGGGGAAAGGCAGCTTGACTGCGAATAAAACCACCTCCAGGCTACAGAGCTGTCATTAATCAGACCTTTGGCTGGCAGTGCAATGCCTGCTGCTACGTTCCCTTCAGACCCTGTTGAAGTATATTTATGTTGATTGTCTGTAGTTGCTCTTCCCACGTCCTCTCCCAATCCACTCCCTCCCTGTCATTAATTAAAAGCATGTAGCGAATTTCAACTCTTTTAGAAATATGGAGACACATTTTCCCATCGGGCAGTTTTTTTGGCCCATCTCTTTTTGTTTGGGAAACTGTCTTTCTCTGTCAGTGACGAGGGCCTACATGCCGCAACATACTCCGGTTCTTTCAGTTTGACTGTGGACAACATGGTTACTTCTGCAGGACCAAAAAAATGGGTGTCTTTAGTGATGATTAAGGGACTAATTTGCCTTGTTGTGGTCCTTGTTTAAGCTGCATTCAACACACAGTCATCACTGGGGTTGCAGCCGCTAAGCTTATGGCAAGTGTGACTTACTATGCTGAAATGAGCACTATCTGACTGTGACAGTGTGTGGTGTTAGACAAGGGATGGTTAAGTGTCAACACTGTCACAAGAAAGCAGTAAGTGGCGAAGTGCTGAAGTATTTAGATTACTCCAACATTTAACTGTTCTGTTACAGAAGAAACTTGACCAGACACATTGAACTGTATGGAGGCAACCTTAAAACAAATTCTGGAGTGTTCTTTGAGTAAAATGTTTTCGTGTTTCTGAAAACACACTACTGTATTATTCACCTCTGCTGAAGATGCAGGTTGCTTTCATAAGACAACTGAAAGAGCTGCCTGTCAGAAGAGTGCTCCATTAGTGCTACACCCACACTGCTCTTTTCTCTGACATACAAGGTGTATCATTTTTGGATCCTGCCATTGTTTGCATATGCAACACCTCCTCTGGAATCTGCTGCTGAAATTGTCAAAGATGGTGATCATTCTTATTCATTTTAACACTACTGTCGGAGTGCGACGGAGAATCTTGATTCCATGGTGCCCAGATAGGGCTGGGTATCGTTCAAAGATTTCCGATACCAATACTGTGACTTTGATACCGGTTCCTGAAGGATACTTTTTCTGATACAATTTTTATGAAATCCATTTTAACATTACACATTAGGGCACACATCTTTTTATTTAGTTTTCTGCTTCTACTACGTGAGCCTCGTCTCTGTGCATAACGTAGATTTTGTCCTGCGTGTCTTTACGACGTGTTATGTTGGACAGCCAATCAGCAGCATTATGAGATCTTGGTAGAAGCATGCTGCGTGCTTATTGGCTCACTAACGCTGATGAGATTTACTCCTTAGGTATTGAAATTAGGGCTGGGCGATATGGACAATATCAGATATCACGATATTGTTGACCAAATACATTGCGACGATATTGTAGGGTTGACAATTGGTGCTTCCACAAAATATTTTTTACAATGACATTTTAGATAATCATTAATAATGTGGTAAACAGTTTCAAGTGAAATTATATACTATGTTGACATGCATGCACAAAAATAGTGTGATGTTAAAACAAATCTCCTAATCTTCAAATGATATTCCCTCAAAATGTTTCACAACAGATTTTATGAGAAAATTGATTTAGTATGTGCTTTTTATTATCAATGTAGACAATGTAATTTTATATTCACAATATTTCTATAGGATTTCATCACCATATGATTCCATCGAAAGACAATCAATTATCATATTGAATTATTGCCCAGCCCAGGGTATTGAATGACTTAATACTCTATAGTAAGGATGCAATTTGGTCGGTGCCTAAAAAGTATTGAGTTCGGTACCCAGTCCCACACCCATGGACTGCCGACTTTAATCCCATTTTCCTTCAGAGAGGCAGTACGTTGGCTGAGAACATAAATTCAAAATGAGCCTGAAAGTCAATCTTTTAGGGACTTGAACCATGTCACATGCAGTTTTTGATCCACTCCATGGGTTTATATTAGGATTGACATTTTCTTAGACGTAATGAGGCATTACTTGTAATTTTCTAAAAAGTGAGCTGTCTGGGTTTTCTTAAGTGCTTTTTAATTGATTTTAATAAGCATAAGGATTTCTTATATTTTAAGCTACATTTCACATACAAGCGGTGTTGAGAGAGTTGGGCATTTTAACCTGGTTATGTAGGTGCAGTTTTGTTGTGGGTGGGGATGTGTTCCCTCAGGTTGAGCATTACAATCATCAAACAAAACACACAATATACTCAAAGCTGGCGGTTCTCCAGAAGTTTGGAGGGCATTGTGTGAAAAATGTTTATGGTCTAGTGAAAACCGCTCTGATTTCAAGGGAATGGTTAAGATTTATTAAGTATTGAGTCCATTCAAACTACACAGTCATTTATCAGGCATGGAAACTTAATGCAGCAGCATGAGCATGAAGTGAATAACACAACAAAAGTCACTCTGTATGCTGTCTAGGTCGTCTCACAGGTTAAACGGAGCTTTACGTCGCTTATATTTTATTTTCCTCTACTTACTCATCTGAATCTCTCTCCCTCAGTAGTGGTAGTTCAATGTAAAACGTTTTTTTTTTTATTTTTTATTTCATGGCGAATTCTCTGAGATACTCTAGAGATACCCTGGCTCCGCCCTCCTACGTACTTCCACTCAATTTTCATTTTCCTTCAGTACTGGGTCTGGGTTTGTGGTATTCTCGTGGGTTTTCTCCGGCCCAATCTTTACCGGTCCAATAAGCGAACAGAGGGAGTGGCTGAAAACGATGATGTTGAGGTTGTGCGCTATAGTTGTAGTTCCGTAATGGCGGCGGAGAAAGATGCGAGCGAAGCCATTCGGTCCGTTGTGGCAACGCTGCTAAATATCCAGAAGTTAAAGCCCGAGCAAGAACAATCTTTGCTGAGTTGTGTTGGTGGCCATGATGTTGTGGCCCTCCTCCCCACGGGGTTCGGGAACAGTTTCATTTTTCAGCTCGCCCCGTTGGTGGTGAAGGAGTTGCTATGGCGAACGCTAGCGATGCCGACGTCACGACCAAACGTTAGCGATTGGTTATGGCAGATCCAGAGTGGCTCTGGGCAGATCCAATAGTTTTAAACTTCAACAGTGTACCCGCCTTCAAGGAAGTTAACACTTGTCCTATGGAGAGTGGCCAGACTCTCTGTACAAATGAAATGTACCAGAGTCTGGTAGGACCAGGCTACTCTAGAGATGGCTAGAGATAGAGATTCAGTGATGTTCTCAACAGGCTGCCGTCATCATTAATAAATGGAACTCTGACTGAGCTGAGCTGCAAGTGTCCCCCGAGGCAGACGGGGATGAGGTCTTAATTCAAAGTTTTAATACAGAGTAAATTCTAGATTCTTAGGAAGACCGATACTGCAAAATAGTATTTTATAATATTCTCTAAATGAAACAATGGTGACTCAATTATTATATCACTGTATTAGCAAATACTAACAGTAACACAAACATTTCACGGTCACTTATGTCAGTGAGATATGTTTTGATATTGGATTCAGACTCTTTGACGTAAGTACAGACTGCTGCATGCCTTAATTTGAAGATGAAAAGTGTTGCTGTGTTTTTACAGGAGCAGTGTTTGAATTTGTGTCGACTTTTTTCATGGGCTCACTTGTTTGTATGCAGGTTACGGAGGGCTTGATTTGATTATTAATGATCTGTTGCAAGCTTTTCAGTGACTCTCAGCTGGCTTGAGTCCTGGCTTATTTATCCCGTCTATAAACTAATTTTCCGACATGGTTTTACTTAGGGACTGATCACTGTGTTACTACAGAATAGAAAAAATCAAAAAAAGCAATTCAGAAGAAAATATGTACAAAGTCATTGCCAAGAATCTCACAATCAAAACAAACATTTTAAAATTCCTTGGCTGTATTTCCAATATTTTGATACATTCCTTGTTACTTCAAATTAATTCCTCCGCAGGCACAGCAGTGATCTTCACCCTCTGAAGATTTGCTGAGTAGCTGTAAGTTTGTAATTTGCCTCTTCACAGAGACTGAGGCTGGGGTTTGCCTGGATTCCAATACCAAGTTTCAAATTTGAAAAAAGTTACAAAATGTCCAAGGAAACAGCTTGACCCATTCCTGCAGCATAAGCCTAGTTTCTAGGGGTGTGCAAAAAAATGTATTCACATTTTGTATCACGATTCAGGCTTTACCGATTCAAAATCGATTCATAGAATTCCAAAAATCAATTTAATATTTTTAAATGGTATTGTATGTCTACTGCAATCACATGGGAAAGGTAACTACATTTACATGCTGTGAATCGTTTCTTTAATCGAGAATCGTTTTTGAATCGAAAATCGATTTTGAATCGAATCTTGAGCCTAAAAATTGATATTGCATCGTGACATTTTCTGAATCGAGCACCCGTGCTAGTTTCTCTACTTTCGAGTCACATTTTCACCAACAAATGGCTAAATACACCCCACATGATCATGTTTGTAAGTGGGCACATTAAGTGGTTTACGTATGTTAAAGTGCTCACCCCCTGCTCCTCGCCACTCTTTCATATTACCATACACAATCTATCTTCCATCTTCAATGAGAAACTAGCTAAGTGAGGATACACAATTATTTGACCTGGTAAACATGTTGACTGAGGAATGGAGCCCTGACCCTCATTTTCTCTTCACATTATTGTGAGTCCAGAGAACACGTAAAGCCATTTACTGTATGGTTAGTTTGAACCTTGATTCATACGACTCTTTTTTACTGTCGCTTACTGTGGGCAGTTGTTGACACAATCATAAAATGACCTTTACTGCTGCCATATCTGATTTTGAGGATAACGTTTTGAGGTATGTGAGCAAATCCAACTTGTGTGCTCTAAAACCTCTCATTCTGCAGAAGATAATAAAATGGTAGTAATAATAAATATGATAATAATAAAAATGGTTTAATTCTTATGTGTTACTATTTTGAACAGCAGCCCCACATTCAGAAAGTGCCCATGTTGCTTTCTGTAGTTTTGCTTGAACATATATGATCTTTTTTTAATGCTGTGTGTAGCCGTATTAGCTAGCATCTGCTTAAGTTGGGATACCAAGGAAGTCACTGTAGGATTTTTTTCAAGCCATTGCTGAACTCCACATGCTCATTTTGGCTGTAGATTGTAAGCTTCAGTGCTCAGCTGATGTCTCTGTTAATTATTGTAACTCTCATGCTCCGGTCAGGCAGCCTAAGGCCTGTTCAGACATCTCCTACTGGCCTGGACATACTGCATAATTGACTAATAGAGCATTTAAAGGGCCACTTTGCCATTTCTGCACATTTTGATTCCATTTACTATAAATCACATTGACCTTGCATCACTGCCAACCATTTGTTTTGCCAACCTTTCCAGTTGCTATTGCGTTTCATTTCTTTCAAAACCGTGTCGAAACAATTTAAACTTTCTTGAGATTAGTAATCCATCGCTTGAAAATCATAATTATTGTGAATTTGTTCTCAGTCATTGCGTTGTTAATGCACATGAAAGTGAAACTCCGCGATCTGAGACTTGAGAGTTGGCTCCCAAACATCCTTTAAATGCAAAACATTACACAGTTAAAACATTCAGTCCTGCCAGTTATGTCTTCTCAAAGGAAAAGGAACACTGTTTCAATCAATCAAGTCTCGATGTGGTACCGATGTGTTGAAAAATGATTAAATTCAACCCACTAGTGACATGTTCTGTTGCCTAGAAGTCGCAAAACGCATTACCTATTGTCAATCATAATGCAATATTTCAGCATATTAAAAAAATTAATCTATTTACACAAAAGCTTATTTACAGATCACAATGTTGAGCTATCCAAGATTCAGCTTTCTTTGTGTGTAGTGATAAGCTTGGTAATATAAAGGTTTTACCTGTCTATTCCCATGAGCATTGTGCAGACAGAGCACTGTTTGAGTCGACTGAAAGCGTTGCAGCATTCGTTTACTTGACTGTAAGTGCATGGTGTCTCTGGAGAAGTAAGTCTATGAAGAGAGGAGCCTGCTGTTTCTCCTTCATTGATAGGGAAACAGCTGAAGACACTGACCTGAACAAAGTCACCTACAAAAGCGATGTAACTTGAATATTATAGTCATTTTTATTGCTTTTGTTGGGCCAGATTTGCAGGACTGTAAACTACTATCATACGTAGAAAATTGTGCATTTCTACCTCAAACCTTTCCAGTTACAGCATCTGCTTCAACATTACAGTATGTCTCGCTGCTCACAAGCTTGTAACTATCACTAAACTGAATACTTAACATTGATCACGTTTTAAATGTAGATAACTTAGCTGTTTGTGCAATGATTTGAGGATATGAGAAGAATGATGCAAAATGGACCTTCAAGAAGCAGAAAGCAAATATATTCTCTCTACGCCTGTGCAGTTGTCAGACTTGGACAAAGGAGCTTGACAGATTAGATTAGGCCCGTTCTCGCTCACTAATTAGCAACGCTGGTTATGGTAGGATGGTCAGTTTTAGCACTACAACCCAACTCTCCTTAACACAGTCAATCTGTTTAGAATGTGCTATATCTTACCTCATCAATGTTAAATTCAAAGTGGAAATAATGTATAATAACTTAAGGTACTAGCTGTAACATTGATTTGTTTGTCTTATTTGTGCAGATAGTGTGAGCCAAAGTGAGAGCTCACAAACCTAACACTGTTAGTACAGTACATTAGAATTTAAAGGAAGTGATGCGGTAACCCTGCAGGAACAGACAGAATTGCACTTCAGTATTCACATTTTACTTGCATCTACAGTTGTTATTTGGTAATTGCACAACATGTGGTGCCTATGCTTTATTTAAGCTCTCGGCCTTCAATCTGTTTTAAAAAAAATATATCTAAAAGGCAGTATGATACTCTAGTGTACATTTAAAAGGCTATGTATCAAGGGTTTTTCTGAACTGTGGGTAGGCCTAGTGACATAGGTCGTGTGGTAAACTCCTCCTGTCTGGGTTATCACTCTCTGACAGCCCGCTACCCTCTGATAGCTGCTGCCGTCACAGGAGCATGCATCACACACTTGTTAAAGCGCCTCTCCTCCACCCACCCCCTTTCCGCTGAAAGTCAACACCACAGTCTCACCACACATATACTTACGTGCTCACAGACACCCTCACAAGACGTGCATACACACGAGCACATGCGCACACATGCAGTACACACATACAGACACCGTTCCCATTATGGTGACAAATCCTGCCTGAGCTGGCTCCCATCTGTGAGTCATGTCGTGGTGTGTTGTACGAGCCAAACTCCCCCGTCATCTGCCTTTCACAGATGGATCTGTGGGGTGTCCAACGGCCTTGTTTGGTGGCCACCATTGCAGGACAGTTTGGATTCAAACCTGTCATGATCCGGATCGAGAACAGACACATATATCCCAATCTTTAAGGTGTGAAGGGGGCAGCTCTCCAACACTGGGGTCAGGGTATCAACGTGGCTTGACTGGGTTTAATCCATTAAACCACAGGTTCACCCGTACATAGCTTGGTTGGCTAAATCTCTGCACTGATCCTATTTTCTCTGTATACATATCCATTCATTCACCCTGGCTCCTATTTGCCCCTATAATGGGATTAACTGCAGTCACACCAATCTAAAATCTAGCTTTAAACTCTGCGGGGTGAGTCTTATTTTACTGTTTATTCTCATAAGGGATAAAACATGGCTTGGGTTACATAATTAGATTCCTCTCCCCAACCTAAATGTAAATGATGACACATATACTAAAAGATAAATAGCTCGGTGTATGTACTTTTCTGCCGGTCCCGGTCAAGATGCCTCCAGGAACATAAAAAACAACTGACAAACCATGTTAATGAATGTGTCTGTTAGAATATGTAGGCAACTCTGTTATTAATAATGAATGCTGTCAAATTCCTTGAAACCTAACACTGCCTCAACGAATTTGGGTCTGTTCAGCAAACAATGCTTTGTCCAGCCATTATACTTTGGCAATAAAGATAAAATATAGGTTTAGCCCACGCCTACACTAAAACACAATACGATCTCAGTTATTATTGTTGCACCCACCAATAACTTTTGAAATACAGCTATTAAGCAAACTAATTATCAAGCTCTTTTCCACTTAATAATAAAATGAATGCAGAACAATTGACCTTGGCGGAACAAAAGCCCTTTTACTCCTCTCTGCTTGATTCTCATGATGCAACAAGACATTAGAAAGCCGTTTCATTGCTCTGTCTCTCAACGCTCCCAGAGCCATTAACAGTCAACAATCATTTTATTTTTATCTTGTTCTCAGTGGTCAAAGAGAGCATAATACAAAGCCATCGTGTTTGTATTTATAAAACTAAAATGTGCGCAAGGCATATGGTTGTTGCCGATTAATATGGCGATGCAATGAACTGTTACTAACCACATTTGACCTCAATATACGAATGTGCCGGAAGGTTTTTCATGAGGCGTAAAGATGTTTGTTTTTTTTTTCTTAGAAGAAGCTTTCATTTATAATTTGTCTTTTCATTGTGAGTTAATTGAATTCATAGACTGCATTCCATATGCATATGGATTTAAAAAAAATCGTCATTGTTGTTTATTCCTGTTTAAAAAGTTTAATTGATCGTCATTGTTTAAAATATCTTAGCACATACTTTGCTGGCTGTAGATTGCATACATGTTGACTGGACTTGGATTAACTGAAAAAAAATACATTTAAACTGTATTTGACATTTCATTTTAGTCACCATTCCCATATGCTAACATCACATTTGCATACATATATTATAAAAACATCAGTCTCAACTTACATTGAAGTAGAAAACGATTGAAAATGAAGGAAATTGCATGAAGCTACTGTATGTTAAAGGGCACAGTATAGTATGTAGAGTGCAGTATATGGTAATGCTACATATACATTTAACATGGAGACACAAGCTGCTTTGAAAAGGGTTCAAAGTATAGCACTCTATAGAAAGGCATTGTTAAGGTGACTATTATTTAAAATGCAGGTATAGAGTGTCTTTTGGTTAAGCATAAAGAACAGACAGTTCATCACATCTCTTATAACAGGACTGTATGGAATATATTATTTAGATTTATTCAGTTATGTGTTCACATGTAAATGGCTCAGTTTGGATATTCTGAAAGTCTTAAAGTACCCTTTGTTATAAAGGCTTTGTAAACTTGTAATTAATGGCTTTATTGGTGGATGATGAATCATTTACTCATGCGTGGTAGATTAGTTATCAACCATCAGTAAGAGCATCTTTTGGGTTGCCAGGTTGATACATTTAAAGGTGCTGTAGGTAGGATTGTGAAGATCCAGGATTTAGCCAAAAAAATTGAACATCGACAACTTCTCAGTCACTCCCCCCTTTCCGCTAAAGCCCAAAAAGTCACCTACAGTGAGGAAAATAAGTATTTGAACACCCTGCTATTTTGCAAGTTCTCCCACTTGGAAATCATGGAGGGGTCTGAAATTGTCATCGTAGGTGCATGTCCACTGTGAGAGACATAATCTAAAAGCAAAAATCCAGAAATCACAATTATGATTTTTTAACTATTTATTTGTAAGATACAGCTGCAAATAAGTATTTCAACACCTGTCTATCAGCTAGAATTCTGACCCTCAAAGACCTGTTAGTCTGCCTTTAAAATGTCCACCTCCACTCCATTTATTATCCTAAATTAGATGTACCTGTTTGAGGTCGTTAGCTGCATAAAGACACCTGTCCACCCCATACAATCAGTAAGAATCCAACTACTAACATGGCCAAGACCAAAGAGCTGTCCAAAGACACTAGAGTCAAAATTGTACACCTCCACAAGGCTGGAAAGGGCTACGGGGAAATTGCCAAGCAGCTTGGTGAAAAAAGGTCCACTGTTGGAGCAATCATTAGAAAATGGAAGAAGCTAAACATGACTGTCAATCTCCCTCGGACTGGGGCTCCATGCAAGATCTCACCTCGTGGGGTCTCAACGATCCTAAAAAAGGTGAGAAATCAGCCCAGGACTACACGGGAGGAGCTGGTCAATGACCTGAAAAGAGCTGGTACCACCGTTTCCAAGGTTACTGTTGGTAATACACTAAGACGTCATGGTTTGAAATCATGCATGGCACGGAAGGTTCCCCTGCTTAAACCAGCACATGTCAAGGCCCGTCTTAAGTTTGCCAATGACCATTTGGATGATCCAGAGGAGTCATGGGAGAAAGTCATGTGGTCAGATGAGACCAAAATAGAACTTTTTGGTCATAATTCCACTAACCGTGTTTGGAGGAAGAAGAATGATGAGTACCATCCCAAGAACACCATCCCTACTGTGAAGCATGGGGGTGGTAGCATCATGCTTTGGGGGTGTTTTTCTGCACATGGGACAGGGCGACTGCACTGTATTAAGGAGAGGATGACCGGGGCCATGTATTGCGAGATTTTGGGGAACAACCTCCTTCCCTCAGTTAGAGCATTGAAGATGGGTCGAGGCTGGGTCTTCCAACATGACAATGACCCGAAGCACACAGCCAGGATAACCAAGGAGTGGCTCTGTAAGAAGCATATCAAGGTTCTGGCGTGGCCTAGCCAGTCTCCAGACCTAAACCCAATAGAGAATCTTTGGAGGGAGCTCAAACTCCGTGTTTCTCAGCGACAGCCCAGAAACCTGACTGATCTAGAGAAGATCTGTGTGGAGGAGAGGGCCAAACTCCCTCCTGCAGTGTGTGCAAACCTGGTGAAAAACTACAGGAAATGTTTGACCTCTGTAATTGCAAACAAAGGCTACTGTACCAAATATTAACATTGATTTTCTCAGGTGTTCAAATACTTATTTGCAGCTGTATCATACAAATAAATAGTTAAAAAATCATACATTGTGATTTCTGGATATTTTTTTTTAGATTATGTCTCTCACAGTGGACATGCACCTACGATGACAATATCAGACCCCTCCATGATTTCCAAGTGGGAAAACTTGCAAAATAGCAGAGTGTTCAAATACTTATTTTCCTCACTGTAAGCCCATCCCCCCATAAAGGAGAATGAATGTGTGTGCATGAGCAGTGATTGACACGCAGTTAGACACCCCCCACCCCCCACCCCCTCCTCCCCCCGATGGCGTAACATTTTGATGGACATTTCTTAGTAATTTCTTTGCAAATGGTCCGTTTGACTGCAGTCCCATTTTTATTGTGGCCTCTCTGCCTTTCACTGCCCCTCCTCAGAATCTGGTGGATGGTGTTGAGAGCATTTGGCCAGTAATGTAATTTACTCATGCAGACACATGCTCATGTTTCTTTTCCTCTCCTTTAGCAGCCTTTCTAGGCTCAGATGTTCAGGCACAGATGTTCTGAACTGGACCCAGCTTTACATTTTAAGGACAACTTAAAATATAAATCAGTACGTGATTTTTTTGCTCTCCTTAGAATCCTAATGTAAGATGGAAGTATTTTAAAGGGTTACAAATCTGTCTTGAAAATTCACAAAGAAAGTTCACAATCAATGTCTGGCAGGAGGTCTGTTTGTTTATACACATAGTGCCAAAGAAACTGGATAACTGTCAAAAAACAAATCGGTTATTGTCTTTTCATGAATCCCTGCGGTAAACAGTGAGCTTCCATGGCCTTTCTATCGGAGCATTTTCCAATTTATCTTAATGGAAATCTGCAGCTTTTTGCAGTAAAGACACAGCGAGGCTTGAGCTGCATCTGTATTGAGTCCAACATGAATGAATAGATGAATAGCAAATACATTAGGTTGTATAACACGTCCATAGAGTAGGGAGGAGAGAATTTAAGATTCTTTAAAATGGTAACAGCAACAAACAGGGCCTCCGTGTGCCTTGTATACCCATCATATTCACCAGCACATTACTTATTATCACTGATGCCTTTTTATCCCAATCACTTTGAACCTGATTCATGTTCATGGCACATCTTTAGTGACATGTGGAAAAGGTCCACGGTAAGGCACAAAACGAATTGGGCGTCTATGGTGGCTAATTCTGATTCATGGAATTGAGAGAGCTGTGTTAAGGATGTTAGGCATTAAAGAGTTGTCTTTTTTATGGGATTATCTGCGAAGGAGGAAGTCAGTATTCAGACTGAGCTGACTGGCACGACAAGATCAGCTTCCATCCAAGTAGAACACTTCTTCAGGCATGCAAAACATGCAGACTTAAGTCACATAATCCCTTTCAATATTAGCAGGGATGTCAATACCCTGACGTGAATGGATGGGATACAACAGTTTTGCAGGCCTACTGTTGTGTCCAAGCGCAGTGTTTGCAGTGGCAGCTGGCAGGTTGCTATTATTAGCCACTGCAGTGATATAAATGTTACTGTAGATCCACTTTGATGACAAAACATATTTAAACCATTGGTGAAATGCTGTCCTGTCTAATAAAATAGCATCAAGAGGATTTCAGGCCGCGTTGGTTTTATTCTTTGCAACCTAACATTGTGGCATTTACGGGGCCTGCAGATTTTGACGTAAATAACTGGACACACAAAGCTAACACTCAAGCACATCTCTGGGGCTAAACAAACATTGACGCTCTGCACATTTGGAGTCCAAATAAGACTGTGGGTGTGGATCATAACAGGGCTTTTCTGGTGTTTTGTGGAATGACTGCTTTGTCAGTGTGACTAAGCCATGCTGTCCAAGTCCAGCTAACCATGACTGTCTGAGAGAGCTATAAAAACAATCGCTTTTCAAAGCCAGTGTCTGCAGGCACAATGTGGAAGTTATACATTCAGATGCTGCTAAATGTTGAAAATGGCAATGTCTTTGCTTCCTTTTCACACTGCCGAGCATTTGAAATCCTGCACTTAACATATTGGAAATGGCAATTAGTGTTAAACGCAACATATTTCAGGATGTTCTCATTTTATGAGATCCTATCAATATTTGCTGCTAAAGCCCAGTTTCCTCATGGAACTCATTAAAGTTTTGTGTCTTATCTCACCTTACCTTATCATGGACTACTAGAATCTGGACATTTATTTATTTAAGATTTAATTAATCAGATGAAGGTTTTAAATTCTTGAATGTGATAAATGTAGAACATGGAACGATTGAATGTGGACGTCATGTATGTATATCCATGTATTTTGTATGCATATTACTGAATCTTAATCCTATGCCAATATGTGTGAGGTGAAAGCTTATCAGTGGGGTTGTGCTCAATTCAATTCCAGTTAAAATCAAAAGTTTAAACTAAAGCAGTGTTCACAGAAAACTAAATGCAATTATAATTTGAATGAAACGAGCTACTGTAGATTTAAATAAACATGTGATCTTATGAGCTGAACTTGAAATGTGTTTATCTTTTATGAACTGTAATATGCTCCACTATGTTGAGACAAATTGAGAAATAGAAAATAAACTTAAAGCCAAGCTACATTGTAGGAAAACTGCCTTTTATGGCCTCATGCTTTAATATGCTATTGGTTCAGTCTACAGTCCATTTGATAACAATTTGCTATTTGAACACGGTTTGCTTTGCTTGGGATGTTTTGAAAATTGCACTATATCCTCATTCCCATCATTAGATAGGTGGTAATAAGCTGTGGGCCCATAAATGACACATTTGGGTTTAAAATGATCCTCAAAATGCCGTTAACTTTGCCTTTACAGCATACTTAAAGCAAATCTTTTCACTGTCCATTTTCAACCCTGACAGTGCTATAAGCTATCTCTCATCAGACTTCCTCACTTGTGTTAGGTCTCTTTTTTTAAACTCAGTGGGTACATCTAAGATGAAATGGTTAGTTAGTCAGTGCAATGACTGCCTGTACTGTATTTAGCAGGATTTAATATGTGAGTTTTGTATCGCGTCTTCATGGCAGCAACAAGGCAAAGCCAGGCTATGGCTTCTCCAAGCATGGTTTCTATACATTGAAATGTCAGTAGCAAAAGACATGCTGCTGGTGTAAATACAGGCAGAAATGCAGGCAGAGCAATGATAGTTCCCGTTTTGTGTATGTGCCATTTGTGGTACTTTTGTGACACAGATCAAGCTTGATTGCGCCAAGGTAGGTAAACGCAGCATGATTTTCCCGAACAGCTGTTTTAAATCGTTTGTGCCAAGGAGACATGATGAAAAGAACCCTCTTTTAAAAAAGTAGTTCTTTATGCTGTTTATGCAGATCATGGGTTGCAGAATTTTGTTACCCATTTTGGCATAAAACTGAGGATGCATTAGGGCTGGGCATTATATTGATATTATATCGATATCGTGATTAGATATCGTCTTAGATTTTGGATATCATATCATAATATGGCATAAGTGTTGTCTTTTCCTGGTTTTAAAGGCTGCATTACAATTTACCAGACTGTTCTAGCCGTTTTATTATTTGCCTTTACCCACTTAGTCATTATATCCACATTACTGATTAATATATATCAAAAATCTCATTGTGTAAATATTTTGTGAAAGCAGCAATAGTCAAACCTACAATATCGATATTGAGGTGTTTGATCCAAAATATCGTGAAATTTGATTTTCTCCATATCACCCAGCTCTAGGATGCATTTCCTCAGACAACCTCTAAATGTTTAAGCAAGTGCTAGTAGAATATGTCATTGCTTTAGTTGGCGAAGGCACACACACAGACATCTCCAAAACCACACTGATGAAGTGAGCTGATGAACCTTTTCTTTCCCCTCTTACACATTTTTCATCTAGTACGTTAAAATAAACATCTAAATTAATTAAGATGTTCATCCAAAGTTTATTGTAATTATATTAAATATATGCAATTATAATGAGTTAATAATTAATGGTTGATCTTTGCCCATAATTTCATGCAAAACTACATTTTAGATGCATTAGTTTCCCTTTCTGTTGATTGAATATGTGTAGCCATCAGCAGGAATAATACATGTTCCAGTTGTCCTAATTTAAATGTGCTGCATGTTTTCAAAGTGAAATAACACAATTAGTCAAATCAATGTGTCACCGGGCTCTACCAAAAAATACACAAACGTCTGTGCTTTTCTGAACACCAGGGGCCTCATTTATAAAACCTGTTACGCAAGAAAAAGTTGCATGAAGCAGAGTGAAATTTGCCGTCGCAACATTCCTCGCAAAAGTTGGGATTTATAAAGAATTTCCATGCGTAAAAATGTGCCTAGTTTTCCGCAACCTTTTGACCATGCGTGTGATCGTGCGTAATGCTCCCAAGGTTTTGTAGACTGCGTTTTAGTGAACTCCGATGGTAACCCGAACTATCACATGGATAAAGTACTCTGAATGCATAGTGCACAGCCTGCATGTGAGCACATTCTAAATTTTAATTTAGTTTTCGTAACAATCAATTAGGTCTATCTATGAATTATAAAAATGGATATTTATATCCAACAAATAAATCTATTTAACCCTTGTATGGTGTTCGGGTCTGTGGGACCCGTTTTCAATGTTTACTAAAAGAAAAATTATGCTATTTATAAATTTTTCTAACTCAAACTCATTAACCTTGGCTTGTTTTCTGTGAAGAACATAATAAATAACTTTAACTCAATGGTACACCGCCCTACACATAACTATTACACATGAGGTGTTTGGGTCTACTGGACCGGAGTGTAATAATTGTAGGTGCTATGAAACTTAAATGTGTCCTCCTCCTAACTGGGCCTGCTGTCTGTCTGTCTGTCTGTCTGTGTGTGTGTGTGTGTGTGTGTGTGTGTGTGTGTGTGTGTGTGTGTGTGTGTGTGTGTGTGTGTGTCTGTGTGTGTCTGTGTGTGTGTGTGTGTGTGTGTGTGTGTGTGTCTCTCAGTGTGTGTGTGTCTCTCTCTCTGTGTCTCTGTGTGTGTCTCTCTCTGTATGTCTGTGCGTCTGTATGTGGGCGTGTCTGTCTGTGGGAATGTTGTCTTTCTGCACCTGCTACTCCCACACAAAGTTACAAAATTGTTACATTTCAAGCACTTTCACCTGTTCTGATTAAGTTCTAAGAAATAAGCACCAATAAAGTTCAAAAATCTTGTTTCTATTTTTTACCTTTTTTATAACATAAAACGAAAACGATCATACGATCATAAATGTGATCTCACAGGGGTAAATGGCAAATATGTGCCATAAATGATGTATATATCATTGGTAATTGAGCTAAATCTGTTAAGTATTTTTACATAAATTGTTATGGCTGTATTGATTTAAAAGCCTAATAATGTGGTGGGTCCACCAGACCCGGGAACATTGGCTGTGTAACAAATGAACACCACACAAGGGTTAAGGCCTCCAAACAGGATTTAGTTTCAATGTTCTACCTCTGTTAGGAGCACCTCGATCTCACAATCACTGAATCGTGTTTTTTCCCCATTTTTCCGTTTCATGATTGGTCATCAAGGGCTTCTTTACAAGGCCTTCGGAGGAGCGTGAGGCTTGTGCGTGACCGCATAAGGTAACGCACGTCCGTATTTATAACAAATTTTGTTTTTGTGTATGAAAATTCTGACTTTTTGGCGCACAAAATCTTTCAGAATAGAATCTACGCACAGTTTTATAAATGAGGCCCCAGCAGTCAAATGTATAAATGGTGTTCCATAATCCACAATAATTTAGATTTATAAAACAGGACCAGCTTTATAAATCTGACAAAAATAAGGCACATGCATATTTTGTTGACCCATGGCACTGTATGATTAATTGAATGCAATATTGAATCTGGCATCCGAAACAAACAATGATCCCCTTTTACTGTCATGCTAGTTACTACATTTAAAACCAATATAAAACAGTTGAGGTTTCATTGTTTAGTAAATAACTAAATGCACATATTCATGAAAAGAATGCTGAATGTCACTGTCCCCTAAAAAAAGTGATTCCCAGATTTATTCATGACACAAACTAGACTCTGGACCCACGTTTGATGAGATTTTGTCCCTGCATCCCCTCTCTGATAGCATTTTTGCTTTTAGATGTTTAAGTATAGAAAGTGTTTAAAACCCATGACCAAAATAGTCATACATTCTGTCATTGTGTTACTTATAGATGAAATTATAGTAGACATTATTATTCCCCTTCTTGCTAGGGAGCCCCTGAAACTCCCTCAAGGTCCCAACTTTGGGAACTGCTCCTAAAATATCAATTATATTTAAACAGGGACATGATGTACCCTTGGAAGAATATTTGCAGCACTGTATAATCTTATTTAGGGTGCTGTTTATTTGTGCTTTGGGCCTTGGCACCTCCTGCACAGGAACAGTTTAGTCAGAGGAGAAGCCAGACTGGATTCTCCTCACAGCCCATTAGGAAACAGTCTGCTACTTCTTTTAAAGGGACAGCTGACATGATCTGGCATTACAGGAGCTTATCCCAACCCTGCCTGCTAGTGATACTGTATATTTCTTCATCCCTTTTTGTGAAACTGAGTGCAAACATGAGCATACAATGTATACTAGGGGTGGGATTATGCAATTTTGGCGAGTAGACACTCAATCTAATCCTATGTGCAAGACAATCTGTGAAGAGCGGCTGTACACCATGAATTTGAATGGATGGATGGCCAAAATCACATGAGATTTGTTGGACTTCATTTTTTGCAATTATGCTGAAATTTGCACCCAGTTTTACAGAAATAAAACCTCATTTTAAGTACGTTCCAGTGTATTGATTAAGTATCAATTATACAGATAAAAAGTGTTGTTCTTAGTGTCAATAGGATCTATACAAAAAAGGGGAAAAAAATCCCTTTGGGCTTCAGATCACTGTGGAGGCGCATGAACACTATTATAAGTCCATGCTCTTTTTGCGTCCCTTCTGCTGTCGTGTGCATGCATGTATCACCTTATTAGTTAAGAATATTCACACAATAAACATTTTTGTCATTAACTATTAAAAGCCTGTGTTGTTACATGCATGTTAAAACACACCAAAAACAAATGCGCAAATTGTTTGGTGCTAAATGTATTCAGTAGTAACCTATTAAGGATGTAATTACAGTAATTCACAAATCATAGCAAGTGACAATAGACATTGCAAAGTAGGACGTAGGAAGCCTAGAAGTTGCAAACCCATCCGCCTCGCACACCATCTCTCATACCTACTGATTATTTATGTGCTACTGGTAAATGTGCTGAGCATAGCAAAGTGTATAAATAGCAGTACGGACATCATCAGAGACTTCAGCTCACAAGGGGAAAAGGGGAGGGGAAAGAGCTTACTACCAGAGCATCAGAACATGAGCCACAGAGACGATCCTCCTTGACTCATCAAGAACGGAGGGAAACTCTGATCCCTCGCCTGCTCGTAGTCTGCACGCTAAAGGCCCATGGGTAACCCTGCTGACCCCTGTGGCCACTGGTGCACAACTTTGTGCTGTGCTTATTGCATAATTATTCATATGAGATGACTAAGTGCATTATTCAATTACCATGTTGCTCTTGGTTCACTCACTTGTATATGTGGGACATGGTTTGTGATAACATGCAGATTTGCAATTGTAACTTCTTTTTTCTTTTTTTTATTAAAAATAGCTGCATATCCAGAGCAATTATTAGAGCGTATATTATTTGATGTGATTCTCTCAGGCAACTAGTGTTAATGCTCAGTGTCACCATGGTCATTATCTGCATCACGGCGAGACTCCCTTCCTTACAAAGGGGTCACAATACCCTAGTCATGCTAAATATGATAGTAAAACATCAGCGCAGTTTCTTTCCTCATCGTTTTACATGGCCACTCATGTGTTCCAGCTCTCTTCAGTGCAGCCCACAGTACAGGCCTCCGCTTTGCCTTGGGTTGTTGCCTTTGTCTGGATCTCTCTCATCTCTGGAGGTCACATTGGCCACCCTGGAGGTACTGGTAATGGGCAGTGTGCCAACTGTGTGGGCAGTATAAGAGAACCATATGCTGTCTGTTAAATCACTCTCAGGGGCGCAGCAGTGTAACACGGCTGTTTGGTTGGGTATCTGATGATGAGAATCACAACATACTTAAAAAGCCATCAGTGAAATTGCATCAAGGAGCAGGAGCAATTTTTATGAACATAGTGAAAAGGCAGGTAAGATACTAGCCAATCAGTTATGAGGTAGAAAGCCCAAAAAGCTTATCAAGAGGCAACATCTTGACAGTGGGGAGGTTGCATCATGCCATAGCATTATTATATATATATATATATATATAATTTTTGAGATTTCCATTCAAAATTCTACATGTTCGAATCTGCACCCAACTCTAATGTTACGGAGGACTTCCTCAATAATCTCAATATACCCATCTTGTCCCCAGACCTAAGGCTAATTTGGAAGAACATATTACACGGGACGAGATAACCACAGCTATATCCTCCACGCAGGTAAATCCCTGGGCCCTGATGGGTTTCCATCACAGTTTTATAAGGCGTTTTTATCGCAGCTCTAGCCTTACTTATTTATATTTTTTCAGTCTCTTTTGACTGGAGCTTTGCCACCAACGCTAAATGATGCTTGTATCTTCTTGTTGATTAAAAAAAGGAAAAGATCCATTGGATCCTATAGGCCGGTCTTGCTGTTGAACAACAATATCAACATTTAGCTATCCTGGTCAGCCGGCTAGAGGATGTCCTCCCCACTGTGATGTCACCTGACCTGACTGGGTTTATTAAGAAGCGCCAATCCTTTTTAACATTCGTTGCTTATAACATACTTTACTCTTCTGTTTATGCAATTCCAGAATGTGTCATCACTCTGGACGCTGAAGGTTTCCCTATTGATCAAGTTAAAAAAGATTGCTCAGATTGATCGGATTAAATCTGTTAAAATGACAATAATTCCTGTTTTTTTCAATGTTTGCCATATTTATTCCTAAACATTTTTTGAAATCTCTGGACTCTATAATATACTCATACACCCAGAACAATAAAAAAAAAAAAAAAAACGATTGCGCAACACAAGGCCCAAAAGTGATGGTGGTATGGCCCATTTTTCAATTTTATTTCTTTATTACTTTAAAGAAAAAAACATCAGTGTAGTAGAGCAGGTATTTGTCGCATCCTTTCTTTTCTCAAAACGTTACTTCTTGTTTTGTATTCCAGTGATGGATTCAAGAGAGGGGGATTATACAGACAGAGTAACCCAACCTTACTCACACTCTATAGGCCAGCTTCTCGCCACAATTCATCCAACTGGTTAAATTCACCATGGCCCAACATTAATTATGTTCCTTTATTTGCTTTTTATTGTAGGTTTTATAATAGCAATGCGGGTCCTGTCCTCAGAATGTTTATTTTAGCCTTGTGGCAAGTCAGGCATAATAGAGAAGTGGATGTGCCTAGCATTTTCACACATGGTTTAGACACTGCAATAGCAAAGGCCCTGTACTCTTCATAAACAATTTCTAGAGGGTGTTTTAACTGAGAGGTGATAATGTTTCTATGCACACCACTATCACACACACAGACAAACAGGTATTGCAAAATACAAGGAATAGCATGTTTCAGTTTTCACTATAAAGCTATAAAGCTTGTTGAATGCCCATCTTCAAAAGCACTGAAATATCAGTGAAGTCAACGGAAACATCCATTTTGTCACAGTGGAAATAATCCAAGTTTACAGTTCTCCAAACGCCCCCCTCACCCTG
Source organism: Zingel zingel (assembly GCA_023566125.1). Taxonomy (NCBI): domain Eukaryota; kingdom Metazoa; phylum Chordata; class Actinopteri; order Perciformes; family Percidae; genus Zingel; species Zingel zingel. Next base: position 21,442,998 of record CM042316.1, on the reverse strand, counting down.
TGTGCTGAAGCTCCGAGGTCTTGAAACTCTGAACAAATAGCTGTTTGTCCTTGAGGATGGCTGCAAATGAGAAGAGGTTTCTACACTGGATTTAGAAAGAAATAGGGAAAAGCAAAGAACCACCCTGACAGCTGCAGTTTTAGTATCTAATGAATCATAAATCATGTGTAAATCATCAGTCACACACACACACACACTTATTTACACACACATTTATATATATATATATATATATATATATATATATATATATATATATATATATATGACTGCATTTGTATACAGTATATGTGTGAATCTAAAGCTGTGATATTGTTTTATAGCTGAAACTATTTGCTGGTTAATTGATTATTAATAATTAGAAATTTTCATAATCTATTAAATGTTTAAGTCCTTCCAAGCAAAACTCGGAGAAGGAACCAGAAAATAATTTCAGGTTCCTTCTTCTAAAATGTGAGGATTTGAAGCTTTGTTTTGCCATATATGATAGTGGAGTGAATAGCTTTGGATTTTGGACTGATGGTCAGATAGAACAAGTAATTTGAACATTTCACCTCGGACTTTGTAAGATTATATTGGACACTTTATAGTCTGAAGTCTGAGGAAGAGCCTGGTCCTCGAAATGTTACACAGCATTGAAGAAAATAACAAGAAACTAACAGGCAAATTAATTGATAATGAAAATACTGTTTAGCTCTATATGTTTTTAATTATACCAGGTATGCTTTAACAGCTGCTAGTCAAAAAATGCACAAATGCAGAAAAGGCTGGAGGCAGGATGTGAGCCTAAAGACATTCGATGGTTAAAGGATGGATGGAAAAAACGATTTTGTTTTTGAGTATGCAACCTTTCCCTTCTCCCCTGCAAATCACACATCCCACCACCAGCGTTTTTAATTAGTAAACATCAATAACTAAAATGTAGAGAAGAAAATCCTCTCACAAATCTAATCGCTTTGTCACTCAATTGAAGTCTATGTGCTTGCAGCATACATGAATGTGTTTGCTGTGTCTGCGTGGGAGTTTGATGAATAGATGGAGGGGCAGTTAGCATGCAGTCACAATATGTAAGATTACAGCTAAAGCGGCAGGAATAGCTCCAGTGACATTTGCAGTGTGCGTGTGTGTGCAGCATGTTCTAATCAGTTCCTCAGTGTTGGATGCTTCAGGGAACATGAACCTAAGATGGACATCTCAGTGAAGTGCGATATGCGTGAAATTGTACTTCTCACATCACTGTCTTAGGGCAGTCTGAAAACTGGCTGTTGGACGTTACGTAATGACAGGATTTAAGTTGTATTAAAAACTTAACAAAATACCCACACTAAATCATATAGCACTGATTCCGTAATAACACCAGCTACATGTTTGGAATATTACCTATTGTTTTCAAGGTGTATTTATTAAATGCCAATCAACTGTGTGGAACAGTACGAATAAACATCTTGCATAAGTTACATTTTCCCTCCTTAACCCAACCCCAGGCATCCATCTGATGTACCATACAAACATAAATAAATAAAACCCACAACACTAAAAATACATAAATAATTAGTAGCAGTAAAATGACAGTTGGGAGCGGTTACTCAGAGATGACAGTCTTTGGTTTCTCAAAGAAGGATAGAAAAGGGCCCAATGCTTTGTTGACTGACTTTGAGGGAAGCAAAATAATTTTTTATCAAGGTTCAAACATAGCATAACGTCCAGTGGGGGTGAGAGGGAGGGGCAGCATCTCTCTATTTGAATAGTAATATAACAGTATAGCTGGTAAAGCCAGTAAAGAAGTGAAGGCCAGCACAGCATACCTTGTTTAGTTTTAGGAAAAATCTATTTTAGTAAGGTAATGCCAAAGACAGCAGTCAGAGGGTTAGGCTCAATGGGGCAAGATTTCCGAAAAGGTTTGGAAGACTGATTTCCAAAAATCAGCTAGGCAAGTGCACGACCAGAACATATAAAGAAGAGACGCAAAGGCACTTTTGCATTTGTTACAGATAGTGCCACCTCACCTCAGGGTTAATTCTAGCTAGTTTTGTTTTGGAAATATAGTATGATGTACTACTTTGAACTATGGGTGCATGATATATCGACTCAATATCATCGCAATATAACGTTGCGCAATATTATATCAAAAGTCTCGCGATAAGTATGCAATATTTAGTTTATATTGTGGAGCGCTGCGTCCCGTCCGTTGGCTGTGTGGCTTAGTTGGGTTTAATTTAGAGCCCACTTGAAACGCTATAATGATCGTCATATCGTTGGCCAGTTACCGTGCCACTTGCACATGTTAGTGCATGTCACTACGTGACAAACCCTATGGAGCGTACCACGTGTGTGCATATTTCAAGAAAGTGACAGTGTAAGTGAAGAAATGGAGACAACAAAAGGGAACGAATCAGAGAAGTGAAAGGAAAGTTGTGTCCTGTTCTCTTTATTTATATATTTTATACTGTCCAACCAGTAAAACATGTCCTGTTCTGTAGACATGGTCCTTATTTATTTATTTATTTATTTATTTTATTCATACCAGTCCAATATGACTGTCAGTTGAAATAAACCTTGTGTTGTATTTCTTATGAATCTATTTTGATGCATTTTCCCATAACTTTTGTAATTTAAAAAAAAGTTTTAAAATATTGAAATTAGTATCGATATCGCAATATTCATAATCGATATCGCAATATCACATTTTGTCAATATCGTGCAACCCTACTTTGAACTGTATAAAGGTCACAGGTGTACGGTGCATATAGAAGAGGAGTGTATCTTGCTCGAGGCCAAGTCTCACAAAAATGTAAATCTAGATCACCTAGATCTAGATCTTAAGGGAGCTCTTGTAGGTAGGAAGTGAGTTGCGAACAAGACACTAAAGAAGATGTGAAATATAAATGTCTCTTTTGGATGTATTGGATGGCTTACTGAGCAACCTTTTGGAGGTTGCTCTCAATGCCAGGGTCTTTTGTGGAGGGCCCACCTTGTTTACGCTTAGGAGTTGGGGTTGGTAAATATGTCCTGCTTGGTCAAACACCATGTGTTGCTTTGGCTGGGGCTGATAAAAAAAAAGGACTGTAGAGATCCTGATTAAGATTGTTGCTTTGGCAGAGCAGAATCGGAGCTATTCTTCCGTTGTCAGTTGTATTCCTAAAAAAAAAAAAAATAATAAAAAGGTGGAAAGTGGTCCCTTTTTCTTCATCTACAAAAGCTTCAATTAACTGTGATAGCTCCATGTACGCCTTGAGTTGCACTTGGGAGAGAGAGAATAAATTGCGGCTCCATTTAATTGTTTTAGCATATGTACAGTACTGCAGTGGTTTAAACAAGTTCCAAGTTTATTTGTATACTCTGGACACGATTTACACCTAACCTGTTTTGTTCAGTTCATCCTGTGAGATTAATGCAACTCAAACCTAGGTGTGCATGAAACCACTGCACCGGAGATGATTAAACATTGTTTTTTTTGCAAGTTTTGTATTGTATCATGAATATAGCCTTCAAGACCCATTTCACAAAAATCTAATTTTTAACATATTTGAAAACATAATAATTTTGCGAGAGAAGGCAACAAAATCCTGTAATGTTATTGGGCAGAGGCCTGCTTTTGTCTGCCCCTGTTTAAAATCAAGGACCCATCAGTGAAAAAGTTACTAACAATTTCAAGTCGTAAATCTGCACCAGTTATTATTGGAAGCTAAATTACATTTATGTCCCCCAAATGTAGGATGACTCATCAAAAATATTTTCATTAGTTTTACAAGAAAATAAAAGGAGGAATATTTTACGTAATATATAAATGCTCAAAAAAAATTTTTTTTATAAAAAACTATTTGGCATATGTCAAGCGATATCGCCAAAATTGCATAGGGACACTATAAGAAAAGTGTATTTTTGATTTTACTACATCTTTAAATAAACTAGATACAAATGCAACAATATTTTCCTGCCATGATATGGGCCTGTGATAGCAAATTAGGTGTCTGTCATCTCGCTTCCTTCAAGTCATCCATTTGTAAAAAGCTGTTAAACACCTTGGCCATTTGGTTTGAAGGCGGTAAGTGTTAATATCTAACGGCAGAAAAAGGTGGGGCTAATTAAACATAATTTAGTTGCTTGTGTGTGTACAACCCATATATTAGCTTCAACTCTATGTTCAGTGTGGAGCTTGTTGAAGCAGTGGACTGCATTTAAAGAATTCCAGTCGATTTCAACACGTAGCTCTGCTGGTTGTTAATTCAGAGTGCTGTCAGTAGCGAGAAAAACAAAAACAATCTGTGTTGCCTACGCTGTGTTATCCTTCTGCTACAGTTTGCACCCAGGAAACGTGCTTTTAGCCTCTTAACATGTTTGAAATGTCATTACAAGTGCCTACCCATGTGAAGAGATTCCTTCCGAGCGAACACAGTGAATCTGACTGCAGTAGATGTGAAAGAAATACATCATTTTTTTAAAGTAAGTGCTGTAGAACAACTAGCAGGAGACAAGTTATAATTGAGGTAAGTTTGGAGACACTACCTTATTTAATCATTAAATTAATACATAGTTTTGCTGTATGTCTTTTCGGTGTTGTAGTTTGTAGACGGTCCCTAAGTCTTGCCGTCTCAACAACGGAACTAAACCGATCTGAATTAGCGTAACATTTTTGCATTTCTTTCACATCTACTGCTGTCAGATTCACTGTGTTCACTCAGAAGGAATCACTTCACATGGGTAGGCACTTGTAATGACATTTTGAACATGTTAAGAGGCTAAAAAACTTTTAAAACTTGCCCGGATTCAGCCTCCTGGGTGCTAATGCTAGCAGGAGGATAACACGGTGTAGGCAACACCGATTGCTTTCGTTTTTCTCACTACTGACAGCACTCCAAATTTACAAACAGAGCTAGGTGTTGAACTTGACCGGAATTCTCCTTAACTGGGATGTATTTCTGCATTTTTTTCCCCCATTCACATACAGTATAATATATAAAAAAAAAAAAAAAAAAACATTATAGTCACATACTGTATGGTATTTCTCTGTCATTCTATTACAATCATTGGCTTTATTTAACTTGGTATGGTGGATGCATAGTTTTTGTTATTGACGATAATCTAATAATACACTATATAATGACACAACATTATACAAGGACCCATTACTTACTGTACAGCACAAAGGGAGAGTGCAAACCTAAAGATTGTATTAATTGAATTTGTTTATTGCATTTAATAGTTTAAAAAAAAAACAAAAAAAAACGTGAAAGTAAAAATTGACCACAAGGTAATGGGAGTGCTCCAGTGTACAATCCAAGTTTAATTATTATACAGGCTAAAGAGAAATATTAGTAATGCGTATAAAGCAGGAAATCATCTTTTAAGAAGGAGGCAGGTAAAATGAAATGTCTGCTTCAATTCCTCTTTTAAATTTCCCTGGAAGAGAGGCTCGGGGCAGAAAAAGATTGTTCCACTGCTTCAGAAATATCAAATCATTTGTATTGAGTCTGGGATGAAATCAAAGATTGAACTATAAATTGAACCTTTTTTTATGATTCTGACACTATTACAACTGGTGCCGTATGGCCCCCAATGTTATTTGTGCTTGCACATTAAGATGTGACTGTTTATTTCTCTCTGCAGACCGCTTTGAAGTGAACCCTGTAAGGAGCATCCAAAAACGACACGATATTCTGGTGAGTTCCCAAATTGAAATTAAAACCCTCTTCACGTTTACATAATATTCCAGCACACATAACGCATCCAGAATGTTAACATGGACAGAAAGTGATGGGGCAAAGGGAGAGAAGAGAGAAGCTTTGAGCCCATCGATCACTCCACAGGGTCAGTATGTTTGACTCGCCATGCATGCATATTCTCACTACATTAAACACAAAGGCAAACCCTACAGTTTTACCCCTTTTTCCTCCCACGTATTCTACATCTTGTTCTTTTCCTCCCCTCTCTGTCACATGCAGATTTAACCACATGTTCACATGCAGAGAGAGAGAGAGAGAGAGAGAGAGAGAGCTTCCGCACAGTGACACCGTTAGCTATCCTCTCACATAGGCAGGGTTGGGCTGGCGCCACGGCTGTTTGCCTCATAGCCTGCGCAATGGGAGTCGGCTCCATTATCAGAGCTACTGCTTCGCCACCCTGCAGCAAACCCAGCATCCTCTGCTCCTGCAGATTTAATTTCTGATCTCAATAAGGAAAATAGCCCCTCTGATGAACAGCAGAAAACACCCTGGGCTGCTGTGAACACTGATTGAGAATACATACAATAGATGGTTTGATAAACTGATGAATGGGCATTGATATTCCTCACAGGAATTTGTGGTTGTTCATAGACCTTTAAGGGAATTTGCTTCATACTGTGGGCTAAATATTTATTCGTGAAGGGAAGTTCTCTCTCCACTATTAATCCAGTGGTGAAGCAATTATTTACAGAGCCGCCATCAAGGACATATCAAGCATTGAATGTCTATAATGTGCTGCTGCTGCTCTTGTGTGCTTCACATTGTAGGTATCTATGTTTGCAGACAGACAAAGGCAGCTCTTCAACTGCTGTACTCTCACATGACATAAACCCAGCATGAACAGGTGCCAAGTGTGCTTCCTTTGTTCAAAGTCTTGCAAGACCACATTATCACCTCTTGAAAAAGCATGGGTGGGAATTCTTAATGACAGAAGACGACATCCAAGCTGTACTGTGGTGTTACTTTTTTCCCTGCTATTGTTTTCCCATTCACTTTATTTATGACAACCTGCTAAAGTTCTTTCTTGCTCCATTCAGTAAGAAGTCTCATGACCACATATTTGACTTGTTGTGGCTTTTCCAGCTCTTTACTAACAGCTTCATCAATGTCATGAAAACCCAATACAGTGGTAATTGTGTGTCAACTTTCCCCGGCTCTAAAACAAAAGTTATTATGTGAGCACAAAGAAAGTATGTAACTTGATATACCCTGGCTGAATTAGTTTTCTTGTGTTTTACAGTAATCACCAGGTAGGACTGCACTTACTGATAGTAGTGCTATCTTATCTGTGGTCTAACGCATCGAGAGTAATTTATTACAATCATCTGTAAGGCTTTACAGTCCCTTTAAAGGGGTGATAGAATGCAAAACTGATTTTACCTTGTCATAGTTGAAAAATGACAGTTCAGTGGGTAAATAGGACATACATAGAACCTCAAAGTCCCATTGACACCCCTTTCCTCTGCAAATCTCACAATTTGAAACTGCTGCTGAAAACGGGCGACTCTCAACAAAGCTAAACGTTGACGTCAACTCCTACCTTATTTGGCTCTAGTCTCTACCTTTGTCACGCCCCAACATTCACATAGGCTACACCACTTGACTGAGGTCAGCTTAGTCTTCTGAATCTAGGTCACGCAGATCTCAGAAATGTTATACATTGTTTGTCAGCTATTTAATTTCTAAATTCCCTTCTGAGACTTTTTTATGCGAGAAATCAACTATGTAGAGGTCAAATATGTGCCGTTTTACGAAAATTGATGGCTAATTGCAAATTTTGTCCGACTGTGTGTCACAGTTTAGCAGGAACTCAGCAGGCTAACATGAGAGCTAGATGGATCTCCATCATGGCCGGAAGCCCGCGGCGCTCCATACCTGTGCAAAGTCACAGTTTCTGGGTTACTGGACTACCAAATGCCGAGGCCCTGACGGAGCTCCAGGGCCTGCAGCTAGCCGCGATCTTTACCCATAGGATTGAAGGGACACTAATAGCTAACGAAACCCCTCACATTCACAAAAAAGCATTAAATTGAAATCGGACACAAGCGTTAGCTTTGTAAGACCTTAGGGTAGCTGTAATATAAGTGGCGTGACGAAATTCAAACTGTAAATATATTAGAATCATGCCGAAAGTGTAGCTAGCTAGCTAGCCGCGATCTTTAGCTACCCATAGGATTGAAGGGACACTAGCAGCTAACGGAACTCCTCACATTCACAAAAATGCCTTAAATTGAAATCGGACACAAGCTGTAGCTTTGTAAGACCTTAGGGTAGCTGTAATATAAGTGGCAAACTGTAAATATACTATAGTTATGCCGGCAGCCGGCCAGCTCCGCGGAGACCCGAGCCCCGGTAGTCCAGTAACCCAAAAACGGTGACTTTGCCCTGGGTATGGAGCGAAGTCTCGTCAGAATGTGTGGACCTCCTGAAGTCAGACACGTCTTACCAAATTTGCAATTAGTCATCAATTTTCGTAAAACGGCCCATATTTGAGCTTTATATAGTTGATTGCTCGCATAAAAATGTCTCAGAAGTGAATTTAGTAAAGAAACATTGCAGTGTCTGAAATATGAGACCTGCTGTCTTGTCTCCATTGTATGTGTATGTGGTTCCTCAACCAATCAGCTTGCAGCTCATCTAAGTATTCGTGAGCATACCATATTTGGAAGAAAAGCTCTCGTTCCAAATAGGGCCAAAACACAGGGATGCATAAGCGCCCATAAAATAGCAACCGGGCAATTTTCAGCCCAATCAATGTTACATACCCTATTAGGAGACCTTAAGGAACAGTGTGAAAATACCCTATATAATCATTCTATCACCCCTTTAAGGATTTTAAACATCCTTTTCTGTAAAGCACTTTAAACTCAAACGTGTGTTATTGTAATTATAATAAATGTGCAGTGCTGTGTAGTGAAAATAAGTCTTTAATTCAACATTACATGAACAGTATGTGTGCTTGTGCAGGAGTAGAACAAGTAGGAGAAAATCCCAAGACTGCACAGACACCAGATCAAAGCATGTACAGTATGAAAGACAACACCACACGCCAGGCATGGCCACTAAACGTTGCAGATATTGATTCTGATCGTTTTCAGATGGCTGGGGTTTACATAATGTGGCACCGTGACAGGACATTGATTTTTCTTGCTTTGATCTGTCAGTCCTGCAGGATGCTTTTCTGTACAAGAAATCGGCTATATCAGCTACAGTGATTTGGCAGTTGGGTAGAACTAGAAAAAAGATGGCAGGGGTCTGAGGGGAGGGGGCAAGGAAAGCGTGATTCACATATAATATGGATGCTAAGGAGAGAACGTCAATCTTCTGGACCCACAACCCGCTGCAAAGCCTGGCATCAGCACACAGCGAGCATATGATCTCTGGCATTGTTTTAATTTTATTTTTTATATAAAATGTGAGAAGTGGTTGCTAAAATACGAGTCTGTCTTCATCCTTTTTGGTGGGTCCAGGCACTGGTAACGTAACTGCACAAGTAGAACCAAATATCAAGCGGCCACTGGCTTAACCGCAAGCCTCTGGCTTTACCGTACATCTACAGCAACATCTCTGTTGGTACAGTTACACACACAGTAGGGCTGGGCGATATATCGATATTATATCGATATCGTGATATGAGACTAGATATCGTCTTAGATTTTGGATATCGTAATATCGTGATATGACATAAGTGATCTTTTCCTGGTTTTAAAGGCAAGTGATGTACTTTTCTGAACTTACCAGACTGTTCTAGCTGTTCTATTATTTGCCTTTTCCCCACCCTAGACATTATGTCCACATTACTGATGATTATTTCTCTAAAATCTAAGTGTGAAGATATTTTGTTAAAGCACCAATTGTCAACCCTAGAATATCACCGCAATATCGATATCGAGATATTTGGTCAAGAATATCGTGATATCTGATTTTCTCCCTATCGCCCAGCCCTAACACACAGGCCTGAAATAATACACACACATGCTCAGGAGTCAGGACCTATGCAATGGAGAGCTGTCAGAGTGAGTGGGCTGCCAAATGATGAGCGCCCAGAGCAGTTGGCGGTTTGGTGCCTTGCTCATGGGCACCTTGGAAGTGCCCAGGAGGTGAACTGGCACCTCTGCTACCAGTCCACAGTCCGTACTTTGGGCTGTACGGGACCTGAACGGGCAACACTCCCTCCCCAAAGGTCTAGTGGGTTGGATTTAAGGCATTATGTTGGCAGAAATTGAATATCTAACTCTAAAATTGAGGACCCTAGATGTGTGTGTGTGTGTGTGTGTGTGTGTGTGTGTGTGTGTGTGTGTGTGTGTGTGTGTGTGTGTGTGTGTGTGTGTGTGTGTGTGTGTGTGTGTGTGTGTGTGTGTGTGTGCGTGTGTGCGTGCGTGCGTGCGTGCGATAGATAAGATATACTTTAATGTCCCTGTTCTGGACTCCGTCCTGCAGTTCCACCGAAGATAAAATCAAACATGATACATAGTAAGACATCACAACAACAAATAGCCTCATGTAACAATTTGCATGAAGCTCAACAACACAAATAACAATTGTTTTTTGTTACCTTACCTTAGAATGAGCTGTTTCAATTTACATACACAGTGGGTTCTCTTCTACGGGGTCTGCCATTTTACACTGCCATGTTTCTACAGAAGCCCTGAACGGACAAAACAAACACACTGTAGACAGGAGAATGCCATTTTTTTTTTTTTTTAATGCCATGTTTAATTTTTCAATGGAATCTTTTTCAATGCCAAATCTTACTGTCTCATTATCAGTGAAGACGGGTTGGGTTGAATATCTAGTTCTTAAGATTCTTTGAAACAGATTACATTTGTTTTATTAATAGTTTTTTATTAAGCTTTTAGCACATTAGCCACCTAAAGGATTTTAGTGTGTGCTGTTAAATTAAACATAAGTTGATGATGTGGTCATGAGATTGTTAATTATCATCATATTCTTTGAGAAGGTTGTGGTTTCTTTTGGTTGGGAACTGTGTGCAGGAAATGAGTTTGACACCATTTATTACATGTGAGGACCAGGTGACAATACTTTCATTAGTTTTCCCACTAAAAAGCTTTTTTCATAGAAAGACTGCATAGAATAGAGTGTAACACAGGGCTGATACCAATTAATAACTCTCTACACTCTGGTTCATACATTTGTTATTGTCTTCATATGGCCTTGTGCAAATGTGTCTGCTTTATGGAGTTGTTTTTAATGAGAAAAACCATTAGCGAACTTTGCTACCATAAAGATACACCACAGATCGTTGAATATTGTAGCCTATGTGAGAGTTCAAAAATGACTGAGCAATAAGATATAAGCAATATCGATAGTGTTGAACAGTGTCAAAAAACCTGAAAGACACTTTAAGCCGTTTATTTGGAGAAAAAAAGTGTAAGGGAAGAAAAAAAGTGAGTCTTCATAGATGGATGACACTCATGTTGACAGGCATTTTGATTAGATTTCATCCTGCTCAAGCTACTAGGATACAAAACGAACACATTTCTTTTTTTCTTACAGTGTCAGAGTTGTCAATTCAGTAGTCAAAACAAATTAAATTAATCACCCTTATCCTAATCTCAGACAAAGTCTCAGACTGCTTGCTGACAGCCACAGTACATGAACAAAGTTAAACAAACAAAAAGTTAAAATGGCTTTGATGGAAACATAATAATGCAGCAAAATAAACTAACAAGTAAATAAATAAATATGTAATTTATTTAGAGCTGATACTTTTGGATGCTGTTAATGCTTATTTAACTATTCTACTTGCCTTAAGTTTTGCAAAGGCTTCATAAAGCATTACCCCAGGTTATAAAACTACAGTGTTTTCTGTATATATTCAAATCAATACCATAATGTTTATTAATAATTAACCATCCCTAAGCAAAGTATTTTTTATTAATGATTGATTATGAGCAGCAGTGCAGACTAGGATATGTTTTTGTATTCAAGTGTGAAATAGAGAGGGAGACTTTAACATTCATTACTCTTTATTAAACTGTGTAAGATTTCAGTCCCTGTTGCCTTCTGTGTGTTTTAAACCTACATTGTGTAATTTTTTGAGTTGATTCTTAGCAAAACCCCCTTTGTTCTTTCACAAATATGTGCTCATTCATGTGTAATTACTTCCACCAACTAATCAAAGTGTTCTCGTATGCGCAGAATCTGCCATTCAGAATACATACGAGCGAGTCGCTCGAATGAGGGCCGGCATGTTGTGCCTCCATCTTTAAAATACATTAGCCAAAGAGGGACATACCTCTGCCTTTCGCCTTCTTCAGTGGCACCGTGACGAATGCCAGGGGGAGATTACTCGCCAGGGAAGCGATAAAGAGAATTAAAACGACAACACGACAGGCAAAGCAACAAGACCAAAGTTAATATTAGAGTGGCTAGAACAGCTGCGTGTAAACGATGGAGATACTGAGAGCTAATTTTGGGTTCGGCCACCGTAGCAGTTAAAACGCGCTCGGAATGAGAAGGGCTAGAAAGTAATATTCAGTTGGTTGTCATATACAGTTTCACCGCTAGATGGGAGAAATTCTTACACAATGTAGCTTTAAAGTAAATTATTTTTACTGATTTTATTATAAAGTAGGAAAAGGCAAAACTAATTGACATGAGTCTAATATCTTGTGAAATTGCAGAGCTCTTGGATTAACCATTTTGCTCCACGAGAACACATTCTGTGCGCTGAAAATATCCGCACACCAAAGTATAGATCTTTGACTCATTTTGAAATTAGGCTCTCTTCATGCAAATAGCTGTTTTGATGTCTTTAGTTGGCATCTGCTGCTTTTCTCAGGGCGCTATAATTAAACAGGAGGAGGCTCCAACCCTTTTTCATTCTGTGTCAGTTTGAGAAATGGCTGTTGCAAAACGACAAAGCAAAGCAACACAAGCTGAACTACAGCTAGATTTCACACACAATGTAATCCATTTTTAGGAGTGTGTTTATCGGAGGATTTGTGAATTAATTGTAATAACAGCAGCGGCATAGATGCAACCAAAAATCAGTTTGTGGAAAATCTGTTCAACAGCATTGCACCGCATTTTGTATTTATCACGGACAAGTATCATATACAGCTGCTTGAAACTCAGAACTTATCAGGACAAATTACTTGGCTGAAACGTATTGAACTGTTTTGGTCCCTTCTGTTGTTAATGGCTTAAGTTGTGACGCTCCCAATTATAGATAAACACATTAGAATGGGCAGTAATAGTCAATGTTAAGTTCAATTTAACAGAGTTAAAGCACCTCACCTTCTTTCAATTGTTTCCCGACATTTTGAGAGCAGCACTCCATCACAATCTTTTTGAATTACGGAAAAAAAACCATATTTTTTATTTATTCTTCACGTGTCATCACCCAGGTTTACACCCACAGCACATCCCCTGATCTGACAACATCCTCAGGATAACTCTCATATATCATCATTAAAGAGCATGGACTCGGGCACTTTGTCAGAGTTTGCAATCCAGTAAAAAGGCACAAAAGGGGCAGAAAATAGATTTCTTTTGATGAACAACAGATTATGATGGAGAGGTGAGCAAACTTTCCTTTCATTCACTGCCCACATGTGCAGTGCAGCAAGACTTGCCATATCACACAGCAGCAAATTGCTGTCTGATCCCAAAGACAAGCAGCGAAATGGGATGTGATCCTCTTGGATCTTAGTTAAAAGCAACAGTATAATGCAAATCTCTCTTCTCATTTTTAAATTAGTACAACAAGTGGAAACTTTGTTTTCTTAAAAGATCAAATAAATATGCTAATGCATCATCACTTTTTATATTTACATATATGTATTGTTTTTAGTATCATTATATAAAGTATTTATAGACTATCCACATACATTTACGTTCCCAAGACAAGCTTGAAGACACGTCTATATTATCCGAGAATCAGCAGCCTCTTTCAGTCTGACTCCCATGGTTGCAATGTAATGTGAAAATCTTACTTAAAAATTCCCACTGATGTCTGTGACTTGAGAGCTGACCCCGAACTGCAGGCTGCGTTCCCTCAATTTTAGTTGGCCCACCTCTGAGGGTGGTGTCTCTAAAATTATAAACCTTACTGACAACCTGTTAGCTCTCAATTAAGATAGCATGCAGTGGCTTATTGTAATAAACCTGAGCATAAAAAAGTTATAAAAAAAGAGATTGTTAAAATTTGAATATTCCTGACAGCTGAGTATTTGGAAATGTCAGTAGAAACAATGTACATCGACACATACAGTGTACATTTTTTTAATGCAAAGCTACTGTAGTATGTATCTGTTTATTTCACAAAAAAATATCTGTATAGCCTATGTTTATTTATTTTATTTGTATAGGGATTTACACTGCAGTGCAGCCACCTGCTAAGTAAGTGTTTCTTAACGTTTGCTACAGAGTCTTTCTACAGTACATGACTAAGAATGCGGTCGCTTAAAATGGCAACTAATTAGCAAATTCATTATGGGGATGTTCATTATTTGTAATGACCTTTACCATTCTTCAGCTGTTGTGGAAAATTATCACATTTGTCACATACTGTACTTTTAAACTAAAGTTAGTATGCCAAACTACAGAATAAGAGTCACATTAATTGTTTTGTAAGGGAGGAATGGGGGGCATCATGACATGGGAGGGGTCATATTTTGCAGTGAATTCTGGGTATTGTAGCAGAAAGACAGAGGTATAACAAAGAAAATGTGGGTTTTCATAGCTGACTTTGTATGCATTTATAAAAGCTTATTTTTTCTAAATGGGCATAACATTTACTTTTACTTCACTCATTTATTTATCAGGGACATCACTCCTTTGATTTACATCAATAAAATGTAAATGTGTCATATTTAGGCAAAAAGGCAAATTATCTTAATCTGACTCCGCCAGATGGATTGCTTCGCATTTGCTCGGCATATCCATCTGGGAACTTTCTGTTGGAGAACTTTTGGGAAGGGGTGAAAATACTGGTTAGCTGATTGGATAAACCATCTGTCTATCACCACCTACGTTGGTGATAGACGGGCTAAATCAACCAATCAGATCAACGATGTATCAAACTCTTGCCGAAACCAGACGGGAGAAGAGCAAAAACATCTTTTCCTCCGAGAAAAGCCTCCAGTGCCGTTTTTTGCTCTTCTTTCAATGAAGGAATACTTTCTAATTTGGATCAAACTTGCGCGATAGCTACGCTCATCTCATCCGTGGAAGCCGCCATGCTGTTGAGATTTAACAGTCGCTTCTTGTTGCGTCACACCTAAACCCGCCTCAAAACCAACGCTGATTGGTCGGTCGTTTGGCGAACGGCTCCAAATTTTCTCTGTCTCAAGATGCCAGACTGATCTGAAAGTGGAAAGCTGGAGCTAGTGAGATCAGGACGGTCTCACGAGGCTATAATTATCTTAGGTTATGATCAAAACCACATAGAGATATAATATTTTGCTGTAGACAGAGGAAGGTGTCACATCAGAAAAAAAGTGGCAGCTTACATACTGTACGCACGTTTTCTTGTATATTTTACTTTACATTAGGGCTGTCAAACGAGTCATTTTTTTTAAACGCGATTAAACGCTGAATTTCTATAGTTAATCGCGATTAATCGCATATTTTATTACATGATTAAAATTCTATTTTGCATTTCAGAACAGTTTTTAAGTACATATTAACAATCGAAAGCAATTTTTACCAGTGTATCTTGATTGGGAATCAAATGAATGCAAAGAAAGTTACTTTATGAACTTGATTTTAAGATTTGTAATTATTTATTTACTCTAAACAAAAGAAAAATGTGTGAATCTGTCATTATTGCACAATTCCTCCAAGTACCTAACTAAAAAACTAAAAATCCCTATCCTTACTAGAGTCAATATAGTGTTTAGTAACTCCTAAATAATGTTGATTACTCACTGACGTCCAGTGATCACCGGTTAATGAGACAGCGTTTGCAGCAGTTCCAGTGTGGCTGCTTTCTCCGTGTGTCACACAGGCTGTGTATCCGTGAAAACTACTGTCCCCCTCGACGGCAACGAGGTCAACCGTAGTACGTCTTTAAGACCCGAGTCCTCTACGATGCTGACAGGTTTGCAGTTAGTTGCCACCCGTTTCGCAAGAGCTGTAGTAATTTTTGGGGATTTGGTTTCATCCACAGGTCAGCAAGTAGCATGCTAGCAGGTAGCATCAACGTTAACTGTACTACTATGCTTAGCGCCGTAGGTGGTAGCTTAAGCTTGACGTGCTTCGGTGATATTTTAATTTGGCTTTACACAATGTGCATATGGCTTTCGACTTGTCTACGAGCCGTCCGGGAGTTTTGGAAAATAAAAAGCGCCATTCAGGATTTCATTGCTGCTGTCTTTCTCCATCATTCCTGCAGCCTGCAGCAGCAGGATGTGTTACGAGGAAGATGCAGCTTGATGATAAGTAACGGTGCTGCAAAGGGTCAAAATAGTAGCCTGTTAGGCACGACGCAAAGCCGATTGAATTGTAAAATAAATTAATAAATGGCGGCATGCGATTAATGCAATAAAAAAAAAAAAGAATCACGTCAGCCCTTAATCGCATCGCGATTAACACGTTAATGCTGACAACCCTACTTTACATATATACGTTAAATTCTATGTTTTTGTTGGAGCCACTGCAGAAGAGATAATAAATGTGTGGGTGGAGTTTGGGTAAGAAAAGGCAAACAGACTCTCAGTATGACGTCTCACAAATGTGCCATGTTTAACGGTTCCCGCTGTGAGTTTCTCTGAAGAATTGTGTCAGTGAGACCTGGCATCTCTGGAGACGGACGTAGTGGGACATCCCAGGATGGTGCAAGAAGAGAGTAGCGAGATTAAGAGCACGCTGAAATGCATATTTCTGCTCTCTTATCTACTCACAAAAATATATTTCATTTTGTAAACGGCTCATGAAGCACATGCAACTGCAACAATTACAACTGCATGTCAGCGGTTTGATAGATCAAATATAACAAATTTTAAACCAAATGAAAATGTGGAGTACAAACTTGACAGGGTGAGACAAAGCATAACAGACATTCATAACAGACATCATGTTCCCTTTGTTTGGAATAAACCTCCTCTGATTGTGCAGCACAACAAGAAGAGCTATAAATTATTCAGGTGCTCCCCGATGGCTGCCCATTTATAGCCGCTCACTTGCGTCTGACTGGACGTACTCTCCTGCCATATTCCTCTGTGATCCGCCTGTTTTTAAAATTGCAGCAAAATACGTGTGACCTCTGAGTAGGACTCTGTCTTCACACTAATGCTTAATTTATTCATTACACTCCGCCAGGATTGGGTATGCGCCGCATAGCCTGTAATCGTAAATACTGTAGAATATCAAAATGAATGTGAAGGGGAAGGAGCGCAGAGGATTATTACAGCTATATGTAAATAACAAGGAGAAATATGGCTCCTTCCTCATCACAGTGCAAGCAGAGAAACAGAGAAAGAGGCGGGAGAGGAATAACAGAATGCAGTGGTCATAGATAATAACACCATTTGCTGTATTTAAGCCCATGAAGGACATCTCTCTCCAGACAGCACAGCATGTCATTTTTCCCCACTGCTGTTCCTTCTTTCATGCTGATGTGGGGTTTGCTGTAGTGACTGCCAGGAAAAGGGAAGATGGTTGAATGCCGCCTCTGTGAAGCATGTCTTAGAGTTTTAATGCTCACATCTCCACGACCAGCTGTCTATACTGTTTGAGGGCTCAGTCAATTTTTGCAGATGCATGGTCATGACTTTGGAACATGGCATATGACAAGAAATTCTTGCAGGATGTCAGGTTGTCCCTGCAGATTTTAAGACAAGATTTCAAGCTATAATCTTTGAGAGTCAAACCTCGTTTTTGGTACTATTTATGGTGGGGATTTATTGTAATTATTACATTCAATAATTACCTCTCTGTGTAGTAGTTTTTATTATAAGTGGTGTAAGGTATAAGTGGAGTCTGCCATTCGTGTGCTGGGACAATTGTCTTCACGTGCTCAAATGATTTACCGGAAAACAATGCGTGCATATAATCCAGCCAGACTGTACTCATAAGAAGAATAACCGCATCAGCCGTTTCAGCAAGTGGCCCAAAACGACATCTGTTTACGTTCAAGTGACATAGCCCACTTGCAGCTGTTGCACAAGTTGCAGTGTGTGTTGCCCCTGTCAGCCACCGTATCAAGGGACTTGCATACATAAATTGAGGTGAAGTCCACTCACTTTTAAAAAGAGACACTGCCCAAATAAATGGATCAATAACTCCTGTAATCACTTTACTACTTTGATTCAGTCTGATTGTGACATTATTTCTCCTGAATTCTAAATGAGAAATTAATAATTTGGAGCACCTCTCTGTGTGAAGATTTGAAAAGGATAGCCAGTAAATATCGTATTATAGTTAACATTGAAAATGTCTTACTGAAGTTGAAATGACTTCAAGTCTATATATGAATCAGCATTGTCTCTCCTAATTAAATGTGTCTCAAAACTTGTCAGTACACTATAATTGGAGTTTCTTTGTCACAGTTATTGATCATTAGCCACGCACCGTTGGCCATATTCAGATGAGCATGTGAAGCAGGCTGCTTACAGAGCAGAACCAGGTTTCAGCATCAGGGGGGCACTCTGATTCAATTCCCAGTCTGCACTTGTTCCCCCGTGTCCTCTCCTTTTTGGCAAATAAATTAGAGGGAGTTGACCTTTCATCAGATATGCACAGGAAACTTGAGTGTTTAAGCTTCAAGAACCAGCCATGTTAACTCCAATTAATCAAGTAAATACCATTACAGCAGGTGACAAACGAGATGATTCACTTCGCCATCCACATATTTTACTCATCATCACTCCGAGGCATTGCTATCTGACTTTTTCCCAGTGGATGGGTTTGATCACTGGGGTCCGTGTCACAGTCACTGACTGTCGGAATACTCACGTCTACTTCTTTGCTAGCCTGGCATTACAGCGGGGAAAATAAGTATTAAACGCATCAACCTTTTTCTCAGTAAAGATATTTCTGATGGGGCTATCAGCATGAAATTTTCACCAGATGTCTGTAACAACCCAAGTAATCCACACATACAAAGATATCAAAACAATTAAGTCCATAAATTAAGTTGTGTGTAATAAAGTGAAATGACACAGGGAAAAAGTATTGAACACACTTGCTGAAATTTATTTAATACTTGGTAGAAAAGCCTTTGTTGGCAATGACGACTTCAAGACTGCCTCCTGTATGAAGAAACTAGTCACACACATTGCTCAGCTGTGATTTTTGCCCATTCTTCCACACAAACTGTCTTCAAATCTTGACGGTTCCGGGGGCATCTTCAATGAACTCTGATCTTCAGTTCTTTCCAAAGGTTTTTAATTGGATTTAAGTCAGGTGATTGACTGGGCCATCCTAATTTTCTTTCTCTGAAACCAGCTGAGAGTTTCCTTGGCTGTGTGTTTGGGATAATTGTCTTGCTGAAATGTCTACCCTTGTTTCATCTTCATCATCCTGGTGGATGGCAGCAGATTCTTATCAAGAATGTCACGGTACATTTCTCCATTCATCCTTCCTTCGATTATATGAAGTCTGCCAGTGCCAGATGCTGAAAAACAGTCCCACACCATGATGCTCCCACCTCCAAACTTTACTGTTGGTATGGTGTTTTTAGGGTGATTTTCTCCTCCTAACATGGTGTATGCTATGACAGCCAAATAGTTCAATTTTGGTTTCATCTGACCAGATTATATTCTCCCAGTAGGTCATTGGCTTGTCCAGATGTTGTGCAGCAAACTTTAAGCGAGCTTCCACATGCCTTTTCTTGAGCACTGGTGCCTTGCATGGTGTGCGTGCATTACTAATTGTTTTCTTTGAAATAATTGTACCTGCTTCTTCCAGGTCTTTCTGAAGATCTCCGTGAGTGGTCCTTGGTTCTTCGGCAACTCTTCTAAGTATTCTATGGACTCCTCTGTCAGAAATGTTGCGAGGAGCACCTGGTCGTGGCCGGTTAATGGTCAAATGGTGTTCTTTCCACTTCTGGATAATTGCCCCAACAGTGCTCACTGGAACTTTCAGAAGTTTAGATATTCATCTGTAACCAATGCCATCTGTATGTTTTTCTACAATAAGCTTGCGAAGGTCTTGGGACAGCTCTTTGCTTTTACCCATCATGAAATGCTCCTTGAGTGACACCTTGGTAATGAGAAACCTTTTTATAGGCCATAAATTGGGACTAAACCAGCTGATATTAATTTGCACTAATAGCATGCAGGATTGCTTCCTAAATACTGACAGATTTCAGCTGGTTTATTGGCTTTCCATGCCTTTTTACACCCTTTTTTCTTTGTGTTCAATATTTATTCCCATTATCATTCCACTTTATTACACATAACTTTTGTCATGGACATACATGTTTTGATTTCTTTGTATGTGTGGATTACTTGGGTTGTTACTGACGTCTGGTGAAAATGTCATTCCAATAGCCCCATCGGAAATATATTTACTGGGAAAAATGTTGATGCGTTCAATACTTATTTTCCCCACTGTATATAGTATAGTTTATAGAGGGATAAGGTTTTTAAAACATTTGAAAACAATGAATGAATGAGTGAGAGTTTTTACTTTTCTCATTCATACAACTATGCCCAGCCAGTATTTACTGACAAGACACGACACATTTATATAAGCCAGGTCCAGAATGTTGTGTAAACGTTTTCTAACATTACTGCTACTTGATAAAGAAATCAAGCTCAAATAGTTTTCTGAATTAGATTTTCAAACTTGGTCAGTTTTTGTCAGTGGTCTCCATCACTGACAAAAACATTTACAATAAAATAAAATCTTACCTCTTTTTTTGAAGGCCTTTGAGACAAAGTTAGCAAACTCAAAATTAAACAACTATTCCAATTTTTTAATATTGAACACCAGCTTTTAACTGTGCAACTGAAGATCTTAGGCTTCTATATAAGCAAGATGCACGATACAAAATACTTTATTAATCCCCTAAGGGCAGGGCTTAATTTGAGCCGGAACACGCCGGAACATATTCTGGCACCGCCAACGTTGGAACCGGGACCTCCTGTGTCACTATGGAAAATGAATCGCCTAAATGAAGAAAAAAAAAAAGACTTTGTGTAGTGTTCAATGTTATTATCTGTTTTGGATCCACCCCCGCTCTGTGCTCCGGGACCTCCCACTTTACAAATTAAGCACTGCCTAAGGGGCATAGGCACGGGAAGTGGGGGTGCTGCAGCACCCCCTGGTGACGACGCTTTTAAACTGCAATGACAATAAAATGATAAAATAAATATAAAAATATATCGCTGGTTGTTTTAGTTCTTTTTTGTAATTTTAAAACAACAAGCATTCTACTCAGTCAAAGAACTTGCTCGCTTTGTATCAGCTCTACATCTACAAACAAGAGGGCTCTTCACAGAGTTGGAAAAGCTGATCCGCTTGTGCCTCTGTTTACCAGTGTCAACTGCTGGCTCCGAAACAGGGCTGGACTGGCCATCTGGCATACCGGGCATTTTCCCGGTGGGCCGACGCACTTTTGGGCCGAATCGCCGATATAATTGGTAATCTGTACGCCCATTGGTTAATTTTCTGGCCTGACCCAATAAAATCCAGGAACCCCCTTCCCCACTCTTGGCCCTGAGACACGAGCTGTAATAGTTATGCTTATGCTGGAAGTTTGGCATCCACGTTAAAATGGACAAACGACCAACAAAGCGCAAGGGAGGTGCTGAGAAATTAAGGGAGAAAAAGATTAAGAAGCAGATGCCTCAAAATGTGCCAATATTTCTGACATGTTTAGGGCTGTAGTAGCTGCTTCAACATCAGCATTACCTGAAACAGAGGACTGAGGAGAGGTGGCTGGCTATACAGAGAAGCAGAAACAACATCATGACAGGGAAGAAGCCGAGGAGGAGGAGAGTGACCATGACAGGGTCATGGGAGCGAGTGAGGCAAAGATGGAAGAGAGAGTAGTTGACGACATGGTAAGGAGTAGGCAAATTAACAGGGACTCTCAGGAAGGGAGGTGTGTGTGTGTGTGTGTGTGTGTGTGTGTGTGTGTGTGTGTGTGTGTGTGTGTGTGTGTGTGTGTGTGTGTGTGTGTGTGTGTGTGTGTGTGTGTGTGTGTGTGTGTGTGTGTGTGCGCGTGTGTGCGTGCGTGCGCGCGTCTCACGTCATAACGTAAGAATACAGAGCCTGTGTAACATAGTATCTAGTATAGTACATCCCCAGCACCCCCTGCCGAAAATGACTTCCCGCACCTCTGCTAAGGAGCGACATTGAGTGCCACCATACATATAGGACAGGCAACAGGAAAGGCAATAGGAGAAGACATACAACTTTCAAGACAATACAAAATAAGGGGAGAGCACAGCACCATTATAAATAGTGTAAACATCAATGACTGTAAGCTACTAATATATAAAATCAACATACTTTATTACCACCATCCTCCATACAACCACTATCCTAGTCATCAACATCAGATCAGATTCAAAGCTTAACAGTCAGAGATGATGTTCATTAAATAACTTCACTGCAGCAGGCACAAAGGACTTCCTAAATCTCTCTGAAGAGCACCTTGGCATAACAAGCCTCTTGCTAAAAGAGCTCTTCAGCTCACTAAAACATTGTACATTGGTTGATTCTGATTGATCCTCATTGTGCATAATACTCCTGAGTCAGCTCTCCTACCCATTATTTGCTCCATGATCACCTCTAATGAGTCAAGGGTCAATCAGAATCAGAAATACTTTAATAATCCCAGGGGGAAATTATTTTTGTTACCACTCCAGGTATACAAACAACATATACAAACAACATATATTATCCCGACTATTTACATATATAATAAAAACAAAATACAGTAATAATAAAATAAACACAAGACAAGACAACAAAACATCCCGCCCTGCTGATCAGTTTATTGATCTTGTTCTGGGGTCTCATTTATAAAACTGTGCGTAGGATCCTTACTATAAGTGTACGTACGCCCAAAAGCCCAAAATGGCCTACGCCAAAAAAAAGTTGGATTTATAAAACCGTGCGTACGCACACCTGTAAGCAATGTTCCCTTTAGAAATCAGAGATTACCTATAAGTGTGCGTACGTGGATCAGCCTCTTATCCCGCCCTGTACACGCCTATTTTTAACCATAAATAGTCAATGCAAAGCACCTTGTGAATGCTGATCAGTATATGAATGACACTGGCAGTTGTTAGACCGAATCATGATGACTGGCGGAGAAAAAGCAAAAAACTTCTCAGACGTTCAGGAATTGCTGCAAATTGAATTATAATTTCGGCCTGTTCTTGCACAGTGTAGGCAAACCTGATCTATAACTACATGTATTAATAATACGTCCAAAACGGCAGGCATTATGGCACTCAGGGACAGCTTCAATATACCTGACGTATATAATAAGATTTAACAGAACTATATATTCTATCCAAACAAGACTTACTGATAAAGTTGAATATTATATATAATATTTATTAAAAAAAACACTTAGCTGTCTGACATTTCCATCTGGAAACAGCCGGTTGCCTCCAGAGTGGCGAGGACCTGTATTTGGACCGGGATGGCACGGTTCCGGCGCGTTGCCATCTCTACTGGACCCAATTCAGTACGTAGATCCAAGAGCTCAGCTTTAGGGAATCTAAATCGCCATATTAGCCTTTATCTCCTGATTCTTCCAGTAGCGTAGTCCTCCTGCAGGGCCAGCAGTGCCATCATGCAGCATTACGCACGGGGTCACCGCAGTATTTATATGTTTACAACAATTTGTGATTGTTAACAACTTGCCAACACAGCATCAACTAGTGGTATCCCCCACCCCCCGAGATACAATTTGAAGATGAAAGAAAGTCTAATAGGCAAACACGTTTCTTCATGCAGGTTTTGTCACAAACAGTATTAAAGTTCGGTCTGATAACGAGGACATTAAGGGTAACGATTGCGCGAGAGCTTAACGGCTGTATTTCCAGACTTTGACATTTGATGATATATGCACAGTATTAAAGACATATATTTAGTTATTTACACTGTGTTCTGCAGTTATCTAATGCTAGGGTATTTGATGCTATCCTGTATTCCATGCAGTCGGGCTATCGCCTCCTCCTGCATGCGCTCCGTAGCGGACAATGTGACGGCGAGACAGCGCCGACTAAACATTAAGAACAAATTTTTATTAAAGATTTGAGTTGGATTTTACAAGGTGTTTATGGAACAAGTATCACTAAGTACAAGCACAAATAACACTGCTGGATTTAATCTTCATGATAACGTGGATGATATGGAGTGAAAAAATGTGCGTGAGGCATCAATACTTGAAAATATTACGAGTAATCGTTTTTCCCATTTACTTTCTGCAGTCTGACTTCAGTTCACCACCTCACCATCTGCGTCGCCAATTCCTATTTTGTCTCCAAAATGTGCGTACGCATGGGTCAGAGTTTGCGTGGAGGACCGCATGCTCCCGTCAAGTTTGTTTTTTATAAATCACAGCCTTTGCGTGGGAAGTGGTGTATGCACATTTTCAGCCCCGTTTTGTGCGGACGCCACGTTTATAAATGAGACCACTGGTCCTCTGATTTTAAGGCAGGAATTATGTAAAATAACGTCAAATAGGAAAGTTTAGGATGAAAAAGAAGCTAATTATATACATCATGCCTGTCTCAAAGATATATTTTGAGAGGTAAAAATGACAGCCTAAACTCTTTACTAAGTTTCAAAAAGCATTTAAGGGAAAAGTCACAAATTAGTACCAGTAGCAAAACTAAGGAAGCTCTACTACAAAATTACCAAATTAGGGGTAAAATGTTCCTGTCTGGCTTTGACTTCAGATATCCAACTGGTCATAGTGATAAAACTGAGATGAAATAAAAATTCAGTACTTTCACGGGAGGAAGCAAGACGGAACAGTTCTTACATCTTGATCCGAAAAAAAGATCTGAGTAAAAAACACTAGATTCTGATGCACAGAGCTAACAGGAATTTCCAGAAAGGCTGCAGATAAGTTTTTTTTATTTTTATTTTAATTTTTTTTGTTCAATCTAATTAATAGAGCCGAGTGGGTGGATCTCAGTAATCCTAGATTCATAATTATTAACTCGCAGAAAGTTTGAGATATCACTTTATATCTGCAAGCCAATCATTAAGGTGATTCTGCTGGTGTAATTTGAGAAAGGATTCAGACCTAATCATTTCATTTCAGAATGTATATGGACATCTTTTTATTTTATTGCAAACGTGGATTTTAAAGACTGGAACTGGTGTGTGTTCGCTGGGGAAAGAGATATCTTATTGGCAAATGCTGTGACTGCGTTGAATCATCCGATATTATTACCATGCAGAGATAAGTGAGCCTGAGAGTGAAGACTGAAATACGGTGGAAATCAGCGTGGCCTCAAAAATAGAAGACATAGTCAGGGGTTGGAAGTAATTCACTTTCATTCCCTTGTAATAGTTGAACAGATTAATCCTACTGTTCCAACTGTTGTTAACATTTGGTAACGCTTATTAAGGTATTTAATTGATGAAGGAGCTAAGATCAATCCATGGTAAACGCCTCGCATAGAATACAGTCAAGATGAAGCACTACCTCCAGCAGCAGGGAAATTATCTATCAACAAGTTCTGGTCTGAACGGTTTGAAGGCCTGTAACTGTGACATAAATCAAGCCTTTCAAGCAGGATGACCCGGTCTGCAGTGTCAACGGCCTTGCTGAGATAAAAAATGGTTAAAACAGAGCAATCACAAGTACAAACAGCAACACAGGAAGCTCAAGGAAAGCCATCTATGTACCGTGGACATCTTAAAACCCAATTTAAACTTCTCAGCGCATTATTATTCATAGAAGGTAGCAGTTTTGGGAAACTGCTTTTTCTAAAACCTTGGAGAAATATTCAGCTAGTATGAAATATATAACTTGTATTGTAATCAAAGGCACATTTCAATTTTATATATAGTATCAAATCATAACAAGATAGAGTACTGTAGGTCTAGATCACACTATAATTTACAAAGAACCCAACAATTCCAGTAATTCCCCCAAGAGCAAGCATTAATGTGTGACAGTTTTAGGCAGAAACCTTGAGTGGTGAGGAAAACTCCATTTTAGACCGGACAGACCCAGGCTCTTGGTAGGCGGTATCTGATGGTGCTGGGGATTGTGTTGGGGATGTGATGAACAGTGGCAATTATAGTCACAATAAAGATAATGGAACTATGACTAGAAATAGTAGTTGTAGTAGTTCATGGCGTAGCAGGGCACTGCAGGGCGTTACAGGGTGTAGCAGGGCACTGCACCACTTGTTTTAAAGATTTGATCCAGGTTATTAAATACTGACTGACTGCAGAACACTATGATGGAGAAGAACTCCAAAGTGACGTATACATTTAAGAAAGACATTTTCCATTGCACTCTAAAATCTCTAAAAGCCTGACAGAGAACGATTAACATTTTTACACTCTAAGCTCTGGATATTATTCATGCCGAATGCTGAGCGTATTTGAAGAGGCCTATTTTAACATTTTATAGAGTCCCAGTATCTCACCAGAGGTGACTTGTTCCACCCCACACAACTCCATATCCATTATAGATGGCTGGCTCACACAAGCCAACAGTATACATATGTTTACAACTGTCAAATGCACCAAGAGGAGTCCTGAAAAAACAGCTATCCGACTGAGCTGGATGGATCCCGAAGACCTTGTTGTAACATTATCTCCCAAGTATATCAATAATACATACAGAGATAAATGGGCCCGAGTGCATGGAATCAACAACATGGAAGCCAATTCAGCTCCAGGAATATGTAATATGCTAAAGGGACCAGCAGAAATTCACTTCCTATTTCAGTCATTTCCAATTCCAAATATGCACACTTCCTGTAAATTATCATATTTTAAAGTTTAAGCACATCAAGAGCTTATTTACAGTTTGAATATAAATAATTATTTGCAAATTATGAAAAATCACATCGCGAAATCAATGGATTACCAATGAGTTAACAGTGAAATGAGGGCTGAGATGATAAGGTTGTCTTTTATTTGCAAGTGAAGGACAGGAAATGTTCAGTTTCTTATCTGCTCAAAAGGTTGAACGAAAGACGCTTGAGTCTAAAATGTAATTTTTCTCAGGAAAATACTGTTGACGTGATTGGTAAATCAGAATTCAGGTACACGAAAGTTGTCCCCTAATTAAACTGTTTTGGTGTGAAAGCTCCCTTTGATTGCGTAGTTCAGGACAATGCAGGGCAGTGAGGTGTTATCGGCATTTCACTTTTAAGTGCACAGCTCCAAATGTGATTAATAGTTGCATTCTTGAGGCTGGTGGTTTTCAGTATTTGTTTAAAGGTGCTGACACACAGAACCGATTATCGGCCGTCGTACCGTCTCGCGAGGTCGGTGACTCGAGTCTGTTCGGTGTGTCCCGTGCCGTCGTCCGTCGGAGGAGCCGTCGGCCTTCATTTGGGCTGACCCAACATGTTCAGTCGGAGACAGGGCAGTCGGGGCTCACCCGGAAATGGCGAGTGGATGAGCCTCTCAAAATCTGACGAAAATCTTTGTAACGGACCTTTGTTGATCTGAAATGAAGACAGATTCAGAAACTGCATGGCCTATTTCTCGCTTAAAATGTTTTCAGAAACACGTTTCGGTGAACAATTTTAGTACAATATGAGATTGTATTCTGAACAAGCCGCCATGACAGTCTGGCTGTGAATTTCCCGAGAAAACAAACCCATGTGACGCGTTCATCCAATCAGCTGCTGGTTTTCTTTTTTGGGCAACAATACAGATTAGCGCCACCTGCTGTTATGGAGACGTATTACGTCTCGTCTCTTTGGTGTGTTCTGTGGCACTTTTTGGACCGACTCCGGGAGACTGATCAGTCCGACTGCCTTTTCTGCCGACGGTTGGCCGTCTGGTTGGTGTGTAACCTCCTTAAAGGGGCTGGTGAGGTTTTTTTTTGCTTCCGACGCTCAGTGAGACTTTGTAGAAACCTCCAAGAAGTGTTCCATCTTAAGTTCTGTGTCATTTATTGAACTTCAACTGTGTTTGTAAGGGTCTCAGCAGGCACGAGTCACAGTGCAATTAAGGGTTTATTTATCTAAATTTCTATGTCCATGAAAAACGAACCAATTAGTGTTTATATAATCGTAATTTCGAGGAGACAAGGTTGGACAAGGAGAAAAAAGAAGAAACATGTATATCTGTCTGGCCCAAAAAGGGGCACAGGGAAACATTAACATTAACATTAGCTCTGTATCATTTAACAAGACTAAGGGTCTGCTAGCCTGGGAACCAGACAAATCTGCGAGCTCATGTTTTATTTGCTCTGGCAGATACGTCTAGTCACCCTTCCATTCAGACAGATCCTGGCCGGGCCAATCACAATCTTTTATCTCAAATGGGGCAGGTTTGGTACTATGGCGAAAAGAAAAAAAACAACAACACTTGTTCACAGCCATATTGATGCTACACCATAGGGCTGGGCGATATGGAGAAAATCAAATATCACGATATTCTTGACCAAATACCTTGATGTCGATATTGCGACGATATTGTAGGATTGACAATTGGTGCTTTAACAAAATATTATTCACACAATGAGATTTTTGATAAATAATCATCAGAAATGTCGATTTAATGACTAAGTGTGTAAAGGCAAATAATAGAACAGTTACAACAGTCTGTTAAGTTCAGAAAAATTACATCACTTTACTGTAATGCAGTCAAAACCAGGAAAAGACAACACTTAATATATTAAGATTTTACAATATCCAAAATCTAAGACGATATCTAGTCTCATATCACGATATCAACATAATATTGATATATTGCCCAGCTCTACTACACCATCACAGCTCATCTCTGCACACTGTAGTCTGTTTACATGTGTCCGTCGATCAGCGCTGCGCCACGTTTCGTTGCTCTGATTGGTCATAGGTCTATCCAATTGCTTCCAAAGGCATTTTGCTGTTGATTTGCTAATTAGCTCTAAACTCAAAGTACAGCTGATATTCAGACATAAACCTGATGTTGGTGCTAGAGGAAAAGTCATAAAACCAATAAAGGCAACACAATTCAACCTGAAAGAAACAGGGGTTCATTATAACCAAAGTGGTGGACACGCAAAAAGCCATAGCTCAAGTTATGAGCTCCATTTTTAATCCAGATGAGTTGGTTCTGAGCAAATACTCCACCTTTAGTGTATAGAAAAGTCAGTGCCTGGCTTTTCTTTTGCTGTAGTAATGCCAAGTCTGGACACAGGTAACAAACAAGACAGAAATGATCAATATATGAAACAACTTGTCACTGTTAAACTTAGACTGTTGTGAACCTATCGACAAAAAACAGGTGAAATGAAATGGTTTTTAGAAGCACAACTCAACCTCTGCTGAATGTGATTGAGCCTTCACAGTGTTCTTCTAGTGCTGCTTAGTAGATTTAATTTGTGTTATAGTGTTATTGTGCCAATAACACAAATGAAATAAATAATTTTTTTGGCATCAGCACCAGTGAAATGAGAGCCAGCCGAGGAAAGCAGATAAGCTCCCTGTATTCCTTCTTTGACATATTGGAAACAATTTTATCAAACCTCTTCTCTCCTGTTTGGTCTCTTCATCCTGACTCTTGTCTTGACAGACAAATCCTGTTACAGCTTTCAGTAAATTCCAGAATGAAACACAAATTACAGAAGCCTGAGTATTTACCAGCTTGGAGAGAATTGGGATGTTTTCATGTGTGGAAGGAAAATGAAGAGCACTTGTTTTTTAACCTGTTTTGTTGGTGACTGCTGCACCACCACCTCCACAACCTGTCAAAGTGACAGCTCTGGCAGCGCTTGGGAACAACTCTGACATTATTTGCAGATGGTAAATAAGGAAAAATATCTGGCTAGCCAGCATGATTCATAGTTAGTCCCAGCTCTTGTTTACAGACAAGTTGTCACATTCTTTTAGCAAATTAGGCTCATGCTTGGGGCTCTATAAAATGGTTTTGCCCTCCCGCTTTATTGGGGGAGAGGGGATTGCAAAAATAATAAAAGCTGTTTTTTCTCCTCAGCCTTTAAATCTGTTGTCTCACAATCATTGATCTCAACAAAGGGAATATACAGCAAAGATGCCAATATATATATATATATATATATATATATATATATATATATATATATATATATATATATCAGTATTCAATTAATTGTAAAAAAAAGAAAACATTCACCCAGCTAAAGGCCATTACTCTCTCATAGCCCTGTTTAGAGGCTTCTATGTAACAGGATATGCTAATACTTGTCGTACTAAGCCCTTGTAATCTTCATGCTTGAATTTGCGAACAGAGCACCATGTCTTTTCCACATACTGTAAATACTGATGGCATAATATCACATAATATATGGCCGTGTGGGGAAAAAGTCACTTGAATTTCCCTAGTTTTTAAATGAACCCTAAAGAGTATAATGCAGCAAACTGTTGTGCTGCAGCATAGATGTAAAAGATGTAAAACGGTTACGAATTAAGGTAAGATGGCTACGTATACCCCCCTCCTCTATAATACATGTTCATGGAAACTGCAGACCGTATGCTTATGTAGCAGTCAGTGAACCATGAAATCACTTGGTTTTCATGAAGCTGATTTGCATTCTCAGGTTAAAGCTCAATGGAGCAGGAGAGGTAGTTGTAAAACCTTCATTTAGTGTATCAGACCTGTCTTTTCTTATTATGGCTGCACAAAATGATCAAAGTGTCACTATTACTGGAATGACGCAGCATGCTAATGGCATGAGAGTTGTGGACAGCAATTCTACCTCGCACTGTTTTTAAACAATCATGGTGTGATCTGTATTTGTATCATTCTTCAGCTGTTTGCAACATGTTGATGAAGTTAGATATGAATATTGACCAAAGCAAGTCCAGAACATAGCGCAGTGGAAATATTTTTATGACAAATTATTGTGTTAGGTTTTAATAAGAGCTGCTTGAGGTGTGTGTGTGTGTGTGTGTGTGTGTGTGTGTGTGTGTGTGTGTGTGTGTGTGTGTGTGTGTGTGTGTGTGTGTGTGTGCGCTATACCGTTCATATTAATCTCATTCCCCTATGTGCGCTCACAGCCACGTGTAGACTCTGCTACTGTTCAGCTACCTAAGCCCTCATAATATTTTGTCCTTTTGAAGTGACATGAACATGTCAAACCATTGAACATTTTCATAAACTACACCATGCAGTCTAGTGATGGCGCCAAAACCTGTAGTGGTAAGATTTACAGATTACGTAATTGTTGGAACCACATTGCGAAACAATTCTTTGGGAATTAGGGAAATGTGAAATTTTATCCTAGTGAGCAATTTGTATAGCTTGATTATTTTTTTTAAATGAGACAGATTTTTTTCTTCAACTCAGGAAGTATGTGAAAGTATCGTCCCAATTCAAGACCCACTTAGCTTTTTCAGGAGTTTTCAGCTCAGTTTGCTCTGTTATCATGGAGATGGATCTGCTTACATGCAAGATCATGCTTAAAAGAGTACTCCACCTTTCAGCATTGCACTCCTAAAACACTATTGTATAGAATCAAAATCGATGCAGCAGAACCAAAGATATTGTCATTTTTATTCCACACATTATTCTTCCTTGTCAAAACCTGGCACCTACATTACCCACGATGCAACTTGACCACAAACAGTTGGGTCAGAGATTCGTATTTTGTCAAAATACTATTTACAAGAATTAACTTATCTCCTAAGGGGACAAAAAAAAGAGACTTACTGCTGTACTTTATACTCTTGATGATGCCTTTTTATTTTGTAGTGTGAAAATGTCAACACTTTAAAGCAAAATTTACTTTATTATTTATGTCAACTGCAATCTTGGATTAAATGATTCATCACATGCCAGTTGCTTTGGATTAATACCATATTAGGATGTTTGATGTTCAGTAAGCTATGACCTACTCCGATGTTTTACAAGATTTGGGCTGATCATGTCCCTCAAACATGTCCAGTCCTTACCCAAAGTGTTCTAACTGGAGCCAGAATTATCTAAAAGACATTTCACAAAGCAGAGCATCTGCAAAACAACTCAGTGAAGTGACCTAAATATCACTTGTTTTATATTTCATGTGGCTGTAGATTTCATCTTGGATGGCAATACTCTCATTATTTCCCTGAGAAGATTAATAAATAAAACGCATTTGATAAACAAAAATTGTTTAATTTGTAACCATGTTAGTGGCATGGCTCAAGTGATGGCAATCTGCCGGTCCACCAGTTTGGTCCAGACTGAAATATATCAGAAATATCTTGACTATAACTATTGGATTCACATGAAATTTGGTACACATTCATGGTCCCCAGAGAATGAAATGTAATAACTTTGGCTGGAAGGCTTCAATTTAATGTGGTGTTTTGGCGGTATTACGCCGCTTGCTGCTGGCTAATTAATGCAGCGCTATGTCATCAATCTCAGCCAAGAACGGAGAAATGTTGAGTTACAAGCAAGCAGTCTGATGTGTGTAGAGGTCTGTATGGTTTTACTGTAGCAGCCTGGTATCGTTTTCAGGCGATTTGATAAAGGTAAAGCTAGTACAACTGTTCATAACGCTAACGCTCTTAGTGAGGCGCTGACTGAGCATTCATTCAAACACTGCGACGATCATCACTCGTCACTCTGGCAAAAACGCAGGGTTTTCATTTATTTTGAATGCCTGCAGCAAAAAGTTAAGACAGATTCAACTTTTGGAGAAAATTAACCTGACGTCGCCTTGCGGTGGACAACTACGTTACCTGCTATCAGACTCATCTATCCGTATCACGGCATGAGAGTCGCATGAGGCTATGTTCACACTCAACATCTTTTTTGACAAGAAAAAGTTGACTAGGGTGCTTTTCTGGTGAAAAAAAAAAAGCTGGCAGCGTTTTGAGAGAGCGAGCGAGAGATTTCCCTGTACAGGGAGCACCCGGTCATACCATATACAGTAACTAGCTGTGCTCAGACTCCATTTTTTTTTCTTGTTATGAAAACGACAGGTCTGCCTACTCTGCTTGTCATTGGTCGGCTGTCAAAAAAGCGTTTGACGTAGGGTCAAAAAAGTTGAACTTTTTCAACTTCAGAAAGACGCTCCGAGCTGCAGAAAAGTCGGCGGTGGCGTTTAAAAAAACGCACTCAGGACATTTTGAAAACACGGTTTACCCCATAGTATTACTGTAAAACAGCCGCTGGCAGCTTAAAAAATTAAAAAAACTCCCTTCGCTGGTGAAGGCCACAAGATGTGACTGGAAGATTAAGCATTTTGTCAAATTACTATTTCCAAGGACAAGAATGAACCTTCAAGCTTAACTGTTGCAATGAGCAGGGGAAAGAGGACCCAAACGCAGAGCAGGCAGGTAGGCAGGAGAAGGTTTGAGGAAGGGGATTTATTAACAAAAAACAGCAGCACTAAGGCTAAACCAAAGGCAAAAATACAAAAAAGGCACCAGGCTGAAACAAACTAACAGAGCAGGGAATACAAACTCACGCAGGCAGGGCAAGGGACACAAAACGATCCAACAAGAGACAAAGGAAACACAAGGGCTAAATACACTGGGTAATGAGGTAACAAGGGGCAGGTGACACAGCAGGTGAAAAACATTAGGGCGGGGCAGGACAATCAGACAAGCAAAACTAGACAAGACAGAAAACGGACTATCAAAATAAAACAGGAAAGAGAAATATACACAGAACAGAACACGGTCAAAACGGGGTAAACAGAAATCTACACAATGAACAGGGAAATAAGTAAACCGAAATATACACAACAGAAACATGCAAAACAAGATACATACATAAATCTACAAACAAGGCAACAGAAATATACAACAGGTAACAGAAATGTACAGAATAAATATACAAAAACATACAGAAAACATAATACAAGCAATAGAAAAATACACAACCACAACATTAACATGTCTTTGTGAGTTTAAAACACATTTATCAAGGTTGAAAGCTGCCTGTGAATAATTTGTACATGTGAATGTATGGACAGTTAATACATGTTTTATAACATACTGTTAGGATTTGTTGATACTAAAGAAGATCCTTATATCTGCTACAACTCTACAACTACATTATAGCATAAATTTTTTTTGTGATTAACAATTTTATTAATTATTTAAACAACATACAGAACGTACAACCCTCCTCCCCCATTGCAGAGTTCCAAGCGTAGTGTAAAGAGGCCACTTGTCAGCAAAATCCGATTGCTGGTTTAGACCTGTAACTTAACCTGTGTTGATGTGATTGGATGAAGTCTCATTGAAAAGCTTGTGCGCCTTCAGCTAATGCATTACAGAGGACCTCAACGTGTGATCCACCAGCCTCATCTGACAGAGTCTAACCATACAACAGCCAGCCTTAATTATCCCCGAGAATAGGTTTTTGAGATCCGAACTGGCTCCTTTAGTTCCAGCCCTTCTCTTGGTAGACTTGCCCTCGAGCAACGCCGGATTCATGAGTATTGATTGGCTGGGGAACACAAATACACACACACCATCTTTTCTTGACCTCTAATGCCAAAGGTTTGTAGAAGCTAATAAAAAGCTAATTATTCAATCAAACTACTCCTACAAGCAATTTTCCTCGAAACTGTTTTTTTGTCTCATTTCAAGTAAAGAGCTCCGCTCGGTTCGAGATAGGCCAGTGCGATGGGAGCGTTCATTAGAGTCTGAAGAAGTTTTAGATTAGTGGAAGCAGCTCAGACAAAAAAAACAGCTTCTTGTCCTTAATAATAATCACCTCACTTTTGTGGATTTTGTCCCCAGTTGACTGAGGATTTTGCACTAAATAATTCAACTGGATATATTCATTGTATTTAAACACATTAGCTCTACACTTAGTGCCATATTTCCAATATGTTCACAGTTTTGGGGCATTGCTGTTCATGCACCTCTATTAGGTAGATGTAATTAGGCGTTGACTGTAACAACACAGCTGGTGAAAACCCATGAATACATGCAGCACTATGATTGATACCTTGCCATGTAGCGTATATGATCCAGTGTGTAAAGCATGTCATTAATCAAAGTCCTGACATGAGGGGTAAATGACTGTAAAGCCAGGGGAAAAGAGGAATGGTCTTGTGGCGTTTAGTTTCGTAGATCTTGCTGAGGATGAGATTGAGCTCACCGTTATGACTGCTATCAGGCTACTCTACACCTCCGAACAGCATTGCTGTTTCCTGTACGAGTGGCTCTGTCAGTCCACTGCTGAGTCATGATGGCATTGAGAATGTCCTTTTAATAAGCATGTTGCGGCTGCTTTACTGCTTGTCTTCATCTTAGGCACTGTGATCGCTGTAGTTAGGGAAAGTACTGTACAGTAGGTACTTGCTGAAAAAAAAGATTCTCACCAAAACCTTTACTCCCGTCAGGCAATTAAAAAATAATTAAAGTATGTAATGAATACAAAAAACCTCCTCACATCGTGGCTATAGTGGAATTAATTTCCCATACTGCTGTGGTCTTTTAAATGATGTGGGTCCTTGCTTTCCTTGCCGAAGCTCAGGAATTGCCACCGCTTCTGTCGATATCTGGGGAATGGAGCACAAAGAAAGGCAACTATCTCCAATATCAATGCATTCACTCAAATCTATAATTGATTGCAGCTCCGAGGCTTGTTTTTGTCTCCCTTGATGGTCAGCAGGATCTGATGTAATGAGATGCCTGAAGGTCTTTTGCAGAGGTTTCTTTTGCTGCTTTCCCTGAGCTGATATCTAAGAAGGAAAAAAATACCGCCTCTCTTTAAGCCAGTAGAACGATAATTCAGACATTGTCTTTTAAATTTGTAATCTTGTGTGCTTCAACAAAACGTATGAAATAGCAATTCTATTTTATTCCAATCTTTAAATAAATCAATGTAGGTCTGATCCACTTTTCCTGATACTTGTTGTAGGCAGAGTTTTCAAGGAAATCTCCAAGCAAATCATGAGATAGAAGAAAGCTTGCTTCAGATAGCTCACTTTCCCATTATCCCCTTGCCTCTGCTATTCTCTCACTAAGCTAATTGTTATATATGGACAGATAATGCTTTCACTGCAGGTACATGTCTATATACAATCAAAGTCTGTTTTTAAGCCCATAAAATACATATTGATGTTGCTCATCTTTCAAGACAATACAGTATGTTGAATAGAAAGGGTAATTTCAAGGTTAAGACTGTTTTCTTATGAAAGAGATTGTGTTTCATCATTCCTGTAACCTGACTGGCCTCATGTGTTTTTTTGATGCTACACACATCAAGCCGTCTGTGTCTGGATCGACAGACAGAATAAAACCGCACTGAGGTAAAAAAAATAGTCTCAGCCACCCCTGTTGCCATATCAGATTATTTTAAGTAACAAAGCTGGCAGCGCAGGAGGATGACTGTCTCCCTAACAACTGTCTCTGTTGCCCAGATAGGAAGGAATCACCCTGATGGATAATGACTTGACGCAGTATGTCCTTTGGCCAAAGTTGCCTGGCACTGAGGATTTTTCTTCTTCTGTCTTTTAACTCCAAATAAGGGCCTGGATAGAAATAGAATGAGAAATAGAGAGGTAAAAGCGCGAGGTGCCACAAGAACCGCCATAACATGAAACAACAAGAGAAAGTGGACCCTTCTGTTTGTGTTCACTTCCGGCTTGAAAGCAGCCACGGCTGACCACTTTGATGAAGCTCTATCTGAAACATGTCAGCACATGTATGCGTCTGCATATTTATGACACTTTGTCACATCATCATTTAGACACGCATCCCATCTATGTTTTATTTGTTTCTTCCTTCTATGCTGTAAGTAGAGCAGTACACACTCCTACACAGACGTCACATTTGTTTACCGCTGTGGTCATGGCAATGCTCTGATGATCTCTGTATCGCCCCCCCTAGCGGAGCCTAAGAGAAAATGTTGAGTATGTTCACCAGCGTCGCACATTTTTGCCAGCAGGGCCAGGCAATTTCATTTGCATTTGCGTACTTGCGTGGACCATGTTTCCGTGGACCAGTGAGCCAGACCGGCTTGTCCCGGGCTGACACCAGACTTATCACACAGAGCCAGGTGATGCTTGGATGCCTGGAAACGAAGATAGAACTAAAAAATCAGTTGTTCGACCATTGTGGACGGGTGACGGACTTCTTGTTGGGATACAAATGAACTTTATGTACCTCCCAGTGGTTTCTCAGAGTCACATCACACCACTTAGTGTCCCATTGGCTGTCGGAGTGTGCCGCAGTGCCGCCATATACAAACAAGTAGGAGCAGTTAATATGCATGGAATGATAAACTGTGAAATGGTAGACTGTGAAATTTCTGACACTTACACTCTTTTACTTTGTGTCTCTTCTTCATTTCTTAAACTCTGACATGACAGCACTGACTCCAGCTGGAGATAAACTGAAAAGGATTGGAGTGACGTATCGAAAAGCAAAAGCTTGCGTCATAAATACTTCATTGGCTGGATGAATAGCTGAAGGTGACAAGCCTAATGTCCCTCTTCGAATACAAAATGATGTACAGTAGAGCCAGAAGACGATCCTGAGTGGAGAATTCTGTTTTTTTAATGCATGAAGGCTCTCTGCAGACAAATTTCAGCGATATGGTTATCTCTCTTGGGTTGCGTGCTGCTGTACTGCAGGCAGAGCTGTGACATGTCATGTAGCTTGTTTTGAATTTTAGGGACAAGTGAGAAACTGAAGGCCTGTGACCTTGGCAGTCTCGTCCCTCCCGCTTGAGAAAAACAGCAAAAATTAAAGGAACATTTTAGAAGTAAAAATAGCCTCTTAGGTGCGTTACAAAACCTCATCCATTTTCATCAGATATGTGCGACCTTATGTTAAAGAATGTAGTCATTATTTGCACCCAATAATCACCTTATTTTCTCAGTCACAAAATCTCATCACGAGTGAAAATTCCCCCGTTCTTTGTTTTGCACAGATACATTCCAAAGCTGTGTCAAAATATGATGAATTTTTCATTATGCTTCCCTTTTACTCTTTGTTCTCCTTTAGCTCCAATGATGCAGTGAAATATTAATGACAGGACACACATTCATAGTCATGGTATCTCTAACTTTGTTTTCCTGAAGCCTCTCCTGCTGCTCATGCTTCTTTCCTGTTGTTTTATAATCAGATCAGCGTTCATATCGCACCCAAGGCTGCCAAGTGGAAAAAGGAGCAAGCTTAGTCAATGAGATTATGAATGTATGACTGCTTCTCTTGTGTGTTAAGGAAGGTCGTCTCCTTCACTAGAATACTGTCTAGAAGTTGGTGATAAACATCCCAATATGTGTTAAAGTAGGGCTGGGCGATAAAGAGAAAATCAAATATCACGATATTCTTGACCAAATACCTCAATGTCGATATTGCGACGATATTGTATGGTTGACTATTGGTGCTTTAACAAAATGTTGTTCACACAATGAGATTTTTGATAAATAATCACCAGAAATAATGTAATGACTAAGTGGGTAAAGGTAAATAATAGAACAGCTAGAACAGTCTGGTAAGTTCAGAAAATTACATTACTTTACTGTAATGAAGCCTTTAAAACCAGGAAAAGACAACACTTACCATATTACGATATCCAAAATCTAAGACGATATCTAGCCTCATATCACAATATCGATATAACATTGATATACTGCCCAGCCTTATGTTAAAGCAATCACACCTCTGGCGGGGTTTTGTAGTGTAGTTAGCTAACCCACCTCAGCCAACATTAACATTGTTAAATTCTAGTCAACGGCTCAAGTGACATATGTACATGTATCCCTTATTAATGATCAAAATAAATAAATTAAACCAAAACAAATCATAATAGAAATCAGATTATAAAATGAAATAAAATAAAAAATAAATAAATAGAAATACACTAATGGATCCAATGTATAGTCTTAGAACAATAAGCACCATGATCTCATCTTGATCTAGATCTGTCCACAGTAGTAATGTACTGCAAGTAATCTCCCCATTTCGTCACATATTTCTCAGTCCTGTCCTTGGAGTTGAAAGAGATTTTTTCAAATGAAGCCACTTTTGCCAGCTCTGTGTGTCCATTCCTGGACAGAGAGCTCTCCTGGCTTCCTCCAGTTTCTCATAATAATTGGTTAGCCGTCCTAATTCTAACAAAAAGACTAAACATGTTTCTTGTCCTCTAGGTGGTGTTTTCCTGTGACGCCAGTGGGAGTCTCCTGCCACAGCTCTGACTCTCTGACCGCCAGCTGATCGGGATGCTGATGTTAAACCTGTGATGGAGACCGGGGCTTGATATCTGGTGAGTTTGTCGTGTTTTCCAAGTCACTGCATATTGATTGTGAGCAGTTGCAGCTCGGCATTAAGCTGGGCCAGCTCTAACTATGCTGGAAATGATGTGTTAGCAGCGGTGCATCAGCAGATTGAAGATGCAGTACTATGTGGATCACTGGTGGGAATTTGTTACAGAAAATGCAGAAAAGACGGTGAAACTACATGTGCGGAGCAGAACTGGGTCAAATTTGCACATGCTTTTCCTTTGTTTTACACAGTTTAAACAGCCATAAGGGTGGAGTTTGTCAAATCAGAATCACCTTTATTCGTTAGGTACATAGACACACTGTGCATCTAAACAAAGACTAAAGCATACTGTATACAAACAACAAATTGACAACAACATACAGTGGCTGCAGTTTCACAAACAGCGAAAGAGTGTGTGGGAGTGTGTGTGTGGATACATGTTGTATGTGTAGTAACTTTATATGCATACAGTAGGGGGTTAATGGACATTATATACAGCCTGCTTAGCTTTACACTTGACAATAATAGATAATATATACATTTTATAGCCCAATTTGTATATTACTCTGTCATGGTATTACAGGGTAGTTGTACTCGGGTAGTTGTACTGGGAACAGACGTCTGATTTAACTGTTCATGAGAGCAATAGTGTGTGGAAAGAAACTAGATACGTTTGGTTTTAGAACTGCAAGGACACAAATAAGTCAGAGGTTCTTTAACAGAAGAAAAAATTACCGGGTATGTTGCAACAGGTTATCATGCTTTTCATAGTAATGGTAGTATAACAACAACAACAAAGAAGTACTATGTAAATCTCTGTCTAACAACTATATATTAAATAATATTTATTTCCTCAATACATGGAAATACGTATTATTTTTATTGTCTGCCTTTTATTCTTTCGTCTTGATTTTGACAACTGGACAGTAACAGTATATTGTTCAGATAGATTTTTCCTGAGAAAATATAAGGAGGCTACAAAAATACACTTCTGTGAATAATTACTTCCCTACCTAAACATAGACTTTAAGGCAGACTCCACCCATCTAGCACCTTGTGTCTTGACTAACTTCGCCAAGTATTTCAAATGATTTGACCCATGTGTGGCACAAAAAGGTTCTACCTGGAGTCGTAGTGTAATTGACTGCATCTCTAACTAACCTGAAATGGGCCATAAAACACTCTTCAAAACACCGCGGCAGTACATAAACGCAGTTTCATGTTTCAATCGTTACAATATATAGCATGAAACTATTAATTAAACCCGGTACACAAGAGGATAGAGTTAATGATCTGTGCTGCGTCTTCAGAGAGCAGTCAGCCGAGAATAATTGTGTGCATCTGAAGTGCAGTAGGTACCTGTATCCCCCTTAACATCTGTCTGGTGTTCTCGGAGTCTGCAGACTTGCATCCTGAAAATGTCATTGCACCACATCCAGGCGCTGTATCTGATGCAGCGTGCTGCCAGTAGCTGTGCTTTGCTGAGGGCGAAGTTTGAGGAAAAGATCTGGGTAATTCCCCTGGGGCAGTCCAGTAAGGAGGGGGGTGGGAGGTGAGTTCATTTTACCCTCTGAGGTCAGAACCCCTGTGGTTTTCTGAAGTCACAGGGGAATCACATAGTGCTGAGAGCAAAGAAATATGATGGCTCCCACTTGTCCTCCTCTGGTTCAAAGGGAATGGCAGGGCAATGCTAATTAGCCAGCTTGTGTTACCAAATTGAACATAACTGCTGTTCCCTTCAGTGTTCCCCCTCCCCCTGGTCGTACGCCTAACAAGCCGCGTCTACAACAGTCATGCAGCCTGCATAACTCTGCATATTTTGTGCACCGTGAGACATCCTGTTCTGTTTTCGTCCTAAAAAAGAAAGTTAATTCCAATAGCTACTCATTTTTAAGAGAATTGAATTCACACCTTCCTGTTAAATAATAGCAATTTGTTTTGGAAAAGAACAGCAATCCCTGCCTGTATGTATTCTTTGGACATCTTCGCCCAGCTGATCTTTGGAGTGTAGTTTAATCCTGGCTGTAAAGTTTGAGGGCAATACGAGGCGTAACAACAGGATTCCCCACCAGTTCATCTCTGCTCGTTTCAAATGATGGTACTACAGTTGAGAAAATGGCGCTCTGTAAGTAGGTAGTTAATTCATGTTTTTAATCAGGTATTGAGGGGAGAGTGAGGAGGAGGTCAAGTTATTATCCTCATGTATTCAGAATTCCAGTGGCGACACTGCATATACAGCCTCCTATCCCCTGTCTTGTGTTCTGCTTCTCCTGTCAGAGTAATCGGAGTCTCGCTGTCAGTGTTTCCTGGCATACCAAGTATTGAAGGCAGTGACAGGTGGCGTCGAGTGGCAGCTCAGAGTATCCCTTACGGCACATGTTGCCATGTTAAAATATCACATCATATTCTCTTCCTGCAGCTCTAATCATCCACAGAAATGACTGTAAACAATATGCTCCATGTCATCCACAGCTCTGAGTCACAACAGCTTAGTGAATTTGAAATGGTGTAGCTGAAGCTATTTCAAATGATAGTGGAGAAAATTTGTGTTAAAATCAAACACACCTGCATGCGTGCGAGCACAAGTCAGATACAATAGATGTGTAGCTCCAGGGGAGCTGCGCTCAGTGTCTTGGTGCTTTCCTCCGCGTTCTCTCCCTCAGTTAAATATCTTTTTGTTAGTGCAGATGCACTCTGGGTGGACAAACACATTGAAGGCTGAGTCACTTAAACAGCCTCATCTTGACACACAGCTGATTCATAGTCTATTGATTTCTTCATACATCATATTCTTTTGTACTGTTTGTTGTTATGTAGCCTAAAGTATGTATACAGGGAGGGAGGGCGTTGTTTGAACTCATCCAAGGCACACATGTTTGTCTCGGAGCTAAATCACATGATTAATAATTCAGGGCAATGTTTAATGACACATGGAGGTGCATGTTTATTGCATAATCCTCATTAGTTACTAGGAGCACCTCTGAGTTTAAGAATCCATTTACATTAATAGCCAAGAGTAGCACAATCGGTGTTTGTGAGCATAATAAAAAAGCCTCTCTCCCAGAGCAGCAAAACAGAGAATCTCTCATCTGGATTGTCATGCAAGTGTAAAGCCTGGAGCTCATTCATTCAAAATAAAAGGTGCATTTCATTTTCGATGCAACTTTTACTGCAGTGCTTAAATCCCAAAAGGTAAGCTCTTAACCTAAAAAGGGTATCCGCAACCACTGGAAAAGTTCCTACTCACAGTTCTCCTTTCTACATTTATCATTTCATTCACTGCTGCAGAAATCAGCAGGGCATCACAAAGTGCAGAGCAGGACAAACTGTCGTGTCTCGTTACTGAATTTAGAGATACAAGTTTACTAATACAGACAGAAGCAAAAGCATTTGAATACTTAAAACAAATGGATTTTATCCCTGATACAACCCAGACCCACAGCATACTGTATCTCAACTAGGCTCAATCAACTGTGCTTTTTTATAGTGTATATTGTATGAATAATGTATGGCTGATGTATGTACAGTGTTGGAAGGAGAGGTGAACTCATTGGAATTGTATTCTGCAAAGCTTTTCTTTTAGGGTGCTAAAATAAATTGTCACTGAATGAAGATATGATCTTTTATGCAAATAGAAAAATTATGTTTATATAAAGGGCTATCTTTAGATATCTACCATAGCTCAAAGGAAAGCCTCTACCACCTGCTGTGCAAAGACACATACAGAAATGCACCTATTGCACTCATCCTTTACTCCTCTTTCATCATACAGTACATGTCCAAAAATCCTTCCTCAAGTCTCTACCCCCTGGCTCATGATTTAAAATGGCCATTGTTGGTGTCCAAACAAGGTCACAACAGGAGCTCCCTTCCCTTCATATCATTTACCAAATATATTGTTTGGGAGTCGGCGGTATGATAGTGGCAGACGAGTAGCTGGTTATGAGCCACAGCTCCTTCATTGTCTAGCATGCTGGAGAAAGAGTGGGAGCCCCTAAAGAGGCCTGGCAGAGTCTCTGCTTCCATCTGCCTGCATGCCTCGCCACGGAGCCCAGCTCGCACCGCTTGAGATTATACTCACGTCCAAGCTGTTACTGTAATTTGCATTGGCTCATAGGCAGAGAAGAGTGAGGAGGAGGAGGAGGAGGAGAAGGAGGATCTGCACATGAGGCAGGGATGTTATAAGTGGGCCTGGCAGCACAATGAGCTTGCCTGGGTGTAGTATTATGTACAAGTTGCCTGGGCAGAGCTATATTAAAGTGCAATAATGGCGCTGAGCAGGTTGCCCTGCTGTCCAAGATTATTGTCTGTGGTAGTGCATGAAGTAAATTATAGAAATGTAGTGTTTGAAACTATCCCAGTCACATTCAGTATGGGTGTTATGTGCTTTATCGCTGCATTATTCTCTCATGCTCAGCGCCCGTCTCCAGCAGCATTTGAAAACTGTCAGAATACATGAAACAAATAAAACATCCGTCTTTCTGAAAGACTATACCCTCTGTTATGCATCCCGCTTATTAGCAAGCGATATGTTCATTTCCTTGTAATTAATTAGATGAAAGGTCACGCACCTGGAGGAAACCCACGCAAACACTGAGAAAATACGCGAGGGCCACGGCAGAGGATCAAACCAAAAGACAAAAACACACAAGCTACTGAGCTGGCCTCTCTGCTTTAGATCGTACATCAAACCTAGGGAAGTGATCATAAAATCGTTTTTCAAATCCAAGACAGTGGTTTTGTTTACAAACTATTTTCTGAACCGAATGCACCTGCATTGAATTTGGCAGCAGCAATCATTTGGGAGGCGTTGAATATGTAGACACTGCTTGATGTAGGCTTTTTGAATTAAATTCACATTTTCCCTCAATCGAAGGGAACAAAACCAAAAAAGCACTTTCCCACTCAGTCTCACTGAATGTTCTCTGATGTCTTCATTTTTCAGGCTTAATTTGTTCCTAACTTGACAGCTTTTGGACTGCAATTTGGTTCAGCAGCTAATTTATCAAATATACTAATTAACTAGAGACGGAAAATAAAGACAGATTTCTGATAATGCCTCCATCAAATGGGTTGTGAACTAATTATTTATTGTACAGCCACAAGTACGATGAACCATAATGATACAGTATAATATTTCCAACGTTAAAAACTATATCAACTACAGTAACTTAAATTGAAACTCAG
Source organism: Zingel zingel (assembly GCA_023566125.1). Lineage (NCBI taxonomy): Eukaryota > Metazoa > Chordata > Actinopteri > Perciformes > Percidae > Zingel > Zingel zingel. Next base: position 21,398,813 of record CM042316.1, on the reverse strand, counting down.
GCAAGAGCTAAGTATCGTATTACTCCTTTCTTTGTAATACTGAATAGCCATTATAGAAAAAGTAAAATGGACTGTTTCACAAGGATTCAGCTATATTAACTTTGTGCACAGCTATGAAAAGCAAAATATATTTAAAAAAAAATAATAATTATGTGACTGATAAGAGAGAGATAAATATGCCTTTCAGTCTCAAATAACAGGCCTGACAGGTTTGTGTGGGACTCACAAAGTGCAGGATGAGCTTGTCTGCTTTCACAGTCACATAATTACTAATTATACTGATATGTCATGGATTTAATACATTGACCTGGTTTCCCTAAAAAAATGTAATTGGAGGCAGAAATAGCAAATATGGATCTAATTAAGTTAGAACATCATGCACATCAGACTTTTTAAACATGACTTGTGGCTGGGTTAGCTCAGTTGGTAGAGCAGGTGCATGTATATAGAGGTTTACTCCTCGTTGCAGCGGCTGCGGGTTCGACTCCGACCTGTGCCCCTTTGCTGCATGTCATTCTCTCTCTCCCCCCTTTAATGTCTTCATCTGTCCTATGGAAATAAAAGGCCTAAAATACCTGAAAAAAATTCTTTAAAATAAAAAATAAAAACATGACTTGTGTTTGAACCTGGCAGACATGGCTTGTAAATAAAAGCGCCATAATTGGATTTTTCTTCCTCTTTTTTCTTTTTACACATTGTGAACTGTAACTTGTTATCATGCATGTTATATGGAAACATTTGTTTAGTAAGCTCATTATTGCCATTTATGAGGAAACCTTACAGAAAGGTTGGGTAAACTTACCCAACAGATACCCTGTGGATTACGGAGCAATGTCAAGAGGGTCAAGAGTGGGTCACCGTGTTGTTAGTATCTTGTGTATGTGCTAAAGGACACACAAAATTGGCTCTGCAAATGTTTTATTGGAGAACAAAATACATTTGACATGTTATTAGGTCTCAAGGATATACACACTGTGTTTTGGTGAGAACCACTGAATGTAAACATAACTGTGTTTACAAAAACAACTCCACAGGGTTACTTTGACTTGAATGTATTTGTAGTTAAAAGATGATTCCGGTTTATTTCAACTTGGCGTATTTCTTATAAGCGTGGCTGTTGTGGCTCCATGCGTTGTAATATCTTTGCACTTGCAACTTGCGTTGTAAAGTATCGGGGAAACGAGGACTCACACAAACAACATATATATCGGGGCAAGCTTCTTAAAGGAACACGCCGACTTATTGGGAATTTAGCTTATTCACCGTAACCCCCAGAGTTAGACAAGTTGATACATACCCTTCTCATCTCCGTGCGTGCTGTAAGGCTGTCTGGTGGTTCCAGCGGCATCAGGCCAGCACAGAACATGCAGGTGAATGGTTCCAGCAATCCTACTGCTCCGAATAAGTGACAAAATAACGCCAACATGTTCCTATTTACATGTTGTGATTTGTAGAGTCACAGTGTGTACAAAAAACAACGTAACATGAGACACAGCCATCTTCTAACCGTAAACAAACCGGGAACTATATTCTCAGGCGGAAGAATATAGTACTTGGGCGGAATGATTTGCTTTGCAGCAAGCCTGTCTGAGAATATAGTTCCCAGTTTGTTTACGGTTAGAAGATGGCTGTGTCTCATGTTACGTTGTTTTTTGTACACGCTGTGACTCTACAAATCACAACATGTAAATAGGAACATGTTAGCGTTATTTTGTCACTTTTGTCACAATTTGGAGCAGTAGGATTACTGTAACCATTCACCTGCATGTTCTGTGCTAGGCTAAGCTACCGGTGTGCCAGTTTAGCTGGTGAGCCTGTTAACTGGTGATATTTGCATGAAATCAGTGAATATTCAACAAGGCCCTGCCCTGCGTTCTGCTCTGCCTCCGCCCCTCGAGTGCTAGAGGTTCACATTTTCATGAAGTGTTTGCAAGTGAGACAAAATAATGGATATCACTGAAAACATCACCAGTTTATGTGTAATACATGTCCGTTTAAGCATTATCCACACAAATACAAGACATACTGTATGAACGGAAAAAAATAAAACGCACTAGAGATCTAGCTGGGATTCGTACCTTGGATATCATGGACAAAAAAAGTTGACAGACTAGCTTCTATGTCATCTATACCACTACACTACACATCACTAAAATAAATTTGTGATTTATATCTATATATTGGACTTTTAGTCTACGTTAACATATGAGAGAAATATACGCCCATGTTAACTGGTGATATCACAATTTAACATGGGAAACTGCAAGCCTCGAAACATTAAAGTAGGTTCATCTTTGCCTCACATACCAAAACCTCACTGATGTACAACAAACAGGCATGACCCCACTTAACACTTCATTCTGTTTTGCACAAACATGATCATTTATCATTGTTATTGTGGGCCATCTCATACGAAGAATGTGTAGGCCTATCTCAGCAAAAACAATCTCTTTCAACCTGTGCCACAAGTCAACTGATTATAGTTATGTTTAATTTCATTAGACCCATATTAGGAATCTGAAACAGCAACATATCTGAATGTTATTAAACTCTTTCAGTACATCAAAGTTTTGTAATCATATACCATAATGACCATTTTGTGTCGTCAAAGTAGGCCAACAAATGATGTGTGGGATAAATAGAAGTCAAACTCTGAGAAAATGAGTTTCATATGTTCTTCACTTCAAATCACTAGACTTTGGCTGCAACTCACTTCATAACTTCTTAACTGAGACTAATAACACTAAGCCCGAGAGAAAACGAGGATCAGCACTTTGCTGCAAAACATTCAATGGCCATATGGTCATAACAATAGTATATCTATGGCTACCATAAGACAAAAATTTGATTCTGGGTCAACACAGACATACTAAGGGTCTAATGAAATTAAACTCAACTATAATCAGTTGACTTGTGGCACAGGTTGAAAGAGTTTGTGCTGAGATATGCCTACACCTTCTTCGTATGAGATGGCCCACAACAACAATGATAAATGATCACGTTTGCGCATGACTGACGTGTTTCATTTTTACCCCCAAAACAGAATGAAGTGTTAAGTGGGGTCATGCCTGTTTGTTGTACATCAGTGAGGTTTTGGTATGTGAGGCAAAGATGAACCTACTTTAATGTTTCGAGGCTTGCAGTTTCCCATGTTAATCACCAGTTAACATGGGCGTATAGTTCTCTCATATGTGAACCTGTGGTAACTTAGACTAAAAGTCCAGTATATAGATAGAAATCACAAAACTGTTTCAGCGATGTGTAGTGGTATAGATGACATAGAAGTTAGTCTGTCAACTTTTTTGTCCATGATATCCAAGGTATGAATCCCAGCTAGATCTCTAGTGCGTTTTATTTTTTTCCGTTCATACAGTATGTCTTGTATTTGTGTGGATAATGCTTAAACGGACATGTATTACACATAAACTGGTGATGTTTTCAGCGATATCCATTATTTTGTCTCACTTGCAAACACTTCATGAAAATGTGAACCTCTAGCACTCGAGTGGCGGAGGCAGAGCAGAACGCAGGGCAGGGCCTTGTTGAATATTCACTGATTTCATGCAAATATCACCAGTTAACAGGATCACCAGCTAAACTGGCACACCGGTGGAGCCGTCAGACAGCGTTACAGCACGCACGGAGATGAGAAGGGTATGTATGGACTTATCTAACTCTGGGGGATACGGTGAATAAGCTAAAGTCCCAATAAGTCGGCGTGTTCCTTTAAATAAACACGGATTTTACATTAATCATTTCAAACACTTTTCTCTGAGACAGTAAACTGCAGATAAAGTTAGCATCACATATTTAAACAAACCATCTAATTAACATGCAGAGTTATTGGGCCAGCCAGCAAGTTGCCCCAGATGTAGCTCCAGGCATCTTTTTTCTGTGTTTAATTTCAAATGGACTCAGAGACACGCATTTAAAATTATTAATATAAAAACATGTTTATTTGGAAAGCTGTAAGCCTGCCTCGATATACGAGCAAGCCCTTGTTTTCCCGAATCGCTACAAAGTAGTTGGCGAGTGCAGCAAGTTGGCACAACCCAGAGCCACAATAGCCACATTTATGGGAAATACGCCAGGTTGAATTAAATTTAAAGTGTGAAAGGTTAAGGATTACACTTAAAGAATATGAGAAAAGACCATCATGACACCACGTCTTCATGATGCATCCTGAACAAAAATAAAACAAGATCAGGATGATACAAAACATGCAAATAGAAAAATGCAAATATACAAATGCTTTTACAAAAGCAACAGATGCACAGAATAGGAGCAGTTTTTTTTTTTTTAGTAGAGTCACAGTAAAGAAGTACAAGAACTGTTACATAGCAGTGGTGATAGAATTATGTTGTTGGACGCAGCTAGTGTTGACTTTAATTCACTTCATTCTCTTGGTACAAAGCCAACTGTAGATAAATCCACACCGTATGTGTATTTACTGCCCCACTTCCACTGTGTATGTATTAACATTGCAAGGTGCTCTATTTGGCACAGAGACGGGATAATTGAAGCTCAGATGCCCTGTATTGTATATATGAATATAATACCCACAAAATGTTTGACAAAAGTTCTGCCTAAACCTGCTTTGCACAAGCTTTCCTATGAAGTGTGTCAAATTGAAGCTGTTCGGTCCATTATTTGTGTGCACTAAGTGAATCATGCAGTCATAGCTGCCTCGTTCTGAGGTTGTAACAAACAATCATAAGCATTACAGCCTTGAGTGAATTTCGGCCACTGTCTTCTATATCAATTAGGGCCGTGTGAGTTTTTCATTATTGAGTCCAGTTCCTACTGTAGATTCATTCATGTGGATCCCATTGGTAATAAATCTCAATCGTGTTTGTTAATTAGATGATATTTTAGTCATAAAGGACAAGGTACATACTGGGTATTTACTTTGTATTTGACTTAAGAAACAAAATGATTAATGGGGTCATCTACATTTAGTAGGGTCTGGTTGGAAAGCAACGCAATGCACTAGTTTAACAAGATTAGGAATCTACAGCCATGCAAGCAGCTCTGTGAGGCTGCACTTAGGCAAAGTGGTGCTATGAGCTAAGTGTTAGCATCAGCGTAATATGCTCACAATGATGGTGCTAACATTCTGACATTTATCTGGTGTAATGTTTACCATGTTCACCATCTTAGTTTAGTTTAGCATGCAGCTGAGGCTGGTGCAAATGTCATTTGTTTTGCAGGTGTTGTGCCATAAACCAAAGTCCTGGTCAAACTCGAACTTTGACCTGATCCTAAAAGTTATTATAGTTAATTCCAAGGGGGGCACGAACCTCTGTTCTAAATTTCATGACCATTCATCTGATACAGGAAAAGGCCGAGGATCACTGAAGTTATGAGGCTACGTTGACTGGAAAACATCTGTACCAAAGTTTTGTCCCAATCCATGTGCATATGTTTCACTGGATAAGTGAACACTTTCACCTGCTGGTCGCACTAAACAAAAAGTCAGGGGATCACTAGAGTCATTAGGATTCATCCTCTGGTGATCATGAATGTTTGAACAAAATTGTATTGCAATCCATCCAATAGTTGTTGAGATGTTTCACCTCAGTGCTTCACGGACCTGCTTGCCATTCCTAGAGCTGTGTCATTACCGTGATTAAAGATAAGATACATCAATAATATCTGATGTGATCGGATGTCGAATTCCTACGGACCCGATTGTTTTGTTACTTAATGATGACTCTAAATTACACCTACTTGGGAGACAGAAGAAAATTTGGCTAGCCGGATCAACCCCAACCAAGAAAATGATAGCTCAACGCTGGCTTCCCTCCCCCCCCCCCCCCCCTCCCACTCGCTTTGTATAAAACAGTGGTTGGCGTATTTTCTAGACATAGTTATGCTGGAGCTCTCTACAGCAAGGATTAACAAAGCCAAATCATCGACTATAGACCTATGGAAAAACGCAGCAGCACAAGTAGCAGTCCTAATGACCTCAGCATCACGGGAATCAGAGGAGGGCGACTAGGCAAGGTGTGATTTCTGTTTTTGTTTTCCTCGAGACCGCGGAGGGTAGGGGGTTGGAGAGGGTTGTTGTTCTTGTTCAGTTGTGTTTGTCTGTTCTGTATGTTTAAAAATATAAAACCAATAAAAAATGTATCTTAAAAAAAGCAAAACAAGATAGACGTACTGTAAATTCCAGTATCTTTATCCTTAAAGGTGCAGTAAGCGAATCTTTGCAGAGATTGTTGAAATTTGAACTCTACTGCCAAACAGAGTACACAGAAAATAGAGAGCTAGGTGACCGTGTGGTGATGCAATACTGAATTTGACAAAACGTGTATTGGATTAACATCACTTACTATACCTTTTAATGACAAAAACATAATTGGTCTGTGTGTATGCATGCATTTTTGTGTTTGATTAAAACCCTTATTGCCTTATTGTAACTAGACTGTTATAGTTGATTTAAAGGAAGTCATTATTTGTGATGTCTGACGTGCGATAAGCATTTGGTCTTCATTGTTTCAGACATGGTTTCTTTATTATAGCACAAACTGGTCAGTAATCCAACTTCAGTACATGAAACTGCTCATATTAATGAATGCTCAGCATAACTGTCTTGTTGTAAAATGAATACAGTATATTTTAACCAAGAAAAGGTTTTAAGTTCAGCCATCAGGTACATTTTCTCTCTTCTGTAAATCGGCTCTTAGCTTGAGTCTGCTGTGGCAGTGGAGCACATAACAGGCATGTATAATACCTTGGAATAGTACATACAGAGCAAGATCAATGCAGTGCCTTGGGAGGAGGATTTGAAACCAAGTGTGGATTCCTTAGCATCACTGTAGCACAAAGTGACACCACAAGGCACCAATTCAAAGGGTCTGTTCAGCTCATCTGCACAAAGCGAGGAGGGGCATAGAGCCGCTACGCTCCAGAACAAGCAGACGAGCATAAAATAACACATCTGAATCAAAAAGTCAGTGGATAAAATGATAAATGTAGAGGACAAATGAGTGAAAACCCTCACTCCTAGGACATGCAGAAGCTACATATTGAAGAGACTATCATGCTGCTGCAATGTTTGTACATCATCAATTCTTGTCACTGCATTTCTAAATAACTCAGCCTAGAAATAGAAATCCCATAAGCTGGATGTCATTCAGAATCACCGTCTGTCCTCGTATTTTTTGTTAGCAGCTTCTGCTTCTATTATGGCTTGTTTGTTTGTTTGTCTGTGCTTTTTGTTTCTTGTTTTTTTGACAAATATGTCGACTGTACTTAAGCAATCTCTTGGAATGTGTCAGTGAAACTGCGACAAACAGAAAGGAGCAATAGCCACACATAGTTTCTTGTTGAGACACATGTTGATGTTAGGACATGCTACCCTCCTGAAATGACTCCGAAAAAAAGAACAAGTTTAGGCTGAGCTCTTGCAATGACTAAATAGTTTTAAAGATACAGATTCAGTGTTTTGGAGTCAGTAAAGAAATTATGTATCGGTTTGTCCCCTTCATTAGCAGGTTATTAATATCATTCAGTGGTGGAAAGTGTGTTTAATCAAGTACTTTACTTAAAGGTTCTGTACTAGACATTTAGTACATTAAAATAGATGCAAACACATTGCTATGAAAGGATATAGTGGAGTAATGGCGTCCTGAGCAGAGAATGAAGTCACACTCCCTCTCTGTGTGTTGAGATTTTCTGTTCTTTGTTTTGATAGCCAGTCCGGTTACGCGTACATGTAAGTGCATGTGGCCGTGACAAAACATGTTATGAATTGGGGAACGGTCTGTGAGAGCCGTGTGGAGGCAATCCCAGCCCCTCAGACGTTTGATTAGCCCCTTTGATATGTTATTCACATCCTCAAACTCTCAAAATGTTGATATTTATCTTACTTTACACTTCTACTCCACTACATTCCTGAGGGAAATATTGTACTGTATACTTCTTACTTCACTACATTTCTTTGGAAGCTGTAGTTAGTTTGCCGATGATGATTTTAAGAACCTACTATGAGCATATAAATTGTAACACCGACAGAGCTGCATAGTGAGTACTTTGACTTTTATACTTCTACATCTTTATCATAATTGCCACGGTGTCCTCAATCCAAAATGTGAACTTCAAAAAGGCACGCTTCATCTCTGAGTAGGAAGCTCTGCAAAACCTCTCACAGCAAATCCAAACTAGGCAAATGACCATTGTAAACCAGACGGCAGTGCATTCTCCTATTAATTGTGACAGCTAACAGGTGGACTGCAGTCAGAGGTTTAGTTTTTTTTTTTTTGGGGTGGGGGGGGGTATAAGTTATGCAGGCAATTTGTGCATAAATTGGATTGACTGCAACAGCACCATATCTAATAATTATTTCATGCATCATATGGTGCTCTAGCCTAGAAATCTAGACGCACCCTAGCGGCAGCAAATGTAATTTGCAGCCAGGGGGGTCCAGCAACTCTCCGTTGGCTTACGAGCTGGAAAAACCAAACTCTGGCCAGGCCAATCACATCGTGTATAGAGTTGGTGGACCGGGCTTATGGCTGCTGCTGCTGCTGCTGCTGCTGGGAACAGCGGTCTTTCGAATCGGCTTTGGCCGCAACTCTGGAAGACTTTGAGTTAAGCTTTTCTTTGAGAAAAGAACAAAGAACGGCACTGAAGTCATTCTTAAAAAAGGAAGATGTGTTCGGAGTTTTGCTGACCAGATACGGCAAAAGTTGAATCTATCACCTAGCTCTGCTACCTTCTTCGTTGCTCTGCTTGGTTGTAGCGCCATCCTACTGCGTGCAGAGAGAATTTGAAGGATAACCGTTTATCCCGCCCCTCGGATTGAGCCCTGTCAATGGTGACCAACATCTTGATGTGGGTCTGGTTTGTCAGGCTAATGGTGCTCATAATTAGTGAGACTATTTCAGCGCAGAATGCAGTGGATGTACAGTTTTCAGGATTCAGTGCAGAAACGTAGTGTGTGAGACTTAAATAGCAGGAAACAATCACTTCACATAGAAAAGCATTCGTATGTCATTCATGTAAATCAAGATAATGCACCCTGATGATTATTTAAGTGGTCTGAAAAATGTAGGGAACATTGTATTGCAAGAGTATTTGTAAAGATTGTCTGATGTAAAGAATTCTTAAACAAATGATTGTCAATCGTATGAATCATACTAATTTCTGAATAGTTTCTGGTTTTCTTCGTTTTCTGTGATAGTTATTTGGATATGTGGGGGTTTTAGACTGTAATTTAGACTAAAGTAACAATACAAATATGTCTACTTAAGGCTCTGAGAAATTAATGGAAATTTTTCACAATTGTTTATTTTATAGACTGAACAATTGATTGATTAAGCAATTGGCAGATTAATTGCAGTAAATTTGTCCTTCTCTAAGGCTGATCTGCGCCATTTGTCGTAGTAGCACCAAGTAGATATATTACAGTAGCTAAAGCTAACATTAATCACAGGTAGGCTATGTCCTCAAATACCTCCCATATTATTTCCTTTTTACATGTGAATACTTGTTACTCGTCTATTAGCAGGTAATATTCAAGGGGACACTTTTGAAAAGCAGTTGTAAAAATGATTCACCAATCCTGATTAGCTGCATTTATTGTTTTTTTTATTTGAAAAGCTCCATTAGAAAACAGCATATTAAGTAATTTATTAGCGTAGCAGCAGGTATTTAGGGTTGATTACGTCTGTGAGGGGCGGTGTTCAAATAAAAAAAGAACAGGTAGCAGGTAAAGGGTAACGATCATTCACCTGAAGTGTTCAATCAACAAGTGACGTGCATGACTGTAGTTACGCAGCGCCAATGTAATCCTAATGTTCTCTATCTTGTTTAGGGAAGCTCTTACAATTAAAGTTTATGGAGCTGTGATAGTTTGTGCTTCTCAATTCTTCCTCATTGAAAGTTTTAAATGGAATGTAATTGAGAAGACTGTCTTTGCATGCAGACATCATTATAATATGCAAATGCTCCTCCTGTTTACGACGATACACCACATCCCCCTTGATGAGATGCGACCAGAAATCCCCGGGGCTGTGGAGCCTCAGTTAAGGCATCCACTAGTGGAGACGGAGCCGACTCCGATGAACTCAGGCTGTCAATAATTATGCCCGCATCCTGACAGGAGTCACACAAGGTCAGCTGCCAGTCCACTCCCTGCGCTGTCTAATTGGCGTTTACGGTTTCCCGACAAAGTCATGTCCAGAAAACATTCCCACAATGCACCAGCTCTGGGCAGATGTTTTTCTGATGTTTGATCATTGTTTTAAATGTCACTTTGAAAATGTGCTTTAGCTTCAACTTACTTTTACTGTAACTTTAATCTAGGGCTGCCACTAATGCTTATTTTCATTTTTAATTAAACTGCTGATTATTTTTCTGATTAATCAATAATTGTTTGGTCTATAAAATAGTGGAAAAGCCCATCATAATGTTCCAGAAGCTTAGTATTCAGTGTACGTCCATAGAAAGCCAGAACATGTCTACATTTTTGTCATTTTGTCTTAGAAGAATGACTCAAACTGGGGTGTTGTGGTGGCCTACTCATTGAAATGAATAATATTCTGTTATTGCAACGCCCGTGGTTTGATTCCATTCACGAGCTGGTACCTTTGTTGAATGTCATTCTCTCTCTCTCTCTCTCTCTCTCTCTCTCTCTCTCTCTCTCTCTCTCTCTCTCTCTCTCTCTCTGTCTCTGTCTCTCTCTCTCTGTCTCTCTCTCTCTGTCTCTCTCTCTCTCTCTCTCTCTCTCTCTGTCTCTGTATCTCTCTCTCTGTCTCTCTGTCTCTCTCTCTCTCTCTCTCTCTCTCTCATTGCCTTTTACCTCTCTACTGTCCACCTTTGAATAAAGGCAAAATGTCAAAAATACTTAAATATAACTAACACCTAATAACACTAAAAAGACTCAAACGATTAAAGAAGTAAGATTTTTTTGGCTGATTTAGTTTATGATTTGAGGAGCTGAAACTAGTGAAGTTTTGTCATTTTGACTTAAGAAAGACTCACTCGAATAACTTGGTCTATAAAAATTCAAAACAGACGAACAGTATAAAACCCAAAGATCTTCAGTTTATTATCACTTTAGACAAGAAAGGCAACAAGTCCTCAGAGTTGAGTTAGGTAATATTCAACATTTATACCAGAACAATGAGTTAAATAATTTGTCCATTGCTGATTATTTATCTGTTGATCGACTAATAAATTCATCTATACTGTAATCTCATATGAATTAAGATTTTAATGGCCAGTGGGGGGGTTTGCCTCCCCTCCAAAAGAAAGGTATCATCACCACGTTATGATTTCAAGATTACATAAAATAAGTCAGATTTCATCCTGAGTGAATATAAACCGGCAGCTAATCGCACATTCCAGGACAGTTTAATGATGGTAGTTAAACTCGTATACATTATTCTCACAGAGTACAATTATTTGAGAGACACTATTTGATCGGTGCATTTAATCTTTTTGAAACTAGGGTGTGTGTTTGCCTCATGCGACAGTTCTGTGATTTAAGTCATTTTGAATAATTGTTGAATTTATAAAAGCCCTTACTTCTTTCTGATTATTAAATTATGAGAATATCCTGGTGAATTCATGCATGCCCTAATTAAAATGTCCAGCGGCTGATATTGGAGTTACGCCATGTGGGGATAACCGAGCAGGTTTCTAGTTTATAAAAGATGGACTGCTGTTTTCATGTATTTCATGACTTTCTCAGATGTTGCGAAGATACGTCATCATCCTTGCAGCTGTCTGTCCTGTTTAATGTGTAAACTGGATGCTATGTGTTAAGAATTCAGCAGCCGGAAGAAATGGGACGAGCTGTGGCATCTTTCAGCGTTATTTGATTTCTACTGCATTGTTTATGGCATGCCTGCTCCTCTTTTAACAGAGCTCTATTGTGAATTTGTGAACCATAAGAGCATTTTTAAGAAGCAGCTGAGTTGATCTTTTGTTTTGTTTTTTGTTGGTACAGTATGTTCGAGAACACAGTTACTTACACTTGTACGTCTGAGCCTGGAAACTAAGTTAATTTATTCTCCTCTTTGTTTTCTCCTCTTGGGCATTTTTGGCTTTCTGTCTTTGTTCAGCATGTCTGTGTGTTCATGTGTAGGTGTACATGGATGTGTATTCGCTTGTGTTTGTGTGTGGGCGGATATGTGTTGTAATGTGCTCATGTGTATGTGCCTTTTCCAGAATTGTGCTTGTATGTATATTTCATGTGAGGATTGTCACATTTAATTAATAGTTTTAATTAATTAAACGTTTATTTATTAATAGTATCTGCGTATCTGTCAACATCCAAACCAATTTTTTGGGCCCGATCTAAGCTCTAAAAGGGACTTACCATCTCCAACGGAAAACACTGTTCACAAACTGCTCCAAACAGCTCTATTGTAGTCCAGCCTAGGGATGTCACGAGAACTGATACTTCGGTACCAACTCTGTACCAAAATTCTGAAAACGTGCCGGCACAAATTTTTCCAGGAACGTAAAAAATGTTCTAGACTGCCGCTAAATGCTGAAGAACACCGACCAGCATGGAAAAACAGCGAATAGCCCCTCATCTCCCTGTACGGCTTGACCGTGTTCAGCTTCTGGCTTTACTGTAGATCTACGGCGTCGGCACTCTAAAACTTGCCCCGACCACTGCCGTTTTAGCTCAGTGGACGCTTGTATTACGTAGCTGAAGCTTCTCCGTGTTGCATGCACTGATTTGGGTCGGGGTTTTTTCTATCGAAAGTACTCGCGTAACTATAGCGATCAAGATTAATGTAAAAATTGGCCGGAATTCTCCTTTAAACCTACGCTAAAAAAATTGATTCTTAGCAAAAAAAACTTTGTTCTTTCGGCAGATTTGAAAGCCTGTTGAAGATGGAGGATCACACCTATTCTTTAGGACGTGTAACAGAGTCGCCAGGGAAGCAAAAAAGAGAATTAAAATGACAACGCAACAGGCAAAGCAACAAGGCCAAAGTTAATATTGGAGTGGCTAGAACAGCTGCGTGTAAACGATGGAGATACTAAGAGCTAATTTCAGGTTCGGCCACCGTAGGAGTCAAAACGCGCTCGGAATGGGAAGGGCTAGAAAGTAATATTCAGTTGGTTGTCATATACAATTTCACCGCTAGATGCAAGTGTATCTCGCAGCAGCCTGCGGGAAGGCGGGGCTTGACATAAAGCCCCGCCAACATCCAAGTCAGCCATTTTTCTTTGCTTACGTCACTCCCCATACGCTCCAACTGTTCTCTTAATACATCCATGACCAAGACCTAATACATCCATGACCAAGACAGCCTGGTAGCATTTTTTACTATGAAGGAAATTATTTGGATAAATGCCATGTTTTCATTTTGAATCTTTTAATTTTATTTGAAAATTGTATATCTATAAATGTAAATGATCTGAAAGTATGTAGCCTCTTGATTCACATTAGATAGAAACTGATGATGTAGGCTAAACACAAATGACATTTCATGCAACAGTGAAGTTTTCCTGTAGTTACTACTGATTTCCGATTTTGAAATGATATCCAAATTTGAAAAATGGGTCATTTAAAACCTTGTTAATATTGATGACAATGTGTTCAAACGGAAAACGAGCCATATTTCATTTAATTTAGCCCTCAAAAGTAGAATGGTGTGTTTCGTTATGGACTTTCATATTAGCAGCAAGAATTCAGTCTCCATTACAAGCAAATGTACAAAGGTGCGATTTTGGTTTAACAATTAACAGGTGAACCAGAAGCATACAGGTGAAACTCGAAAAATTTAAATATTGTGCAAAAGTTAATTTATTTCAGTAATTCAACTTAAAAGGTCAAACTAATTATATAGACTTATTTCATGCAAAGCGAGATATTTCAAGCCTGTATTTGTTATAATTTTGATGACTATGGCTTACAGTTCCCTCAGAAAATTAGAATATTGTGAAAAGGTTCAATATTGTAGGCTCAAAGTGTCACACTCTAATCAGCTAATTAATCCAAAACACCTGCGAGGGGTTCCTGAGCCTTTAAATGGTCTCTCAGTCTGGTTCACTAGAATTCACAATCATGCGAGATGCTCCTTGGATATTACCTGTACAGTAACACACCTAATCTAAGTATTTCAAAAGGTCAAACACACATACAGATGTCTAGATAAAGTAAAATCGCTACGTGATTACCGTTATATCCGAGGATTGAAGTTGCTGCTGAGGCTTAGCTGAAGCTAACGCAGCCTGAGCTTTCACGTTACAATATAAAAAGGTGTTGACCGTTGACTTAGCTAGCACGCAAACAGTTAATTTACATGTCTACGAGCATTTTAGCAAACTACATCAAAAGACAAATACCGAGGAATATTGATAGAAAGCAGGGGAAACTAGTACTTCCATACTTTTTAGCATTGGCTAATTAGCAACCTGCCTGCCATTAGATGTTAGCTTCCGAGCTAGTTAGCAGCTAGCCCCAGAAGCTCATGGAAACAGGACTTTCATCGGAGCAGTCTTACGTTATTTCCGAACCACTCTTTTCGTTTCAAAATCGGAAATAAAATAATCGAAAAAGTACACGGGCCCAATTACAGTTCATTGTTGTTGCATGAAATGTCGTTTGTGTTTAGCCTACATCAGTTTCTGTCACCTAATATGAAACAAGAGGCTATATCAGCTTTGCTACCGTCTTGGTCCGTTTGAGTGTATGGGGAGTGACGTAGGGAAAAAGAAATGACTGACTTGGATGTGGGCGGGGCTTGACATCAAGCCCCGCCTTGACATCAAGCCCCGCCTTCCCGCAGGCTTCAGCGAGATGCTCCTTGCTAGATGGGAGAAATTTTTACACAATGTAGCTTTAAACAATTAATTTCTTTGAATTGTCATTTGACTAATAATTTCAGTTCTAGTTGTCTCTAGTCTTTTTTTCCCCAGTTTGGTCCAGTGTCAGAGGCAAGAGGAGAATCCCCCACACAGCCAGATGTTAAGTAGAAAGATGTACAACCTTTATCCAAGATAAACTCATTCAAGGTCTGAGTGTGCACCATGGGACAGAGAACCCCCTTGGTTAAAGGACAGCTCCCACTGGTACAGGGGTTAACCACCCTCAAAACCAAGAATTACAGTATGTCTGCACACACCCACTGGATACACTACTGTAGAGCTCTGATTCAAAATGCATGGTAATCAATATGTAGGCTCGCTCCAAACCTGGGTCGCTCCCACCAATAGGAGAGCAGACAAGAGCCAAAAGCCTCCTAATAACCTCTTCCCCACATCAAATGCCCACACACTGAAGTCTCAACTAGCACAAAGATGTCAAGACATTGCACAAACAGTTTAATTCAAATTTAATTCAAATCCCTCACCTAAAGAAAGTATCTGACCTCCTGGCACAAGAGCACCTCCCCTATGTAGTTAACTGTTGCAAACAGCGCACCCTCCTTCTCCCCCGAGTGCCACCGACCATGAAAAAAAAAGCAGCTTGTTATCTCACACAACCTTTTAGCATTTAAATTAAGTCTTTTTTATTCATGCTTGTTTTTCCACCTACTCAAATATACCTCTTATACAGATGAGTCATCCGAAGTTTTACTAATTCTGATATACATTTTAAGCTGTGTCATGAAGGGAAAATTGAATAAAAACATGACGAACAAAAATTGTATAGGACCTTTTATTGGCAGATGCATAATATTAAATATGAATTAATATATAAGGGAAATGAAAGAAATAATTTACTCTTTTTCACAATTTGCTTACCTTGCACGGCAGCTGGATTCTCGCGGTGTCACGAGATCACGCGAGAATCGCTGGATCACATATCACACAAAAATTCATCTTGGCATTCTTCTAAGTAATGCGTTTGTGTCCGAATAGCAGTGGAGCGAACCAATCGGCGTCTGGTGAGGAGCTATTGGCAGCTACAGGCGCGGTTTCGGTGAGTGTGACGGCAGCAACTGGATGTTCAAAACAACAATGGCGGACGTGATAGACCGATTCATTCAATCTCCTGCCAGGTATTCAATCACCTGCCAGTGATTTTTTGAAAGTGTTGCCCTTTTCTTCCTCATTCCCAATAATGGCTTCTCAGATGATTCTGTGTGTCAAACCACCTGGCTCGTCAGGTTAACAATTTGCTGTTGATTCTCAGAATATTTCATGCAATGCTTTTAACTCTGACTTAATTCATAATAAACTGTATTTATTTGAGATATAAATGCTGCTCATACTTAGGTAGTTTCTAAAGGTCTGCAGTAGTGATGTCATGTGCTGTGTCGAGTAATCTAGGAAGTTTTGCGTGAAGCGCGTGTCGAGGCTTGTATCGTTTTGGACCAATGATGTCGTCGATGACACTCGGAGCCCTAACACAGTTGAGAAATTGTTGTTCCTGAATAAAACGAATGAAGTCTCCCTTCTTCATAATTTTCCATAGTAAATTCACTGCCCCTCTGCCAAGTTTACATTCATTGGCCTCTGCCCAGTTAAACCACTGCCACTTTCCAGTTTTAGAACACTAATATTGCCCCTCCCGCCATTACTATGAAACCGTTATTTAAGTTTAAGACATAAGTCAGTTATTATGATTACACACATTTGATGCATTACTCACAAGACAGATACAGTTACATTATACAATCATAGGAATACTTATCAGAAAATAGACATATTGGTAGGCTATAAAGGGATTTCATTGAAATCGGTTTCTTTGTTTTTTCATTGTTGTTGTCGCCTTGGACGCTGTATCCAGGTGTTATCTCACATCCATGTATATCACAATAGTTGAGATGGTTGCCTGTTTTACACTCTTTGACCAACAAGTGGTTTTGTGTGCACATGAAGCCTTAAAGGGGTGACATAATTATTATATAGGGTATTTCACACTGTTCCTTAAGGTCTCCTAATAGGGCATGTAACATTGGTTGGGCTGAAAATATCCCAGGTGCTATTCTTTGGGCCCTTATACATCCCTGTGGAATGTCTCTATTTGGAACAACAGCTTTTCTTCCAAATATGGTATGCTCATGAATATTTAGATACACATACATTGGAGACGAGACAGCAGAGACAGCAGGTCTCATATTTCAGACACTGCAACGTTATACATTGTTTGTCAGCTATTTCGATATTAAATTCACTTCTGAGACTTTCTTATGCGAGAAATCAACTATATAAAGCTCAAATATGGGCCGGCTGCCAGCTGCCAACATAAATATCATATATTTACAGTTTGAATTTCATCACAGCATGTATATCACAGCTACCCTAAGGTCTTACAAAGCTAACACTTTTGTCCGATTTCAATTTAATGCATTTTTGTGAATTTGAGGGGTCTCTTTAGGAGGAGCTGCTAGCTAGGCTATGTGTCCCATTCAGTCCTATGGGAAAAGATCGCAGCTACACTTTCGGCATAACTATAGTATATTTACACTTTGAATTTTGTCATGGCATGTATATCACAGCTACTCTAAGGTCTTACAAAGCTTAGCTAACACTTTTGTCCGATTTCAATTTAATGCATTTTTGTGAATTTCAGAGGTCTCGTTAGGAGGAGGCTAGCTAGCTCTCATTGATAGAGCTCCATCGAGCTCACTCGCAGACAAGAGGCATTTATTTCCCCTACCGTTTTTGTTTAAATAACTCAACACACATATCCATTATAAGATTAACTGGAACTTGTGGTAAGAGATAACAAGCTCGCTGACCGCGCTCTCACTCACACACATCGGCCATTTAGCAGGAAGAGGGGAGGGAGGCCCTGGAGCTCTGTGTCTGTCAGGGCAGTGGCCTTTGGTAGTCCAGTAACCCAGAAACGGTGACTTTGCGCGGGTATGGAGCACGGTGGGCTGCCAGCCGTGACTGAGCTCCATCTAGCTCACAGCGAGCCGGGGTCTGTGAAGGAGGACAGGCCGGGCAGTGAGGCAGCAACACAGGCAGCACCGGCCGCTGAATTCCGACACACAGTCGGACAAAACTTGCAATTAGCCATCAATTTTCGTAAAACGGCCCATATTTGACCTCTACATAGTTGATTTCTCGCATAAAAAAGTCTCAGAAGTGAATTTAGTGATAAAATAGAAGATGAACAATGTATACAATTCTGCGTGACCTATTCAGAAGACTAAGCTGACCTCAGATCAGTGGTGTAGCCTATGTAAATGTTTGGGCGTGACAAAGATAGAGACTAGAGCCAAATGAGGAGGAGCCACCGAGTTGACGTTGAGATTTGCCTGTTTTCAGAGGCAGTTTCAAATTGTGAGATTTGCAGAGGAAAGAGGTGTTAATGAGATTTTGAGGTTCTATATGTCCTATCTACCCTTTAAACTGTCGTTATTCAACTATGACCAGGGAAAATCGGTTTTGCATTCTATCACCCCTTTAAGAAAATGAACCCTTTTGCAAACCAATTTGCTGAAAAGCTTTAATGATTCATGAAGCTCCATCCTGCCATTACTAGTCTGCATGGCTTTATATTTTTAATTTTTTATCATTCAGACGTTTTACGTAATTCGACCTTTAGTAGCCAACGGCAACAGATGTTCCAAAGGAAGCTCGATGGATTTCAGGGTTTAGGATGGATGTAGATTTAGAAAACTTGAGCATAGTGTTGAATGTCAGGTTCACTCTTGGGTGGTTTAGAGGGTGCAAATCTTCAAATTTTAATCATAATGAATTATAATGCTCAACTCAGGTAAATAGGGAGTGGAGTTTACAAAGAAAGTTTACTTGTAACTTTATTATAAAACCTGAAGCTCTCAAACGGAAGGAGTATGCAAATGTTTCACAGCTCCTTATGAATATAGGCGTATGTGTATATATATATATATATATATATATATATATATATATATATATATATATATATATAGTATTTGCATATTTATATCTGTATGCATGCATACATGGGTATATGTTAATGTGGGATTTTGTTAATTTTTACTACAGTTGATTTAGTTTCTGAATAAGTCGGAATGTGAATCCAAGTCTATCAGAGGAATCCTCTGTGAAAGGTTGTGCTCCTGCATGACTGGACACAAAAACACAAAAACCTAAACTCCAGTTCACCCTGTGTTATCGATTTGGTGGCCACCACTAATATTAGGTCATAAAACTGTGATGCAGAGCTGCCCTTTTCTTTTAATTTGCTCGGCCATTCATACATCTGTTCACGTCCCTTCTTACCTTCTCAGCGCCCATTAAGATTGAGGCCTTTAGTTTCGGGCAGCTCAAAATCGTCTTAATGCAATTCAAAGACCTACATTCTACACCAGAGTTGCCGTGGCAACAAAGTCACCCCCCCCCCCCCCCCACCACCTCCTCCCTGAGATGCTGAAGGATCAATAGAGTATACTCGACGGTGAGGAAATGCTCTGGCACAGATGGTCCTCTGAGCAACCATGAGCTTTGTGGCCTAGTTACCATCTGAAAACTAACACAATCAAGCAGGCTCACTCATTATACAAACTTGGGCAACAGTGGTAGAATACATTTGAATTAAAGATCATAATACTGTTGAAATGATCTCACCCTACTATAGTTTTTATATAGGGATCTATTTAATAGGAAGTATGGTCTGCACTGCGGTAGCCTACTTTATTGTTTTAGCTTCCCCAGCATCTTTAAAAAAAGGAAATATGGGGAATTAATTTAGACAAGGCGGGCACGCTGTGCTGCCAACAATAAAGGAGCATCACTAAATAAATAAATTCTCTCAGGGGGGGGGGTTGCATTTTCTCACACAGTGTACCACCCAGTGTGTGTTTTTGCACATTGAAATGGTTTAACTGTGGGTGGGTGGGTGTGTGTGTTTGTTGTATTTTTATCTTGTTTGTATACTTTTTGTTGAATAAATTGCAAAGGAGAAATTATTTTCAATTTTAAACAGTTAAGGTGGTTGTATTTCAAAGATGGATATCATACCTAAACCTGCAGTCATAGCAGGGAGGGAGGGAAGTGTAAACACAAACCAAGCAAAGGTTTGGGTCCAGTGTATTTCTTAAATACAGTCTAATGCTGATCCCTACAGCGATGTAGTAATACAACAGCCAATGTTGAGTTATTGTGATCAACAAACTTTGAGAAACTACCCCACTGTTGTGAACTTGTGTTCCAAGCTGTCCTACTTCTCTCAGAAAATGGCATAATACAAACCCAGATTTTAATGAGAGCTCTGATTGGACAGCAGTATTTCATAGTTAACGAGGTGCCCTGTTGTCTGTCAACAGTAGCCAGACAGCCGTTTGAGCGTGTGTCTGTGCAAGAGAGCGGAAAAAGGAAGTTTGAGAAGTTTTGAGCACTGGCTGGTCAAATGCAACACAGGTTGATGTAAAATGACAAAAATATCACTCTAAATTTCTCTCACTGTCTTGAACAACAACTCTTATCAGACCAGTTTTAATTTAAGACTGAAGAGTGAAAACATTGTGCAAAGACTATGAATAAGGCAACGCTTGAGACATGGAGGTGGAGTGCTTGGCTTGTGCTTTTTTTCTGTTATGAAATTTGATACGTGGCATTTAATTCATTCCATGAATCTAACCACAGGCATTTTTAAATCATTCAATTTAAGGTTATCTGTACTGAAACATTAGATGCTTTTGCTTTGGGCGTACTTGGGGACAAAATCAGTGGTGCTAAGGACGTCGGCACCACCTCAACATGGTGGAATGTAGATAAAGAGTCCCTAAAATTAGTCATGACAAATTGGATGAAGCATCAAAAATGCTGAAAAACGGACACTATTTGTGTTTGAAATCCACAGCCAGCTTTTCCCGAGGGAATTAAAAAATAATTATGCTGGACCTCTAAAAAAGAGGGAGATCAAAAGTGTCACCCTGTGGGGTTGGGTGGGGTAGTGGGCTGTAGTTGTCATCCCTTTACTTTATCGGCGCTAACAGGCTCTCTCATCAACTGTGAAGCTTAAGGCATTAAAACCACTGACAATGTGGCATCAGCACATCACCGTTTGTGTTCCACTAGGGTCTCTTATGGTTATTACAGTCAACGTTCCATTTTTACTCCCGTCACCACAGGCGAGTTCTCTCTGAGACTGAAATCAATACCTCTAAATGGGAATCCGAGAATCAGAACATCCTCAATGCCTCCATCGGACGGACTCAAAAACAACCCCTACTTCTGCCGTTTTCACCTTTTAACTTTTTGTTGCCGTGATTTACACGACAGGTTTCTGTCTAATTTTGCAATACATCTCAGAAGCATAGGGAGAGCAGAGAGCATGAAAAGGTCATGAAAATCCTCGAGCGCTGCTGACAAGTGCCCTTTTCTACCCTTAATTCTCCATGCTGATGTGCAGTTCAGAGCAAAAACAAACACACACGCCTTGTTATGTGATGGAAATGTACATGGCAGTTTCCTAAGATACAGTAGGAAAACTGTCCTGTGATCATTCAAGAAATTATATGGTTCAATGGTGATGCAGCCTGGTGGTACAAAAAACATTCTGTTATTTCCATTAAAAGGCTACAGAGACATGGGCTTCTGACAGCGTTGGTGCAGCCTTTCATCATCCCGTGTGCCATTATTTCTGAAAAGCTCCATTTCATTTTGTGATTGATACCTTGCTGGCAGTCTTTGCAGTTTTGGTCAGAGTCTTGAGTTTTGCAGCAGGCTCTCATAAAGGCTTTGATGCTATTTATTAATTCAAAGATCTCTATTTTTTTTTACTCAATGTCTCTCTTTTTTTTTTTTTGTCTGTCTCACACACAGGACCTAGAAAGAGATCAACAATGGACCGGCTGGTTCTGTGTGTGCTGCTGTGTGCAGCCCTGGTGAAGGGATACAGCTGCCCCGGCCGCTGTATCTGTCAGCACCTCTCCCCCACTCTGACTCTGCTCTGTGCTAAGACTGGTCTGTTGTTTGTGCCCCCCACCATCGACCGCAAGACCGTGGAGCTGCGGCTCACGGACAACTTCATCACCATCATCCGCAGGAAAGACTTTTTCAACATGACTAGTTTGGTCCACCTCACCTTGTCCCGTAACACCATCAGCCAGGTCACCCCCCACGCCTTTGTCGGCCTGAGATCGCTGCGGGCGCTCCACATGGATGGCAACCGCCTCAGTGTGATAAAGACGGACTACTTTAAAGGCCTCATCAACCTACGGCACCTCATCCTGGGAAACAACCAGATCCACCAGGTGGCCCCCACCTCCTTTGATGAGTTTGTTTCCACCATAGAGGACTTGGATCTTTCCAATAACAACCTGCGCACCCTTCCCTGGGAAGCCATAGCACGAATGACCAACATTAACACGCTCACGCTGGACCACAACCTGATTGACCACATTGGAGCAGGGACTTTTACGCTGCTCACCAAACTGGTCCGCCTGGACATGACGTCTAACAGGCTGCAGAAGCTGCCGCCAGACAGCCTGTTCCAGCACGCGCAGGTCCTGTCCGAGCCCACGGGCTCCAGCTCCTCCACGCTGGCGGTGAGCTTCGGGGGAAACCCTCTCCACTGTAACTGCGAGCTGCTGTGGCTCCGCAGGCTGACGAGAGAGGATGATCTGGAGACCTGTGCCTCGCCAGAGCACCTCATGGACAAGTATTTCTGGTCGATCCAAGAGGAGGAGTTTATCTGTGAGCCCCCGCTGATCACCAAACATCTTTCCACTAAGCCATTTGTGATGGAAGGCCAGGGTGTTACTCTGAAATGCAAAGCAGTGGGTGATCCAGACCCAGAAATTCACTGGCGCTCACCAGATGGCAAGCTGGTGCATAATAACTCCCGCACCATCCTGTATGATAATGGCACCCTTGATATTCTCATCACCACGCTGAAGGACAGCGGGGCATTTAATTGTGTGGCATCCAATGCCGCAGGCATCGCCACAGCTGCTGTCGAGATCAACATGATCCCCTTACCCTTGTTTGTTAACAACACAGGCCACATGCGTGAGGACCCGGGCCTCTCAGACATCACCACCTCCTCCAAATCTGGCAATGACACCAAAGGCTACGACAAGCAGGACAGGAGGGTGATGGTCACTGAGCTGACCTCCTCCTCCGCTGTACTCCGTTGGCCATCTGAGCGCCATATCCCCGGCATCAGAATGTACCAGATTCAGTACAACAGCACGGCAGATGATACTTTGGTGTACAGGTAAGCCACGGTGCAGGGGGTGGATGGACGGCGGGAGGGGAGGGAGGTAGAGCAGGGACGTGAGGAAAGGTGAGGCATCTGGAGTTACCATCTGCTGAATGACACAACGGTTTATTACGGCAGATTGACAGATCCCAAAGATGCAACATGATTAAGTATGTCCAAAAATAAGCAGATCCCCTATAGTGTAGTCTGGGGATAAACTGAGCAGGGACATTATAAAGTATAATGCATTAAAATGCATAAATAATAATATGCACACAATGTTCAGTTAAGATATCTACAGATCCAGTAAACAAGTTTCGATCTCTGATATCTGAGTAGGTTGTTGCAATCAGCTGAAGAGACTGTGGAGTCCAGCACTCTAATGGACTAAAGGGACTATAAAGCATCATTAAAACATAATATGACGATAAACAATAACATGAGGCCCAACTTTTTCACTACATGTAACTGTATCATTAGCAAGTGCCTGCATTAATTGGTTGAAACATATATATATATATATATATATATATATATATATATATGTGTGTGTGTGTGTGTGTGTGTATATATATATATATATATATATATATATATGTGTGTGTGTGTGTGTGTGTGTGTGTATATATATATATATATATATATATATATATATATATGTGTATATATATATATATATATATATATATATATATTTATATGTGTGTGTGTGTATGTATGTATGTGTATATATATGTGTATGTATATATGTGTGTGTATATACATATTACATTTTTCAATTCAATTCAATTTTATTTATAGTGTCAAATCATAACAGGAATTATCTCAGGACACTTTACAGATAGAGTGTAGGTCTAGACCACACTGTAATTTTCAAGGACCCAACAATTCCAGTGATTCCCCCAAGAGCATGCATGAATGTGTAAGTGCGACAGTGGCGAGGAAAAACTCCCTTTTAGGAAGAAACCTCGGACAGACCCAGGCTCTTGGTAGGCGGTGTCTGACGATGCCGGTTGGGGGTTTGATGAACAATGGCAATAAAAAAGTCACAATTAAGATAATGACTAGAGTAGTTGTAATAGTTCATGGTGTCGTAGAGCACAGCAGGGCATAACAGGGCGTGGCAGGGCGTTGGCCGGACATAGCAAGTCGACGCCGGGCATTGCAGGGTGTAATGGGGCACAGCAGGTCGTAGGGCAGGACCACGGCGACAGCTGCCACCATGATGTAGGTGCCTTCATGATCCAAGATGATGGTGCTGGGGAAACAAAGAACATACGGACTCCGGGGAAGCTCCCCGGAGCTAGATATATATATATATATATATATATATATATATATATATATATATATATATATATATATATATATATATGTATATATATATATATATATATATATATATATATATATATGTATATGTATGTATATACATATAAATGTATGTATATGTATTTAGTGCATAAGTGTAAAGTAAAATGGAAATAATCAAGAAAGTAGAGCACTTGAGTCAATGTACTTAATTACTTTCCACCAGAGAGTATTAGCAACAAAATGTAACTTAAAATAGTGTGTTAAGTTGAGGTGGAGCGATCATATTTTATAGGCTGACTATAATGTGTTTTGTATATAAAAACTTAAAAAGTAGCTACTAGTATAGCTGCCAAATGAATATAATGTAGTGGAGTTAAAAGTGCAATAGTTCCCTTTGAAATGTGGTGGTGGAGGAGGAGTATAAAGTATCATAAAAAATATGTCAAAATTGTACTTGAGCCACTTCTCACCACTGCAACACACATAGGGGAATACTGTACAAGCACAAGGTTAGTATACTGTTGGCAAGTTCCCTATAGTAAGTTGCAATATACAGTACTGTATAAGTGAAGTTGCAATGTGTAATATATAAAGTGCACATAAAGAAAAATGTCAAAATCAATAAACCTGAGTTACTGTTTTTTTAAATAGTTAGTACTAATTATTTAAAAAAACAGTAACTGTATTAACATTTGCAAACTTTCTTAAAACACTGTTTTAAATATGAGAATGAGTTTGATGTGTTTCTAATGCAATATGTGACGCACATGAACTGAATCTGGTATACCGAGAAGCACTTCACGATTTATGTATTCATGGAGCGAGTTAATAATAGTCGTTGACTTTCTCTTTATTTAGGTTTTATCAGATATAATGAGTCGCTCTCCTGTATAATTTTCCCATCCAGTTTAGGCATGGAGCTGAGTGTTGTTTTGTCTTTAGGAGGTACATTATTACCTACAAATGATAACCATCAAAGTCTCCCTTTAGGGAAAAGGAACACACTTCTAATTATATTAATGCCAATGTTGACCTGAAGACAATCTCTCCTTCCTCCATCCTATTTAGACTCGTGTAATCTTGCAGTTGTCGAAAAATGTGACCTTAGGTATTCACACATCAAAACTGCCTTCACATCATGCTTCACTTGTCCTGCAACCTGCAGCTGTTGTGGCATATTCTTGAGACAGCGAGCCTAGTCTGCCTTGTTTATCACCTTGCAGTTTACCCTTGCTCTAATTTTCTACAGAAAATGGAAATAGAGCAACTTCTCAATGCTATTTTATGATATAACATATTCTCTCACATCAGTCAACTTTAACAAAGTGTTGTGCGTTTTATGTTTGTCTACCAGAATGAGTGATATTTAATGCTGGAGCTGTGACAGCCCTGTTGTCTTTCTGTTGTGTGGAACTGACACCTTTATGTGATTTAATATGCCTTATGCAAATCAGTAAATGTGGGCGTTGTAATTCCGATGATTAATCGTCTACATCTTCACCACCGCACTATGTTTCTTTCCTCTGCAGAATGATCCCATCTACCAGCAAGAACTTCTTAATCAATGATCTGGCCGCGGGGCGGGAGTATGACCTTTGTGTGCTGGCGGTTTACGACGACGGCATCACATCGCTAACGGCCACACGTGTGGTCGGCTGTGTGCAGTTCCACACAGCCAGTGAGGTCAGCCAGTGCCGCTTCATGCATAGCCAGTTCCTGGGAGGCACTATGATCATCATTATTGGTGGTATAATTGTTGCTTCAGTGCTGGTGTTCATTATCATTCTGATGATCCGTTACAAGGCCTACAGCAGCCCAGAGGACGGCAAGACCAAGGTCAGCTCCAGCATGCACTCGCAGACCAATGGCAGCCAGCAGCGGCTGCAGCGCTCCGCCTCCAAGCAACCGTCTGACGAGGGTCAGCGGGAAGCTCACGCGCCCAAAGAGTGCATGGCGCTGGTGCTGAGGGTGGACAGTGAGAAAAAGGAGGATCCAGCAGCCACCACTGCCACCCTGGAGGTGGAGCTGCCACCCCTGAGTGTAGAAAAGATGAAGAGAAGAACCAGCCTGGATGCACAGTGCTCCGGCCCCCCATCTGAGGACACGCAGACGGACAGTAGCCTGACGGGCTCCACCATGTCCCTGTGTCTCATAGGCCCCAACGCTGGCACCAAGGAGGCTCCCAGGCTTAAGGACAAGAAAGCTGCCCTGGCCAACATGGGATTGCTCCCAAATGAGCTGGCACGAACTAGGCACAGATTCTCTTTTGATGGGGGGGATTACTCCATTTTTCAGAGTCATAGTTACCCACGCAGAGCGAGGACGAGGTGGCACAAGTCCACCAACCAGCTCAACATGGAGTCACCGCCGCTCGCCAACAGGAGAGTTACGTTCAGCAGCACTGAGTGGATGCTTGAGAGCACAGTCTGAGGAAAGCAGTGTAGCCGGCAAAAATAACCCCGGCTCAGCCACACACAGACATAAGCACACATGTAAAAACACAAATATGTCTACATGCCATATAACAGACACTTTTCCTGCACACAGCAAATGATAAACAGGAACAGAAGCACATTCACGTACACATGCAAAGTTTCTGTCAGTTGCTGGAGAAGAACAAAGTCTCCCTTCATCCTGCCTCCCCATCATACTCCCAGAGAGGTTTGTTGGCCATGTCCTGTCTTTACGCAGCAGTGCCTTATTCTAAAAAATGTACGAATGGAGGATGCTGCTGACTGTAGTCATAAACCGTCCTCTTTATCATTGCCTCCCACCCTGATATTGGGAAGCATTTCTTCGGATTTTTAATTTGCTCCTTTTTTCTGTGACATGCCAAGGGGGTGTGATGTTTGGATTTGACTGTTTAATTGTTAAAAAACAGAAAAACAAGAAAAAAAAACATCATCATCATAACTGTAAAGTGAACAACCAGGTATCCTGTTATGTCAATCATGTTTTGGGTTCTTTAAAAAAAAAAAAAAAAACTTTTGCACAGAAGACACGAGATACAAGGATAAGTATCACCACCAGACTATACAATAATAATAATTAAAAAAAGAACAGGATTTTACACATACCGATTTCTAATGTTAGCATAGAGAGGATGGACCTGGGAACCAACCGTGGATTCCTCTTTGACGGTCGGACTGTATGATGTTAAATACGTATTGTTCCAGATGTGACTGTATATTAATCAGTACTGTATCTGGCTGGTCTAGATAAAAAGACAACATACAAAAAAGACATATATAAGTATATTAAAACATTGGTGTATGTGTACTAACTATGTAAGTAAGTAAGTCATATCTCACATGACTTTTTACAAAGCATTTGGGTGTTGGCTGCAAGTTTTTACATTAAAAACCTGTGTCATCACACAGCTCCCTATTTAGTATGTCAAAGTTTGGACCATTTATCCCCTCACGAAGGGTATTAAATTTTGTGTGGGTTAAGTGTATCA
The DNA here is from genome assembly GCA_023566125.1 of Zingel zingel. Taxonomy (NCBI): domain Eukaryota; kingdom Metazoa; phylum Chordata; class Actinopteri; order Perciformes; family Percidae; genus Zingel; species Zingel zingel. Next base: position 21,370,974 of record CM042316.1, on the reverse strand, counting down.
GTGGCGTTTTATTCTTGTGCTTCAGGAGCAGCAGTGTGTGTCCACACGAATTGAGATGATACATATTTGATTCCCAAGGACTGTTTATAAGGCTTCTGTGAAAGCTGCACAATGGCCACAGAAGCACAGTGGTGTGTGGACCTTGGACATGATAACTGAACAAGATTCTGAATTCAAATGCAGCCAGTTGTTGTAAACAAGGGTGTAAGATCTGTTGCATCCCACTAGGGGGAGACCAGGCGCTGTAAAGTTGCCAATAATTGCAGACTGCAGGGAAGATGCTATAATAACCATTATGAGCAGAAGCCATGTGTAGCATCCTCCTTTTAAGATTCAGTTTCCCTCAAACTCTAATTCTAGATAAAGCTTACCTATTTAACACTTATAATCAGTACTGTATGTAAACAGTCAATAAATGGCTCATAACTCCTTTTGTGAAGCATCTGTAACAGATAATGATGAATGTAACACAGCTGTAATCATATTTAATGATATGTGATTACACACATGGACAAATCCATAAAGAACGTTAGAAAAAGTGTACAGTTTACACAGATGAAAGAAAATCACTCACTGGCATATTTAATGCAGTTTATAATCAAGTTAAAAACTCAAGAAGACATTTTGAGCTTTTAAGCCGCATCTCACAGCCTTCACTGCGTTTGTCACAGAGTAAAGAAGACATGTTAACAAATAGATAAATACGCCATTGATAAATAAAATCAAATAGAAGGCATGAAGACATTTTTGTATGATTACAGCTGTGTTATATTGTAACTGTAAATACGCCATGCTTTATAAAAGGAGCCATCGTTGTCGACAAATCGATTCATAAACACTTAAAAGTGTAGTTATATCTGTTTATAACCACATTGTAATGTGTTATAAACCATTATTGGTTGTTTGTATACTGCATTTAATACAGTGGGTTAAATAATGTGCTCCAGAAAAAAGGCATGACAGTGGGAAAAGATCAGGGTGGATGAGGGATATTTGTTTGCTGCCACCCTCTCCCTCTGATTACAGCTACTTAGCACAGGCTGAGATGAAACTTAGCTGCATGGACAGAAAAGAGATAAAACATGGAGCAGAGATATAAGTCACACTGGAGGGTTTCAATCCTCTTGAATCTCCTATTTGCATCCTCAGTGAAAGAGAGGATTGAGTCTAAGAACGGGGTCATCCCTTCTTTTTTTCTCTCATTCTTAGCCAGCTTTCAGCCAAAAAACATTCACATTTTAGCTTGAAATACTGTTTTTACAGCTAGAAGAAGACTTAACTTTACAGTGTTATTGCTCAGCTGTCAATTTGTTTAGCTACATTTTATCCAACCCTGTCCATCTCTTCTTTAACTCCTGATAGCTTCCAGGGTGGAAATGTGCTGCTGACCATTTCTTACAGCAAGAGAAGCGTTTCTCTCTGCTCGTATGTGCAACCATTATTCAACACAAAATGTGCTTAGGCAGGAGGAGGCTGAGACTTAAGCCAGTCTTCAAAATTAGCCAGGGCAGTCAAACTAGCGAACACTGGGGGTACAGCAAAGTGTGTTGTGTCTCATCAGCAGTTCTGAGTGACTGCAACAAAAAAGTGCCCAGTGAGAGTTTTTTTTTCATTGAAGATCCCATTTTATGTTTAATGCATAGTAATGCGTGTTTGAAGTCCAATCTGAACACGGTTTAGTACAGGGGTCTTCAACATGCTTTAAGCCAAGGACCCCTTATCTGAGAGAGAGATGGAGCAGGGACCCCTTACTACATATTCTATAAAATCAAGTTGCATATTAAACTGGGCCTACAATAACATGTGGGGTGGCCTAAAGCCTTTATACATACCTTTTAGTGCATAGAATACTAAGCTATCAAAATAACTGTTGGTATGATTTTATAAATCATGTTTTAATGTAAAAAATTAAAAATACACGTGGCACAGTGAATCCTTAGAATGAACTGTATGTGGATGGCTACCTTACCTATAGGCCAGTAAGCCTATCATCAGGGTGTTGTTTTCACAAATAGATTTATATTTTCTAATAACATGTTAAGACATTTTAATTTTTTAACATTTTTTTCAAAAGTTGCAAAGAAACTCCATTCATTTCATCTGATGATGGTCTAATATGTTTTTGCAAGTTAGACAGTTTGTGGGAGTTTCTCTGCAGCTTTTGACATACTTATCCCCCTCCGACGCACCTGTCTCACGTTATAGATGTGCGAAGTATTTTTCTGTTCTAAAAAAAACTGGACCCCCTGTTGAACATCTCTGGTTTGGTAGGTATAACGGCTAAAGTCTTAACCATGCATGCTCTACAATATCACAACTTTTTTCAACAAACCATATTCCAACTGTGCTAAATCTCGCTGATGCAAAATGTGTATCAATTGTTTCTGTGATTTTACTTAATTTACTTAAATATGATAGCTGCAAAAAATAACACCTGCAGTTCCAATTGGATCCCTGTGTTGCTGGTTTTCCAGTAGCCTGAAAATGGAGTAAATCAACATACTTTATACATTTTCTGTGGAGAGAAATTCTGTATCTGAAACTTTAAATTAGGATGAAAACAGCCATTTTACGAAATCTGCTGCCATCTCAACCATTCTAGGAGACTCGCAGTAGGCTAATGGACAAAAGTTGCAATCCACAATGAGGAATGGCTTTTTGAGAGTAGCAGTATGAGTTACATACATATTTCATTATTTATTATGTAGCAAGATGCGAATTTGGACAAATTATACCGGTTCTTTAATTTGCATTTATGAGTCTATTAGTGACGCTGTAGCCTAACTGCTTTGATCTATAAATCATGAGCCTGCTAACATGCTCACAATTAGGGTTTTTCCATAGTAGGGGACCATGCCATGAACTGCACAGCAAGGCAACTGTTTACTTCGCTGTGTTAGTCACAAACCACAGTAAGAGCATGTCGCCGGCAGCCATTTTCAGCTCACTGTAGCTGGTACTGTTTGTACTATTCCTCCCTGCGAATTCTTGCTTAAACTGATCTAATCTGACCGAATAGTGCAGAATCCCAATAAAAGAATCCCGCTGGTTTGCTGGTGGAAAGCTCTTAATGCGAAGCAGCCTAACTTAACACCGCTCCTATACGTCTGACAGCAGTCGGTAAACAGAAGAATAAGGCTGAGATAAGAAAGTACAAACAGGTCAGGAACACAGGAGTGAAACTGAACTCCAAACCACAGAGATTCAGATAGAAGCTACAGTAGTACTGAGAGCTGAGCACAGAGTTTTCTCTCTAGTCTCCAGCACAGAAACACAAGTTTAGCTTCTGAGGACACAGCTAAGGGGATGTTAACTATGTTAGTTAGCTTGTTAGCATGCTAACATTTGCTAATTGGCACTAAACTTACAGGATCACCAAAGTTATTACAATTGATCCTGAGGGCGACATGAATGTGTGGACAAATAATGACAGCCGTCATTGGGGTACATCCTCTGAGAACCATCAATGTCTGTACAAAATGTTGTGCCAATCCATCATGTAGATGTTGAGATATTTTAGTCTGGACCAATGTGGAGGACTGACCATCTACAGTTATGACTAAAACTATAGATACGAGTTTTGTTAATTGTGGAAACAACACCATTACTTCTGCCATCTTAACCATTTGTGGAGACTTGCAGTAACAGACATTAGCAAAGAGTTGCACTTTGTATTGAGGAATGGCTTTTATAGTATCAAGTGCACAACTACTTGTCATTCTTTTTAATGCAGCAAGAACATACATGCTATATATTGGCTGTTTTTTCTAGATAATTATTTTATAAGGAAGTTGCCTTAACTAGATACGTGCGACCATAAAACACACTCAATTTGGGATTCTGCCCTCTTGCCAAATCCTTAACAATGTGTTTTAAAAACCTCCGTCAACACTGATTTGACCAGCCAAGTTTGGTTTGCTTTATTCAATTTCCAAGATATGGGCAGTTGCAGCAAAGCTCAACACAGCCCACACTCTGCTGCTTAGAGAGAACACTTAGCCTATTGACACAGACTCAGTAAAGTGCTTCAGGCTTCTCCACTACGCACACACTTTCAAAATGGTTTACCAACACGAATTCCTTCAGCATCAGATTATCTAAAAATACCCAGTAGGGACAGGCGTACTACTTGTTACTAGGTTACTTTATTTTAGTTATTTAAAATGTTAAATACAAATATAGTCTGGAAAGTGTGGTAGGAGGAAACTAACCAGTGGCACAGAACATTACGTTTATATGGCTTGATTAGTTTTGTTAATGAGTGTTGTGTTCGCTTTTTATGTTCAGGGCTGTTTCTGAAAAGTACATTACCTAAGCAATAGAGCCTTACTGCTCTTCAGTATAGATCTGAACCACTGAGTGCTCTTTGACTAGAGCAGCAGTCAAAGAGCACTTGGTTAAATCCTTACATTTATTCACTTTGATCATGAATAGCAGCTTATTAAGGTATATCCCCTGCATCATTAAAAAGACTACATATTCTGGGACAGGACTCTTTGATCAATGACGGCCTATAAGGAGAGGACACTGCCCTCTGTGTATTTCTTTACAAACAGCCTGACAGATTAAAAAAAAAAAAATCACAAGACTACAAATCGGAAATGTAGTTTTCCTCATGCCGTAGGTTATTTCCAAAATATCAATACATGAATTATTAACTCACTCATCTAGATTTAAACTTCCACCTCATTACACTGCTGTATTTGGCTCCGAACACGGGTAGAAACGGTTTCTTTAATTTATATTACAGTATGTTTAGGAACCAATGTCAGGTCTGTGACACATTTTACCATATCTGTTAAAGGATACAGTTAGCGGTATTATTATTTTCTAAGAGCTGTATGAAAATTGTTTGACTTTGTGAAAAACCAAACACACCCCAGGGTTACTGACCTTTCCTCACAACATGTCAAAAATAATGTGTTAAATTGGTATAACACATTTAATAAGTAACCCACATTTAAACCATACTATTTTAATGAAGCTTAGCATAAGTTCATTCAGGAAGACTACTTTGCTTCACATTTCTCTCTCTCCCAACCTAATCAGCTGCATTGTCATCAGCTGACTGTGGGCGTTTACTCTTTCAGTTAAACCAACCAGATTTTGCCACAATCTCTGAGCTATCGCGTTGTTGCATTCAAACTTTAAATCTGTCTACTCTTTGCTGCTGTCAGTTGTCATTTCAGGCAAAAATCACTGCGACCCTCCTCCACCCCATTCACCTCATCAGGTTCCCATCATTCCCAGCACCCAGGTGTTCCTTCATCAGAAGCCCTGCTTCAAATCACATCCATCCGGATCTTCAGACTTCATTTATCCCTTCATCACCTCCACCAGTGTCTAGACTCCATCGGGGGGACATTCCTATATATCAACGGCCTCTATACCCCTTCATAATTTAATGGAGTCTAATCGCCAAAGACTTAACACAGAGGTAGAACTGCTCTCCTCTGCATGTGGCTCTCCACTCCCACCGTATACATACTGGGAACTATATTCTCAGAAGGCGAAGCACTGCTACTTGGGCGGAGTGATTTGCTCGCAGCAACTGAGCAAACTCCAGGTGAACTCTCTGCCCCTCATCACGGGGCTTCTCGCGTGCTGCGATCAAATCACTCCGCCCAAGCAGCAGAAGTAGCAGTGCTTTGCCTTCTGAGAATATAGTTCCCAGTATGTATACGGTTAGAAGATGGCTGTGTCTCGTGTGACCTAGTTATTTGTACATGCTGTGACTATACAAATCACAATATGTAAATGGGAAAATATTGGCATTATTTTGTCACTTATTGGGAGCAGTAGATTAGTTGGAGCCAGTTACCTCCAGGATCTGTGCTAAACTAGGTTAGCGGTGGGTGCATCAGACAGAGTTACGACACGCATGGAGATGAGAAGGGTATGTATCAACTTATCTAACTCTGGGGGATACGGTGAATAAGCTAAAGTCCCAATAAGTCGGCGTGTTCCTTTAATGAAGTGTGGCGCAAGTGAAAATTGTCTTTTTGATGTAACTATAGACTAAATTGCAATGGTAGGCTGAAATAAAAAATAAATGTTTTTGTACAGTCCCTAAGCTAAATGACGTTTTGGCTACACGGACGAGTGTTAGTTGTGTAAATTCATTGTTGCTTTTGCTCTTTCAATGGGATTTGTTGAGAATCATAAAAATACAGAACACCACCAGACTTATCACTTTTTTCCGCCATTTTTAACTAACAAAAAAATATTAAAAGAAAACAGCAACATAGGTTTATTTTTCACCAATGGCAATGTGCTGCGTACAAAAATTAAAATTTACAAAACAAAAAAAACATTAATAAAAGCAAATGCACATTTTATCATTGTTTCCAGGAAAGTTGCATAATTTGTCCTGTTTCTCGAATAAAATGTGCTATACAAAACAGGTCAATTCAGGACAGAAGGTCTTCTTGTGAGGCAGACAGTCTGAGGCGAGAGTCACTCACAATAATCAATCAATGAGCCTGCAGCCGACAGAATTATTAACGAGGCAGGTGGTGGATGTCCCACCTTCTCTCTTCATGCTGCCTGTAGTGCTGTACAGTGTGCTTCAAGCCACTGCAGAGGTGGATGAGGTATTGCTACAGAGAGCGCCCACAGAGAGGGCAGACAGCACAAGTTTGTTGATGTCTAACAAGTACAATACATAACAGCCCTGCAGAGACAAGCCCTCTGTGAACTTAAGGCAAACAATCTGCAGTAGTTTTCTTGGTTGTTACCTGAGCTGTGCATCTATCCATGTCTTTGAATCTCAGTCTCCAGAACTATCATCCAAGCTCTCCTCACCGGCTGCTTTCCAGTTTTTTCTGCTCTTTTTTGAGTTGGGCCCTGAGTCTGAGTCTTTATGGGAGTCCTGCTTTCGCTTTTTGCGCCTTTGTGTCCGTCTCTCCCTTTCTACTTCATCATTACTGTCGCCTGAACTGCTTTCCTGGTTTCTCCCTCTGGTTTTTGCCGCCTTCTTGTTTTTATGTCGTCTTTTAGTCCTTTTCCTCCGCTGCTTATCTTTAGTAGCGCTGCTGTCATCACTGCTGCCGTCGCTGCTCGAGAACTCTGTTTTCTTACGCTTTTCCTCCTCGTTTTTCTTCTTCTTTTTTTTCTTCCGAGATGATTTTTTTGATCGTTTTGATAAGCTTGCTTCTGTGGCAGACTTGGACTTTTTTATTTTGTGGCGCCTTATCTTCTTTGTGGCACTGTCTTTTTCACTAAAGACAAGACAAATTGAACAAAATAAGTGCAGGCTAGACCGGTGTAGTAGGGGCAAGCCACCGATTTAACACATCAAGATCAGTTTACGCGTCATATAGGGTACTACTCGACTAGTGAGACAGTTGTATAATCTCCTCTGGGGATTTGGAGGAGCTTTCTAAAGTCTGAAAAAAAATAACCCTTCTTGATGTCGTCAGGGTAATTTTATTTTATTCTTTTTTTTCTTTTAAATACTGCATTTACCCAGCAGGGAGGATCTAATGCCACGTTCACACATCATATGGCATGGATGGTAGAGGTGCGAAAGATTTCCGACATGAACACCTGCGAGTGTTCATGTCAACAAGATGTGTATGATTACGGAATTCATTTTGTGAGGACTAAAATACTGTGTATTGATAATATAACACCATAGCCAAGAAATGTGGGTTTAATTGCATTAAGCGACAGTCATTGCCTGATGTGAGACAATAACAATTATTTTGTAAATATATCTCTCGCATTTAAGGAACTTTAAGGAAGTACAGTGGCAAATATCTGGAGTGCCCCTTTAAAATCTGATATGTAGCTTAATTCTTATATCTTGCTTATTTAATGCAGTGCTGCATATTTGCTTACCCGTCGCTTTCAAACTCCTCCGGATAAAGCTCCTTGAAGCCACTATGTCCCCACCTGTGATGTGAACACATAAGATGATATAATGAAGACTTTTCAACCTCGTCTAACTCTCCTACGTTTACATTATATTGTGGATAAATGTGCACTGTGTAGAATACAAATAGGGAAACCAATTCACTTTAATCTTTTTCACCTTTCAAAAATTAAGCACTGAGATTTTCCCCAGACATGCAAAAAACTATAACATATTTAGAGGAAGATTAAGACATGTACTGTACCTGTCAGGATCATTGGCCTCAAATTCATACAGTTTTCGACTCCAGTATCGAGCCTCTCTGTCATCATGTTCCGACACTCGCTCTCTGCTTCGACTCAGGTCTCTAGACCGATCTGATACTCGATCACAGTGCATTTGCCCCCTGGAAAAAAACAATCATCAAAATATCAAATGGCAACATACGGTCACAACTCTCTAAACTGAGAGCTACATTATGAAACAAATATGGTGTGGTGTCACGTGGGTTGAGGTGGCTCAAATTAAATTGGGACAGTCAGTGCTAGTACCTCACACTCTTTGTATCTGACAAATGTTTGGGGTGGGACGTGTGGACCTCCCAGTTTCGCATTTTCCACATCTCCATCTCCTCCTGGATCTGCCGGGGGGGAGTCAACAAAGTAAGTGCATTAAAGACTGCCCAGACACATACACTCACACACACATATTACGCTTTATTTGGGTTCAACAAAAGCATTTGGATATACAGAATTAAAATACTTATAGGAGGTTAAATACATTTCTAAAAAAAATAAAAAATAAAAATAAAAAAAACACCTGCATGTTAGTTTGTGAAACATTCAGTTTGTGAACCTGCCAAACCTGCCAAATATCAGTGACCTACATTCATATCTAAGCTCATTGATATTTGTACTCAGGGCCTGAATTTGGATGACTGTATCAGTAACTGTATTTCAATAATTGTTACCATTTAAGTGTTTTTTATAACATAAATGCCAAACGTTACCTAGTTCCAGCCTCTCTCAAATGCAAGGATATGCTGCATTTATTTGTCCTTAACAACAAGCAATCTAAGAGACATCACCTTGGGCTTTAAGAGATTGTGATGGGCCCTTTTCACCATTCTCTTATGTTTTATAGAACAAACAATCGGTTCATTGAAAAAAAGAAAAATAAGCAGATTACTCAATGAAAATAATAGTTACCTGCAGCTCTACAACTGGTAATAGAGATTATAGATTGGTGTGCTTCAGACAATGTGAATAGCTGTTTTCAGGGTATCATAGAGCAGGGTTATACTTGGGAAAAGTAAGTGTTTCTCAGTCAAGTTCACACTCAGTTGCCAGTCATCATCAGTTTAACGCAATACAATTAAACAGCACCACAAACAACAGCCTCCGAAATGATCATTGAGTTGAATCAACAGGCCTCTTACATAATGAAGGCAAACTATTTTCCGAGGCTGTTTTATTAAGCTGCATTAGTTTTAACTTGGTGTACGTAATAGCAACGGGTACGTTTCCCACCAGTCACACAGACACGAACTCAAGCGCACCTTGTTGTGGGCATCTGTGTGGCGGATTACATTCTTCAACAACGTCTTCCCCAGCGGCTGCTTTGACATGGTGATACCTGGCATGGGTAAATTCATTCATTCATTAAATAATCGACAGAATAAACCGATCTCTGGTTAATAAGCCTAAAGATAAGAGTAACAAGAACAGATCCATTTTCTTACTACATGATAGCTGTAATAATTACTCTGTTACATGAACACTTAACATCACCTGTTAGCCTAGCTCGGTAGCTAACACTATAGGATATTCACATACAAAAATATAATTCTAGCAACAAGAATTAACCTGTTTAAAATATGAATAAACTACAAAACTTCCGCCGTAATTTCGTAAATGTGTACAAACTGTACCGTTCCAAAACGAGTAGCATTCAAGAAGAGAAAAAATACTGCTAACAGTTTACAGCCAGCCTCTACCGGCACTTCCGCTTTAATGACATACGTAACGATGTCGCACATTTACGTCATTGAACGTTGGAAAAGAGGAACCGTGATTGGTCCAATGGTCCGTCAATAACCGAGGGTAGAAGCTGAGAACCGTTCCAGTTGGTGGATATTCAACACTGGAACTGTTTTAACTGCAAAATTAGCGATACCGGATTGTTTCTTGAATCATTGAAACGATAAATAAATTCTCAATGACACAAGCTTACCACCAGTTGATTAAAGAACAAATAACGCTTGGCAGCAAAATAAAAAAACAACTTTTGCACTTTTAAATCTTACATACAACAATATAATACAATATACAATATAGGCATCATTAGCAAATCGTATATCAACATTGAATCGTGCTGATAGTTCCACTGATATATATATATAAACACACACACACACACACACACACACACACACACACACACACACACACACACACACACACACACACTCTACCGGTCAAAAGTTTGGGGTCACTTATAAATTTCCATTCCACTCCATTCCAGACAGAATACCAGCTGAGATCAGTTGCAAAGGTTTTTTTAATCAGGGCAGCAGTTTTCAGATTACATTATGTGTTTACATAATTGCAAAAGGGTTCTCGACTGTTGGAGACAGAAGTGGCTGAAGAAACGCTTGAAATCCATGCTTTTTGGTCTAAACGTCATACCCAAATTAAAAGTGGTACAGCTCCCATATACTTTGACACTCTGGGGTGAGCCTGATATCATTGGAAAGGTGATTGATGTGGGTGTGTTTGTGTATTTGAGAAGTGTTGGATTTTGTAGTTTTTTGGCTTTTTTCTTTGCACTTTTCAAATGGAAATAAAAAAACGCACAGACATATCTTTAGAAAATAAAATCATATAAAATCCATTTTTGAGTCTTTTGGCTTCATTTTTTCTGTAGTAAGCTGAGACATGTGGCTAATGCCCTGTGTTGTCTGTCACCTGTCAGATGTGTTTACAGCAGTGTATTCTAATCATTTTACAGATGTATGACTTGGACGGAAATAAAAAACCTCCATTCTAGCCTCTGTAACTCTGTGTCAGTAAGGCCTAGAATCAGCCTGACACTTGTAACAAAAACTTGAGAGTGTTACCTTTCCAATGATATCAGGCACACCCCAGAGTGTCAAAGTATATGGGGGCTGTACCACTTTTAATTTGGGTATGACGTTTAGACCAAAAAGCATGGAATTTCAAGCGTTTCTTCAGCCACTTCTGTCTGCAACAGTCGAGTCCCCTTTTGCAATTATGTAAACACATAATGTAATCTGAAAACTGCTGCTCTGATTAAAAAACAATGCAACTGATCTCAGCTGGTATTCTGTCTGGAATGGACATTCCTAAGTGACCCCAAACTTTTGACCGGTAGTGTGTGTGTGTGTGTGTGTGTGTGTATATATATATATATATATATATATATATATATATATATATATATATATATATATATATATATATATATATATGTATATGTTTTTTCTTCTCCTTCTCTTGGCAGACTGAACCAGGGCACACCAAAGTGGTGGCAAGGAAGAACAAGAGATGTGTATCTAACTGTTGGCTAACAAGTTATAGCCTTAGCAACACGTTTCTGTGAATTTGTTTTGGAGTTGTTCTGCCTTTTACAGGGGAATGTATAATAAAGCAAGATTATTGGGTTAGCTTAATAATTAACTTAAGGCAAAACCCAACTACTTGAGCGTAACGTTATTAATGAGCAAATCAGACTAAACTGGAGAGGACAACGTGTCAACTCTAACATTAACATTACCCCCTTGGACGGGAAACAGCCAGCCTCCATCAAAAGTGAAAACAACTCCAAAGTAGTTTACTGTTAAACGTGTTTCTTGTTTCAGTGTTTCCTCTGTTGATTTTGTAGTGGTGGCCCACCATGGCAAAATTTCTGCCACCACGGGATCAGAAATAGGGCTGTTTTTTGGACAGACCTGCCCCCACTGCTAAAAGAAAATCCTAAAGGAAACACTGTGTTTCCTAACGTAGCAGCAAGCTGGCAACAAATACATCCATGAGTCACACTGGTTTAGTTCAGCACTACGAAAATGTACAAGATACGCAAAGCTGACAACTACAACTTTAAGACAGGTACAGTGAGACTCCATGACATGACGTGAGTCACATGACATAGTGATGGAAGAAGTACTCAGAGCTATGTAAAAAACTATTAACATAAAAAAATGGCTCATTTCAGAATAATGTGTATACTATTATTGGAGTATTAATGCATTATTGTGTAAATCATTTTAATATTGCAGCTGGTAAATGCGGGGCTAATTTTAATTTATTCTCATATATGTATTACTTTGTATACTGTTGTTCCCCTGGGGATTAATACAGTCTTACTGATATCATCATTTCATAATGTAAATTATTTGTTGATTATATTTTGTATTATTAATCTGAACTTGGAAAGTAAGGAGTAAAGTTATCAAATAAATGTAGTGGAGTAAAAAGTACAGTAAGTAAGTAATATTTGCCTCTGAATTGTAGTTGAGTAGAAGTTAATACTCAAGGCTTATAAGAACCTCAAAATTCTACTTAAGTACAGTACTTGAGTAAATGTCACTCACTTTCCACCACTGGCCTGCATGTAAATGCAAATACATGCCCAGTGAATTGTTCAAAGCCTCTTAGGTTAGCTGTTTTCTCCTTAATTAAAAATAAATAAAATATTTTTTTCTTAACTGCGCAATAAACATAAATTACAAAAATATACTGTATTTTCTCCCTGCTTCTTGTCTTTGTGCTAATCTAGGCTAGACAAGTCTAGACCATAGACTGTATATAGAATGGACCAACAGATCCCGTTGCTCTGGACGGAGACCAGTGAAGGATATAAGAGTGCTGAGCGTTACTGCGCAGCCTCCAACTGAGAGAGACGACCTAAATGTGACGTGAGCAACCTGTCTGAAAGTTGGAAGTCTTCTGGTAGCTGTGCCAAGAGGAATCTCAATCATTCCCAATCTTGCAGAGAAGGAGAGCGTAGGTATATGTAAGGAGATAACATAGGCACAAGATAATTATTGCTAACTAAAATGCCTTTTATACATTGTCGTGTTTCTTTAGAAATAAACAATGGGCAAATAAAGTCTTTAAACGCTTCAGATGTAAAGTTATTCACTGTCAAAGTGACGTCAAAATGAATGGCAGTCAATGGAATGCTAACGGGGGGTGACTTCTTGTTAGTATCAAAATGGCACCATAGGATCTACGCGTTGTGAGGAGAAGCTTACCCCCTTGTTCTAGACTTATATCTGGCCTAAATAAAAACAAGCTACATCTGAATAGTAGCTCCACCCTGCACAACCCAGTTCCACTAATGTAAAGTCTTCAGAGGGTTAGCAGCCTATTTACAGGACTTAATAAATAGTCTACTTGATTACATGTATAAAGCAGCTCCATATTACCACTCACTGAGAAGATGATTGTATGCTCCTAATATTACCGGTGGGAGTCAAAGTTTCATCTTATTTTATTAGACCTTGACTTTGAATCTGCTGCTCAACCACACAAGTAGGCTACAGTCATTTCACTTGAGCTAAAATATCACACTGACAGAGACGGGCATGTTTTTCAACTGAAAAGCTAGACCTTGTTGGATTTCGTTGTTTCTCCTCAGATGTGTATGTATTTTTTTTCCAATACATTTGTGCTTACAGGGCCGGGGGGGGGGGGGGGGGTGTCTAACTGCGTGTCAATCACTGCTCATGCACACGTATTCATTCTCCCTTGTGGGGGGAGGGGCTTAGGAGTCCGTTTTGGGCTTTGGCAGAAAGGGGGGAGGGACTGAGAAGTTGTCGATGTTCAAATTTTTTGGCTAAGCCCTGGATCTTCACAATCCTACCTACAGCACCTTTAATGTTGCAGCTGGTCACAAGGGAAGAATGTAACACTGAAAACTACCATCCGACTGCATAGTGCGTACTTTTACTCTAAGTCAAGTTTTTATGCTGTTTTATTGTTGTACTTCTACTGAAGTACAGGATCTGAATACTTCCTCCACCACTGCCATTTTTTACCCTTCGGAGGTAATTTTCACAATCACGTTTGTTGTTAGTAAGCAATTAATAAGCAAGATATACAAACAATTTGTTGACAGATTTCAATTAAATTTGTATTTGTGTATTTGTGTTCGGACCTGAATTCAGGTGGATCCAGGATTTCTTAAGATAAGACGTGATTATTGATAATGTTTTTTTTTCTTCTTATTAAGTATTTTACTTAATTGAATGAAACAAAGGTTGTGCAGCCTTGGCAGAGGTATGAGCTCTAAGTGTTTGATAATTTCAGAGCAAAATAGTTTATTTTACTATGGCAGCTATTTAATGCAAAAATATTTTGGACAATAGCTGATTTCTAGTGACAGAGACTGGCTTTCTACCATCTTTTACTTTCTCCCGGACAATAAACCTAAACAGCCACAGAGTTCTTTTCTAAATTGTATTTGACAACATAAATGGATGGGATTCTCTGGGACAAAATCTAATCAGTCCACGGTGCTTCATGCATGTCTGTTTGAAGGTCATTGAAATAAAAAAGATGGATGAATCTTGTTTCATGGCAGGCAAAATAATAATTTACAAAACCGAATCCATGGTGACCATGCAAACAATCTGTTGTATTTTAGCAACTCATTTGATTTACAAATTGGCCGACTGCATGCTGTCCCTGTGGTGAATCGTCTTTCTTCTCACCTCCTGGCTCCCCAGTGGTGCATTGACTTTCCCGCCACACTTTGAACAGCAAAGTCACTCCTCATATATCATCCATGCATAAATAGAATATTGTCAGTTCAAAAAAACACTTTGTTTCGCCCAATTCCCTCAGTCACATCTTGGTCTGCCCAATCTTCATCATCTGCCTGCCCTGTATCTGAGTTTGTCCTTGCCTTTTTAATATTGGAGCGAAAACATTCAAATAAGAATGAGTGCAAAAAGAAAACTTTATAAAGGCTGCTTCAGGAAAGTTTTTTCAAAAAGCTACTCAATTTACCAAACTGACAATAACACTCTACCAGTAGCTTCTTCTGTCCAATATTCATGCTACTCATTATTTGGAAACAATACTTAGACTGAGTTATTTCTCCTCTAGGGTTGGATAGAGCTACTTTGAATCTAGCTATTTAATCCCTCCAGCAAATCCATGAACGTGCACATCACGTTGATTCACTTGCCTGGTGGGACATTTCTGTTTTAGCCCGCACAGAAAATCAGGATAACAAGATGCAGTATAACCTGTATACCGGTAGTTACCGTTATCCTGATACGAGGACTATTATTGTTAATTATCGTGAAAATGATGTAGCCTATAGGCAATGATTATTGTTGTGATAACATGAAAACATGTCAGGATATGTAATTAACACTTAACAAACCCCTGTAATGTTTTTTTTTTTTTTAAAGTTAATACTAGTTTTTAATTGTACTCTAGATAATAAATACTGGAAATAATAAATGTTATGTTTGAGCATCAACTATTTGTAGCTATGAAATTAGACAGTGACTGCATCTCATTCATAAGATGTAGCCTACAACATTAGATATATTTTTTCAAACAAATTTATTTTGACCATCATCTGCTGATAACCAACCTTCGTACCATTAGGTGCGTGTGCGAAGGGTCGATGTGCGGGTTTAACAGCCCTGGGCCGACGGAAAATGGCCTCATGTGATTGGTCCAGACTTCACACATGATAGCGTAATAAATGTTGTCTTTTGACTTTTTTAGAAAGGGAAACATTTTTGTTTTGTCTTTTATTGTGCCTTTAAATGTTAAAAAAATAGAAGTTAGTTAAAATGTATGATCTCTCCGTCATTTAGGGTGAGCCAATTGTAAAAGTACAACGCCGCGCCTGGTTTGTATTTACATTATTTGTTTTAGTTCTGTAAGCGCACCTACGAAATGGAATGAGACCCTTGTAGATAGACCCTTCTTCTTCTTCTTCTTAACATAGAAAAGAAACTATTTGTGTCCTCTTATTTATTAAAGCAACACTAGAGCACTTTTCCCGCTTTGGTCCTCCTACAGGTTGGAAGCGGAATTGTCCATTACGTTACATTATGCAAGTTTGCCAGATCGGGTAGCGGATCGAATGAGACGTAATGAGACATTACGACAGCGGTAATGGACAATTCTGCTTCCAACCTGTAGGGGGACCGAAGCGGGAAAAGTGCTCTAGTGTTGCTTTAAATAAAACTAGTGACCCTAATGTGAGGAGTATTGCCTCTGCTGTTTGATTTTACTACAATGTAAATCTAAGGCTGCCTTAGGCTGGTGGTCTACATACATTTCCATGGCTCTGTAATATCAGTCTACAGTGTGTTGATGGTGCTCATACAGAATTTGAGACACTGTCATTTAGTTCTGGTCAAAACTGCAAGCCGCCACATAGAGACCTATTTCATATACTTACTGATGACACCAGCAACATTTCTAATAGCTTAATGACAGCGTGCTCAGCCAAAACGCCTTTCAAAAGAGTACTCAACACTTAGCAGCACATGCCCTTTTGTTTCTGTTGCCTGCTGCTCAAATTCTAAATATGACCCTTTTTACATTTTGGTTTAATGTGATGGCTCTAATGTTTCAGAGCATTCTCTTAATTAACTTGTGTTGTTTAAGGCTTTTTGTCACAGTTGCCGTAAAAATGCTGTTTACTGCATACGGTAATACTGAGTAATGTGAAATGAGCTGTAATTGTAAGGCAAGTTTGTTTATATAGCACATTTCAGACACAAAGGGAATTCAAAGTGCTTTACATAAGCATCAACATAAAAAACAAATAAAACAGGAAATAAGACTATTCATAAACAAGAAAAGAAAACAAGAGAAATGTAACATCTTTTAAATGACATCAGGAAAAGCAGTGGCAAAAGTTTTAAGCCTAAAGAACAGTGCTGCGGCAGATTTCAAGTGTATTGGAAGTTTATTTCAGATCTCCAGTTTATAAAAACTAAAAGCTGCTTCTGCATGTTTGGTTCTGACCCTGGGGACAGTGAGCAAGCCTGTCCCAGATGTTCTTAGAGGTCCGAATGGCTCGTAACTGAGTAACGTATCAGAAATGTCCCAAACCATTAAGTGCTTTGTACATAACTATTTTTTTAAATCAATTATTTTATCCTTAGGAAGCCAGTTCAAAGCTGTGAGAACAAGGGTGATGTGTTACTCTTTTTTGTGAGAACTCGAGTAGCAGCGTTCTGAATAGGCTGCGGTTGTCTGACTGATTTTTTACAGAGACCTGTAAAGACACTGTGACAATAATGAAGTCGACTAAAAACAGAAAAAAAATGTAGGCTGATGTGTGCATTCTATAAATACCATTTTAAGTAAGCAAGTAACCCCATACTTCCTGTGACTGTGTAACTATATCATTAACCTCTCACATGTTTCGGCTTGTGTGGTATGCTGTTATGCAAGCCTGTGATTTTTTTCAACAAACCACATAGATTTCCATCTCTTTTTGTAGATCCACATGGTTGTTTCTGATTTTAGCTACAGGGACATACAGTACACAAAAAGCAAAGGGAAAGGAGAAGGAGAAAACCTTCCTCCTCCTCCTTGTGAAAGGAGAGAGCAGTGAGGAAAGGAGGGAGGACACATGAGGGAGAGGGGGGAGGGTAAACACACCCAGACAGAGCCATGTCTGACATCCTCGCTCACTGAAAGAAGGAAGGTCTGATACAAAGCCAGTGCGTCCGAGCAGATGAGAAAGAGGGGAAGGAGGGAGGGAGGGCAGAGGGAATAAATGCAAAAAGACCGGCAGAGAAAAAAGGGTGAAAAAGATGCACAAGAGCTGCATCAGTTCTCGTCCGCAAGGAACAAAAAACATTGTGTTCGTGAATGGGAGCTGGTGAGCTCAAGCACAAGGCGAGTGCAATGAGAAACCAGGCAGACTTTACTCGCTGGTGTTGCTGAGCACCAATCCTCTCTCCCTCTATCTGTCACTCCCTGCCAGCTAGGACTGAGCCTTGGTATGATTTAGGGGAAGGGTTCAGGGCTTTTGACTGGGATTTGGAGCTTTATGTTTTAGGAATATGCTGCTGGAAAGGATTTGAACGTGCTGTTATTTCTGATTGAACACAGTGTGCGAAGTGGAGACGCCTGCTGATTTCAGGGCTGCTCCCCACCCTGCTATCTCTGGCTGTGTTTGGGCTATGGTCCTGACTGAGAAGCAGAGCATTGCCCAGATGCGGGGCTTTGACTGTATGGGAGGTTAAGTCTGTAAACGCCAGCATGGGAGCCAAACAGATGAAATGGTAAGAGCTGTTTTTTAATTATTATTTTAACATTATGTCAATCCAGGATGCTATTGTTGTCTACTGAGTGCATCGGTAGCATAGATATAAATACATCAGGCCTAAATTCAGGAGACTATACATCATCTGAATCATCTTGATCCGCATGTTGGTCTCAGTCTCAGTGTTCGCAATGCATTTCATCACAACAATATGACTTTAATACCCCCAACTGTGCAGGTTATTGTTCACATTGTTCACAGTGTTTACAGTGCAGTAGGTGTGGGTGTGTCCCAGGCTGTCTGAGCTAAATTGCTATTGCCTAGCAACCACTGTCTAACTTCCATTACCTGCTTATCCATTTCATGATTTGGATGAACATTATTCATTTTAAATTATATTGGAATAACAAATACAAAATGTTTTGTCTACAGTTAAATATGGCTCACTTTTGGACTGTGCACATATTTAAAAAAAACACCATCTTTGCCTCGATTTGGTACAGTATTTACCAGACACATCAACTGTCGGCTACTGTATTGAACTAATCCTTTAAAAATGAACCGGTTAATGCATAGACTTTTCATGCTGATTACTGTTGGTGATAGAAATAAACAGATTCTTAAGTAAAACTTCCAAAACATAATGTAACTACAGTAGAAGGGCATTCAGAGAGTGCAGACCTCCACCAAGCTATGCCCTATCTCACAAAGTTTCTGCTACACAAATGTGTAGTCAGTTTTAGGACTTTTTCTTTTAATAATTTTAGGATAACATGATATATAAGGGATATTTATCCTGAGGGAAATTGCTGTTGCAATACATAAAATACCAAATACAAGTACCTCGCTTAAGCTTTAGCTTAACCTATGTGTTCCAAATATGTATGTAATGTATGTATTTTTTTTGTTTTTTTTGCAACAGCAGCGAACATCTAAAATGAATTTGTTAGTTTATTGAACTGCTGTACGCTGAGAGAATAATAGAGGGTATCTTGATAATGTCATCGTCTGCAATGACAAGATGAGTTGAAGGCAGCTGCTTTTTGATCCCCTTTCCAGAAACACTTAGGGATAATCACAGCAGCATCTGATAAGACGCTCAGTTCATGTTTTTTTACGTGACCTGGTGCAATTACTCTTTCTGAGAAGCTGGAAGGATCAAAACTAACAAGAGTTTCTCAGTGTGGTGTATGGTTTATTTGACCAAACTCAAAAACCTAAAATTAAAACCTAAAATAAAAGTTTATATCTTTATACTCTTTATTTGGCTATGCTAGCAGCAAGAGGGCAATGTCAGTCTGTAGGTTGGTTCTTCACTTATAGTTTCAGACTGAAATATCTCAACAATTGTTAGATAAATTGCCATGAAATGTGGTACAGATATCCAATCACTTTGGTGATACTCTGACTTTACCTCTGACGCCACCATGAGGTTGACATTTGTGGTATTTAGGGAAATGTCTCAGCAACTATTGGATGGATTGTCAAGAAATTTGGTAAAGACATTCATGTTTCCCTCTGGATGAATAAAAATAACTTTGGTGATCTCTTTACTTTCCATCTAGTGCCATCATCAGGTTTTTCTTTATTATTTTCTTTATTATCATTATTATTGCAATTCAACATGGACATGACAGGTTGTTCATTTCAAGGAGACATTCTTACATTGAACACCACTAAGAAACACTAATACAATAAAAAAAAAGAAGAAAAAAAAGGAGAGAAAAGGATAATCACACACGAAGGAAAGGGAGTGACCACTGTCTACAAAACCATCACTACAGTATGGTTAACACTACTGCCTCATACATTGCGGAACTTCCATACATATCCACAAATGAATACATTCTTCAAATATAAAGCATGTCTCTACTCATTCTACTGGGAGTCAGGCAATGTGATTTGTTCCCTAACATAATCTAAGAAAGGTCCCCATATCTCATTGTACTTATTTGCTGATCCTTTCAAAGAGTATCTAATTCTTTCAAGTTTAAGAAAATAAAGGGCGTCTTTAATCCAGTGTGTAAATGTTGGGGGTTTGCTGTCTTTCCATTTCATCAAAATCAGCCGTCTAGCAACGAGAGTAAGAAATGTAATGCTATCAGATTGTGCCTTAGTTAGATGGCTAGACTCAGGAGTAATACCAAATAACCCAGTTACAGGGCATGGTGAGATTGATTGTCAAATTTTTATTTAGTCCAATACTTTCCCATCAGCCTCAGTTTTACTTTGCATTTAGTTGTCAGCATGATAATGGCTCAAATGGTGAACATTATACCTGCTAAACATCAGCATGTTAGCATTGTCATTTTAAGCATTTAGCTCAAAGTTGTGCCTAATTACAGCCTCACAAAGCCGCTAGCATGGCTGGAGACACTTAAGTCTTGATTCCAGTTTCTTTGGTGGCTGAGAGACAGAACTTAGGTGCACATTATGGTAAGTAGTCACAAGAACATGTGCACAATTACTCCATAAAGAGGCAGCGTGAACTCAAAAAGTGACGGATAATACAAGTGTAACGGCTTACTGTCTGTTGTGGTATTAGCTTGTACTGAGTAATGCTATTAGATAAGCAGAAAATCTCATCAGCTACAATCAAAATCTCACTGCATATGTATGGGAGAAACATGTTTAACTGTGCAAATGCAATCCCTCGGGACATTCTTTGGTTTCTAAACAGTTTTATCCCACAGTTAAGCCCACAGTTTATTTTTCCCCCTCTTAGTTTTTTTGGCCTTGGTGATGATGTGATGCCCCTCTATCTCTTCTCTAGCATAGAGTTTAGATCTGTTTCCCCAGAAGCAGGCATGTTTTCCCATGCAGACACAGAGGGAGAAAAGAAGGAATCCCATGTTAAAGGACCATGCATAATGCCATAGGTCACAGGTCACAGTAGCTGTATCCTCTTTCTACAAACACAGCAGAGTGGAGATGACAGCCGGCCTGTACCTGAGGCAGCAGGAGATGCTCTCAGACAACACAAAACACATTCATACAAGCTGAAAAAAACAATCAGCAACTCAGAACCCATACTAGCCTTATGTTTTGAAATTATGGCCGCAAACTATGTAAAGAATTTCCTGTGGGAAAAATGACAGAGTTGCATACATTCCCGCTCCAGGTTTTAATCTTATGTCGTGTGGTCTTGTTAATTTTATCACTTGTAAATAGTCTGTGATACACTTTAGTCTTATGGGGCATTGCGTGTTTAAAAGCAGATATGGTTTGAAATATTTAGCCCAGTTGGGATTAATTCACATTTGTATGCTCTTTGGGGAGTTATTAAAGCGTATATTTCCATTTTATGTTTGCTAGGCTTATTTATTGCCATTCATTTGGCAGAGATGCAAACACACACACACTGATTCCTGCCTGTGCCCACCATCTGTTTCAGCCTCAGCTCAGCCAGCCCTGCTCACTCCCCAAAAGAGGAGTATGTTATCACCCAGTCCGCTGACACCCTGAAAGAAGAAACACTCTATGATCAGTCTAAGGACCAGGGGGAACTTCAGGATGACAAATCTGAGCTGACAGAGAAGAAATCTGTCACAGGTTGGTTGGCTGCACATCAACTCTTTTAGAGCAAGATGGGATGCAATGAATCCCTAAAAAGACGGGGGGGGAAAGCTCCCTTGCCTCATCTCCCCTGTACCTCTCTTCCTTTCAGAGGATGTGTCTCTGTGTGGATTGTGTCCCTCCCTCGGGCACGATGTGCAAGAAGAAGAGAAGTCCTGGGAGGAGCAGCTGGACGCCCACCAAGAGCAGCTGGAGAAGGAGATGCAGGAAGCCAGGAGGATGGTGTTCCGCCTCCAGGTAAGTCCTGGTGATGACACACTTTAAAAACAAACTACTGCACCTGCACATTGACAGAAGGCACACAGACTGCAAATGCACCAGATGAAGATAACCTCTCAAATATAGCACACGTTTTAGCCTGGTTCCAGACTTCTGATCTTCTGCCAACATTTTTATGTTTTTCAGTGGTTCAAATATGTTCAATACATTTGAAAGAATATGGATAAAATAATAAAAATTAATTAAAAAAAAACAATAATGAAGAAACAAATCAACACCTGATTCGCTCTTGACTCTATTGACTCTTGACTCTATTGCTCTGTTGAAACATTTGACTGAGAAAGGACACGCTGCCTCGCTGGTAAAGTTTCTCCAAGGTTAAAGGGGGTGAAAGTAGTGAATGTTATGATTGCCACAGTCTCTAATGCACCCACCTATAATAATGCCTTCCTTTTTATTCCACCCCGTGCCCATGTTTTCCACCAGTGCACCAAGGAAGCCTGGCCACGTAATTACCAAAAGTCTGTTTGGCACACTCCCAACACACTTAGCAGTTGGCGCCACCGGTTAATAGAGTTACCATAACCAGAACACCTGAAAGTTGGTGGACAAAAAGTCTCATTGTCCGCCCTTTTTCCCGACCCAGTGTCCAGTACTACAACGCAATGGACAAATAAGGATATCACTGGTTACATCTACAGGCAATTCAAATGGGATTTATGGAACAGCAGGACACAATATGACTGATCATCACTGCAGGCATAATAAACAGCAAGAAGCAGTGTCTGTGGTGTGATGAGGTTGAGCCTACCTTGCAAAGTGAAGCAATATGGTTCCTTGACAACAACAAAAATACAGTTGACTTTATAGTCTCAGGGAATATCCGGGTTTTTTTTCTCTTGAATATACAACTTTAAACTTTAATTAAGAGGTTTTTTTTCTAGAATATTACCCTCCTCTATATGTGGGTTAGAGCAGGTGAGAGGATGAAGTCTGTCTGTACTACTGCAGGCTTTTCAATATTGTTTCAATTTGATACAGTTCAATTCCCCGACTTTATTAGCAGAAATGGGAACCTTGTTGTGCAGCCAAGTAAAAAAATCCCAAACTGCCGTATTTACAAATACAGAAATAAATCAGGCTTCTCTGCCATGTCTATGTCATTATGACTGCTTACAGGCCTTCACTCTGTGTGTGTGTGTGTGTGTGTGTGTGTGTGTGTGTGTGTGTGTTTTGTCCTCAGGCATTGCTGCTCCATGGCTCTCTCCCCGAGGAGGACCAGGATGGATCTGTGAGCTTGGGAGATAACCGAGTGGCTAACGCTGAACAGCAGCTGGTACAGTGCCTTCTCTCTGCTAAATCGAGAAACCAACACTTGCTCGCCACTTTGTGTGAAGTGTCAGTGTCAGCCCTTCTGTTGTGATGATGTTTGCAGCCGTCACTCTTCTCGAGAGCGGCTACTGTAGAGCACAATTGAATCTCTCTGATCTGCTAGCACGCTGTCAAACCGGCCCACTGCCTCCTCATACGTTCTGACACTTTTCCATTCTCTAATTACGCTGCTCATACCCTCTCCCTTTGAAGGTTCTAATCCGCAGTCGTCTGGACCAAAGCATGGAGGAAACCCTTGATCTTAAGGTACAGTTAGTAAATGTAATTAGGTTTAATATAGATGAGCTGCCTTACAAGCAAACAATTTATTTCTCTAATGCCTCTGTTCATTTCTGTGGCTCTTAGAGGGAACTCCTGAGAAACAAACAGGAGGCACGCCACCTTCAGGCCATCAGGGTAAACCTCTTACTCAAATTTTGAATTATTAAATTAAAACGGATTAAAGCATATCATTCAATCTATTCCACTCTTGGGGTGTTCCAAACTGATTCTGCGGTTTCTATCACCCACAATATGTGTTTTGTTTTTTTTCCATTTATTTATGAAGATAATACATTTTGGAGGATGGTGTATGCTGTCGATGAGGCAGGTGGAGGCAGTGTATCTGTATTCAGGTCTTCTCTGGGACTTTACTTTAATCTCCCTCTCTTTCTCATTAGGATGCTCTGCAGCAGCGCCTGGCAGTGCAGGAGGATGCTGTGCTGCAGCTAAAGCAGGAACTACTGAGGTGCAACATGGCCAAAGATCAGCTGGAAGGGGAAACTGTAAGACAAGTGATGATTTCCATTTGACACGACAAAATATTTGACTTGCTTGACCCGTGGATGCAGGTGTATGCGAGAGCAATATACCACTCATATATCATGCCGTATATCTGTTTTCAGGCAGAGCTTAATCGCAAGTTGAGTGAACGGAACAAATTACTTAGTGAATATGAGGTATTGTCTTTTATTATTTACACTTCAATGAATTCTTTGGATACATAAACATGCATATGCAGACTTATGCCATCCATGTTTCTTGTCACAATAGCAGCAGCTCGGGAGGAAGGACAGAATACTGCAGCAGCAGCAGCAAAAGCTCGATGAAGCTCAACATAAAGCACATGAAGTCGGCCTTGGACGGGTAGGGATCGTGATACGTTTCAAGTGTTTCAACAATATATATTTGGATGTAAATTACATATAAAATAATAATATTTCTATTCATGTATAGAGTGTTTTTCAAATCACAGTGCAGCAAATTAAAATTAACAAATTCAAAAATCAAATATGTAAAATTTAAATCAGGTAACAAAAGGCATTAACTGGATCAGAATAAGCGAGTAAAACCAATTCCAGTCATATAAATACATACAAGTAAAAAAAAAAAATATCAAGTCCAAAAGCTCTACAATAAAAGTAAATTTTACTAAGAGATTAAATGGGTGAGGCAGGCTTTTTCTGTGTTTTTGTTATTGTCGAAAAAATCCCAAGAAAATCATAACCTACAATGTCTTGCTCATTTCCTCAATTCTTTCCAACGACCCTACCCTCTCTGTGGAATTCAGCCCCAAGCCTGTTGGTTCCTACTGACTATATAAATCTGTAAATTTGATAACATAAAATCAGTAATGTCCCATAACAGCTGGTCGTTTTTTAGCAACTGTTACTCAGTGCAACAGTGGCTCATTGATGTTTTTTTAAATAGTTTTTGGGACAACAATGGGGGCTTTAAGCACAGAGGAATAAGGTATATCAGGCTTTGGCTACACTGGTTGGATTTTGTTCTATTCATGGCATTTCTTCATAATTATATAAAATCACCAGCCTCATCCGCCCTTATTTATGTATTTAAATGTTTTGTTCATTTTGCAGTCATTTAGGATTGAAAGCGGTGGGTACAGTAACTCAGTGGCTTCGACATCTCCTGCAGTATTCCAGCACACTGCACCAGTACGTCTTTAATCAATACTATCAATTGCTCTTTACTGTGTCTACGTGTCTATGTGATTATTATTATTATTATTGTATGGAAGTTCATTTATGGTAGGAAAAGAAAAAAAAAGGTGAACAATTTGCAGGACAAAAATGAAAAAAACACATAGTAAGTCAATTATTAGCTTTTTTGTGCTTTTTTTCTTGATGGAAATGGGCTTTCATACTTAGCCTTAACATGAAAAACATAACGGCATTTATAGAAATTGTTTGATTATCAATAAGCTGTTTGTCACAGGGGGAAGAGCTGCAGCTGGTCAGGGAGGCGCTGCGTAGTTTGAGGGACAGCTTTTCTGGCCATGACCCCCAACATCACACCCTGGACACCCTGGAGCAGGGCATGTCCAGTCTCATGGACCGACTACACACTTTGGACAGCCAGCGCAGACAGGATAGAGGGGTACACTCTCACACACACACACACACACACACACACACACACACACACACACACACACACACACACACACACACACACACACACACACAAACCATTTCAGAGTATATCTTAAAAAGGATCAACACATCTGTCACCTGATGAGACAAATGACATCCAAGTGTTTACCATGAGCAATTGGTTCTTCTTCTAGGAGGAATTTAAATCACCAGGACGCAGAGCCAACTCGACAGACCGTGACTCCTGGCCGCAGAGCTCAAGTGAGTCAAACTAAATCCTTGTTGTTTGTTTAGGATTTGTCATGCCCCTGCAACATCTCAACTCTGGCTGTTAAATCAAATTGTGCCGTTCAATTTCACTACTATGTATTATCGGCTGTGAGGCTAGAGCCAGTTTAGACTTTGGCTGTGGAAAACAGTATTTGTTGTTTTTTGTGATTATTTCCAGAAATGGCTCACTCACACAGCAGCCCCGGACTGGACACCGCCGTCTCCACTAAAGTGCTCTACTTCACTGATCGCTCGCTCACGCCGTTTCTGATTAACATCCCAAAAAGGTGAAAAACAAACACACACTTTATAGTGGGTTTATATAACAGTGTTATTGTTTGTTACCTCACTGTAGTGTGCATGAATTTTAAGCAAATTGCTGTTTGGATTTGAGCTGCACGCTAAAAACAAATGGCTTGATTCAGACATGAACTGAGCTGCATATAGATGCTTCAATATCTGTGCTGGTTAAATGTTTATCCTAGAAAAGCTTAATGTCCATGTGGGTGTATGTGTGCATAGATCATGACTGACAATGTGCTCTTACAGGCTGGGTGAGGTGACACTGCGAGACTTCAAGGCCGCTGTGGACAGACAAGGCAGTTTCAGATACCACTTCAAGGCCCTCGACCCAGAGTTTGGCACAGTAAAAGAGGAGGTAGGCGTGGGAGTAAAATTATAGCCCTTACTTCTTTTTACATCAGCTTCAGCAGGCAAATATAAAATGTCAGTTATGGAGTAAGATATGCTAATAATAGCTGTGGCTGCGCTATACTTCAAAACACTGCAGGACTGAGTAGTCATTTTCACTTTCTCTTCAGACCTTTGTAAGTCATAGACGTGAGTGGTTCTTAGATATGTAAATGCTGGATATTGGCTGTTCAGGTATTCCAGGATGGAGCAGTCGTGCCTGGCTGGGAAGGGAAGATTGTAGCGTGGGTGGAGGAGGACCACGGAGAGAGGAGGTAGAGCTCAAAAGACCCAATATCACCACTACAAACCTCAGTTGTTCCCACTGGACCAGGATTTCACTGAAAATACTTGTGATGCCATAATAGAGAAGTTATAATACAATTAACTGGGACCAATGGGTATAACACCATTTCGATACAAAACCATGTTTTCAAAGTGAATGTTTCATATGAAGAATTTGACTTGACATTTGTTAAAGGAATGGATATTATACATTGTTTGCAGCTCATAAATTAATTAATATGCGAGACTACCAATTAACGGTCAGTATTGTGATACTTGAAACTGAAATATGAAAGCAAGTTAATGTGATTTCCAATAAATAACATCCCACATCATAAGCTGTGCTCTAAAAAGCTGTAATCAGTGCATAGTATGCAAACCTTAAAATAAATCTTTACTGACATTTTTCACATGTTCCAGATTGCCAAATAGTGATGTTGTTGTTCTCCATCCATTTTAATGTTTTAATAAACATGAATTATTGCATGGATCATTTTATTGTGAATTATTCCCCCGGAGTACGGTAATGACACTGTACACCAGCTCCTAGCCATTATACACCTCCACTCACACACCCACACATTAATAAACAAAACCAACAGATTGTTATTAAAGTTAATGAATTTTTTTTTGGGGGGGGGTAAGAATTACATTTGCTGCTGAATATCAACCCACACTGTACAAAGGGACACAGTGAAATATTTGCTTCAGTAAAAAAAACATTTTAGATTTAGGAGCGGATCAGTTTACAGGGGAGCTGTTTATTGTTTGTTAGCTGAAGTTTTTAGGCAGAACATGAGTCCCTCTGTAGTATAATGTGTTCACAAGGCTTATTTGGTTTGTTTTGGTTATGTACTTTAAGGATTCTCAGTTCCAGAATTCACTCTTAGCTTCCCAGTTTCTTCAGCACATTCCCAGCACAACTGATCACTACTGTGTGCATTTGTTTCTCCATGAAGCCAAATGGTCAGAAAACATCCACATCCACCCTCAAAGTAAGCATTCGTTTCTTCTTGTTGAAAATGGCAGATGCAGTGTCTTCAATCACAGTTTTGGGGAATTCTAAAAGCAAATAGTAGACATCCTCCACTTCCAACAAGACGTCGTCCTGTGGAGAAAAAATACATTCAGCACACTGTTTGACTCACAAATGTGGAAAATGGTAGTTGTATTTTTTATTACATCCAACTATGCACTGACACACACTGGATTGTAAAGTGGCTGATTCTAATTGGTCAAGGGAGTGTGTAACCACTAACCTTGGAGATTCTCAGCTGGCACTCTGACATGGAGTAAACCTTTGGCAGCTCCACTGTCAGCTCCATGCTGCGAGCAACTCCTTCGTTATCAGTCTTCACCTCGAGTTGGTACTCTGGCTTCTGAGGCGGCACAAATTTACTGGAGATGACCTGGATCAAATCCTTCTTTTTGTTCTCCGCAGTTCTGCTGATAATTTGGGCTGCTGGGTCCTCATGTTGTTTCTCTGAGCGTAGAGAGGAGATCTGCTGCAGAAGGGCAGCTGGGGTCTGACTGGCTGTTAAAAGGAACAAGGTGGATTATTAGAAACTATAGGAGAAGGTGAAAGATGATACACATACAGCAGCAAAGGAAAATAGCTCCGACATAAAGAGCTTGTAGCAGTTTATTGGGGTATAGGACTAACTGCTCTACCCATGTCTGGTTGTCCGGAGGTGTTAGGCCACTGCCGAAACCCAAGCCGGCGGTGCAAGTCATCTGGGCTACTTTTTGGGCTGCAGCTGACGACAGTGTACTGCTGAGTTAACCTCATCCCATGCTGCTGCTGGGCAAAGCTCAGGGCCAGCATATACACTTCTGTTTTGTTTTTCTTACTTTCCTGTAGCACTGCAGGGTTTAATGCTACATCCAACACAGTAAAGGAACCTGCAAAAGAAAAACACAATTTATTGTTTGTTCTGTTTACATCATGTAACAGTTCTGTAGCTTGTGATGCAGCACAGCTTTGTATTTTATCTTGACCTTCATTTGTGTCTGTTTCCAGTTTTCCTGCCCACACAGGTAAAGGCCTGCTGGGATCCTGAGGTGCAGGCACACGTTTCCAACTGCATATGTTGATATACAGTGACCCTTTCTTGGGCTCCTGTTGAGGACACAGATGTACCGTTTGTCAAAACACACCCTTTCTTTAAACTTTAAATGCACACAGGTGTGGCAGCTTTTGTATTAAGAGATAGTTGCCGGTAGAGCTAAAGTGATTAGTCAATTAAGTGATCAACAATTTTGAGCAGAAATGGCAAATAATTACTGGTTTCAGCCTCTCAAAAGTGAATATTTTTTGGTTTTCTTACTCCTCTGTGGTAGTACATTGAACATTTGTGGGTGTTATACTTGGTTGGACAGAACAAGACATCTGAAGATGTTACAATAGGCTTTGGGAGCTTGTGATGGGCTTCCACTATTTGCTTGAGAAAATGATATGTAGATCAATCAATAATTGATTTAATCTATAGTTGAAGCGCTAGAGCAGTGATTCACAAAGTGGGGTCCATCGCACTCTGCCAGAGGGTCTGTGAAAAGTTTTCAGAGTTATTAATTTAAATTAGCAATATATCACTTTTTAAAAGGCTTCATAGTTCAACAAATATTTGAATTTTTAAATCTATAATTGTTTATACATTACATTCTAATCTAATAAATCTACAACTCTTAGAATCGGCAATATGTTTAATACATGTCTAATATTTTTCTAATAAATGTATCTTGTGTTGTTCTTTCACATAACTAAGACTATAAAAGTGTAAAAAAAGGTTACGTCAAATTATTCCAAGGGACATGAGGGATGTCATGGATGTATGGGCCCCGTATATTCTCAATCTTGTAAACCAGGGTCCTTGGCTGAAAAAAGACTCGGAACCTCTGCTCTAGTAAGTAGATAGTAGGGGTGTGCAAAAAAAATGTAGGTCTACTGCAATCACATGGGAAAAGTAATTACATTTACATACTGTGAATCGTTTTTGAATCGAAAATCGATTTTGGATCAAATCTTGAGCCTGAAAATCGATATCTAATCAAATGGTGACATTTTCTGAATCTTGCACCTCTAGTAGAGAGTACTTAAATCAATCTGATAGACATTTGTCACAGTGGACATATTCATTAAGCCTAATAAAAAAGTATAACTTAGCAATAATGCATTTCCTCAGGTGCTCAGTGTTATATCAATTTATGTAGCAAGCTAGCTAACCCATCAGATTGTGTCCATACTTCTTTTTTTTTATCCACGGTGCCGTCCGTAACGTTAACGTTATTGTATTTTTATTGTAATTTTATTTTTACGGAGCAAACGTTATCAGAATTTGTAACACTTTCCAAATACAATGGGAGAATATTTGTTTTGTAATTTTAAAGTAAAGTCATTTAAAAAACGTTTGCAGTGACAACATAACTCATTAGCTATGTTTAAGCTGCTGCCACAGACGTCACTTACCACTATTTCAGTGCACAAACAAGAGTCGAGTTCAGGCGGTGCGTTGAATTCAGCGCCTTCCTTCATCTGTTTCTCTATGAACTTGCGGTAGGCTGTGGGGTCATTTTGAGAAAGATCATCCAGGATGGACCAAAACTGGTTGACTTGCTGTAAAACATCCGCTGTACTGCCAGTGGAGGACATCTTAAGGTAACTGTCTTATTTTGGAGTTAACGTTACCGCTAACTAGCCACTAACGTTAGTTATGCTAGCAAGCTGTCTGAAAAGAAAACACGAGGTTAACTAGAAACGCTGACGTTAGAAAAACAGCTTGTCTACAGTATCACAAATTAATTTTGCTATTGAAAGAGGCTCTAAATATAGCTAGAACATACATATAAAAAACTAACGTGGCTAGTTAATTTCTGTCAAAGTAACAACTAACGTAAAAAAATCAACGTTCGCTTAGTTAATGTTGTCAGTTGCTATGGAAACCAGTTGAGAAGACCCGTTACATGGAAGCCACCTGGCGGTTAAAGGCAGAGCTGCAGCTCAATAATCACACCGGACACAGTTTTAGAAGAACCATAATTTATGTTCAATACATGAAAAATATAACGTAGAAATGCATTTTGATTTCTCCAGTCTGTCAGTATGTGTACATTATATAACGGACATTTAAAATAAAAATATGAAATATGATTTTCAAATGTCAAACAGTAATATCAGTAACTTAGCATCCTCTGCTTGTTGTGCATCGTGAGCCCTCCTCTGTAATTCTGCAAAGAGAAACAGTCATTATTAAGTAAGCAATGTAAACACTGTAGGCCTACTTCAATTCCATTGTGCAGTTTCCTTGCAATTCCTTCCTGTTGCTGATAATATAAAAATAATAATGATAATGGCTGTGTATGAAATTGATCAGGGCTCTCTGATATTTCTGCAGTGAAGTAGCAATGTAAAATACTCCATTGTAATTACAAATCCATCATTCAAAAAGTTAAATGAATTTATCAGCAAAATGTTGCAGCAAAATAAACCCAGAGGTGATTATCTTTATTATTACTGTGTAAGCAGCACTTTAATGTTAGTCAAGGAAAAGCTGATTTGAAGTACTTTACATACTGTGTTGAGTACTCTAGTCTACTGCATCATATTTCATAAGATGCTCATATTTGTTGTGGGTAGTAGCTTCATCTACAGAGTGGAAGTGTAATAGATTAAAAAGTTGTTCTATTTTCCTCTGAAATGTTGTGGAGTAGAAGTATAAAGTAGCTTAAAATGTAAATATTCAAATAAAGTACTGTACCTCTGTACTGTACGAATACTTTGTACCACAGAATTTCTAAGAATACTCTGTTTCAATCATGTCGTAGATCCATCCCAAGAATTCAGCCACTTTAGTGTAAACTCCAGGATGGTTGGGCTCAGCACAGCCTGTCCCCCAGCTGACGACCCCCACCAGCCTCCACACATTGTCATCCTGGCAAACCAAAGGACCCCCACTGTCCCCCTGGAGAGGTAGACACAAACACTGTTCAATATAGACTCACCCAACCTTCATTATGCCAGTTTATAGTGCCAGCCATAAACAAATCACACAAGAGAGGATGAATCTTTAAAACGCCTCTGCAAGGTAGTGTTCAAAACTCGGATCTGACCTGACAGGCATC
Organism: Zingel zingel; assembly: GCA_023566125.1. NCBI lineage: Eukaryota > Metazoa > Chordata > Actinopteri > Perciformes > Percidae > Zingel > Zingel zingel. The sequence continues at coordinate 21,338,919 of CM042316.1, read as the reverse complement.
CACTTTTCCCTCTGTGTATCCGGCACAAAGCATCCGTGGCGTGATCTCTCCATTGTACATGCAGGAGCTGTTACACTTCTTTGTGCTTATTATGGGAACTGGCGCCTCTTTCAGGGTGTCAGGTGAGTGCACTGAGCGAGAAAACACATTTAATACTGCTCTGTGAATACATTTGGCCCACTGTCATCATGTGTGAATTAGACCTGCAGTAGATGTAAATTAGTTTGAGAGCAGTGCAGCAGCGTCTTACCACCATCAGGCTGTGTGTATCCCCATCCAGAGATCCAGCACTGTGTACCTCCTGGAAGATCATAGTCGTATTGAGGCAAGCAGACGGGCCTAATTGTATCTAGTTAAAGGGAAGATTTACATAATAATTCTGACAGGTTGGAGAAACGTACACACACGTCATGTTTTCCTCCTGTTGTGGTTTTGTCTTGTGATGGGCTTCCTCAAGTTTACCTTGTACTGTGAATATGTTCACTCAAAAATGTGTTTTGCTTATTGTTGCTTCACTAGGTTGTCCAGAATGATGAATGTGCAGAGTTTGACACTAGAAGGCTGTTTTCACACGTATCTGCTGAGGTGGAACGTTTCTCTGTGCTTGCCTTAAAACTCAGTTTAAAACATGTACGAACAAGCAGGAGTCTATGACACGGAAGGCGATCCATGGTCCAATATGCAATTTACAGAAATGGGATGTGAAGACTTGAAACCGCCAGTGCACATAAACTGAGAATCGACTTTTCAGTGAAGTAGAGGACATCTTGGGTGCAGTAGTTAAACATTTGAAATGAAAAATATAGTAATAGTATTTGTTGATTCATCACTGACTGATTTTTCAATGAGTGACAAAGCGTAAATAAAATTTAGAAATGTTTTAAAAAAAGGTAATTGGATTTTCTTGGTGTGGACAAACCATACTAGACACAAATTATTACTAAATTATTATTTTATATGTCTTAAAACATGGGGGCGGGGTCTTTAAACTTTGTTGAGGTTGTATGCCCACATTTGAAATATTGTGGTTGCAGAGAGGAATGTACTGTTTTGGTGCAACACATGTTTGCATCCGATGGATTAAAAGTGTATATCATTGTTCATTATGGTGACAGAATTTAGACCATTGCTTGTTCTTCCTCTAAAAAAAAAAGGAGGATACCACATTTGTGATGGTCTGGTGGAGGCTTGTTTGCTTAAATGTGTCGGCATAAGAAAATAAAATGGTGAATTGAGACCCTAGTATTGGCATTTTGTTGTCTTTTTTTGGGGGGGCTTTTCCCTTTATTAAGTAGTGACAGAGATGAAAGGGGGGGAGAGATGGGGGATGACACGCTGCAAAGGGCAGCAGGTCGGACTCAAACCCGTGCCGCTGCAGGACTCAGCCAACATGGGGCGAACAATATTACTGGGTGAGCTAGAGGCCGCCCCTTGTTGTCTTTTTTGAGTGCTACCTTCTCTGTTGTGTGAAAAGCTTGCAAAGACTCCCAGACTAACCTGAAAAATTCAGCGGGGTCCGCAGTTTCATCAGGGCTATATCACTGTCGTGGCTCCTGTGGTTATAGTTCTTGTTGTAAATGATCTTCTCCACAGCGTATCCTGTGTGCTGAGCCATTTTAGCCGAGGTGCGGGTGACAATACCGGCATAGACCACCCAGCTGGATACCTGAGGTTGCCTGTAGCTGACATTTGAGGGGAAAAAAAGAGGAGGCAGGTACTGATAAGAGAGAATGTGTCCAGTTTGGTGCAGCTGTTATTGTCTGATTATTCTCCTTTGATTTTGACGTCCCGGACCTTTTAGTGCAGGTAAGGTCAGCTGTCTTACTTGTGAACACAATGGGCAGCTGTGACTACCCATTGACTGGTGATGATAGAGCCCCCGCAGGTGTGACGGTTGCTGTAGTAGAGGCTGACCTGCCAAGGCCACCTGCCCGGCGTGGCCTCGACTCCCCCGATTATCCTGGGCAGCTTTGCTCGTGTCCCACACTCTACACAGAGATCCATTCATCAAAAAAGTGTTGGATTGCCGCATTATTCACTCTGTCTGCAGCTGACGTGAAGCTTTTTTTGTGAAGTATTATTAAGAAACTAAAGGGCTTGGTGTTAGATGCAAAGTCAAACAAAAAGTTAAGTTTAATTTGCTCACCAAAACATTGCAAAGCGATAACCTTCCCTGTGATACAGTTCCCCCTAAATGGAAATAAATTGTGTAACTAATCATGAATAATGAATGTGTTTGTAGCCACAATTTTCTCTGCATCATTACGAGTATGATGTCCTCGGACAAATTGCCTTACCGGAATTGCCACATATTTTCCAGCTTGCTCTTGTGTTCTGAGGTAATTTGTATAAAGCCGTCAGAATGGTTTGGCCCGATATCAGTCAGATTCACTCCTTTATGCTTGGTCAGTCTAGTAAGAGCAACATATGCAAAATAGGTGGGAGTAAGTGTTCAGATAATTCAGACTTATAACATGTGAAGCAAGAATGCAAATAAGGTATTAGAAAATCATAAATAAGTCACGGTTTCAACCTTAGCAATGCAGGCTAAGACAAAACTAAGTAAGTGAGTGGGCGCTCCAGTTTCAATCAGTGTCTAGAGCTGAGGTGGTGTGTGATCCTGCAAACCTCAGATAACCAAGCTGTCTGCAGACCAGCGTTCCCAGTGAAGAGTTCCACCTCTCATAGCACACTGGTAGCCAGATGGGCAGCTTCCCCAGCTGGATCTCCAGGAGGGAGTTCTCTGGGCTGATCCTGTAAAACACTGAACCTGATTGATTGAAAATCTCTCCAGAGACAAGCTCTCAGTCAACAGCAATGCAACAGGCATCTTCTATGAGTGGGAAATGATTAGGAAAAACACAAGTATCTATGCCAATGTAGTCAATACAAACAGATCATTATGTGTGGTGTTTTCCTGTCAGTCAATGGGCATCTCTCAAGAGTGAACAAAAGGCAACAATAAGCAGCAGTTGAATGCTAATTTTGCTACCGTTCAACTAAAAACCACTTCGAAGGTGAACCATTACCCAGTATGATGAGTCGCATAACAATGAGCAACCACACAATCCTGCACTGTTTGTTAATTCATAAATCAGTTAAACAAATGCCTGCTTTCCAACAAACGTTAAAGAGAGGACAAAACACAGACCTTTTCTGGCGTCAGAGATAGAAATGTCTTCTGTCACATTGCAGAAAGGCGTCTCTTTTGTGTCCCCAAGTCCCACTGGACTTTGGGAATCGGAAGGCCTCAGCAGAAGTTTAACTATATGTAGATAAAGATGTACTTGATCAGTCTTTTAATCGGCCAGTGAGACAGGCAGCAACAATGGGTTTATTTCTACTAAATGTTACCAGACTTTCTGAAGTACCCACAATAGTCTGTCTAGAGCAAAATGAAACATTTGACATTGCAAAAAGGATGTCATAAAATATTTTCATATCTAGGAGTTCTGCTGATTAGAAAAACATCTCACTAAAACAATACTCTACATGATTCTTTTATTTATAGGAAAATGTGCTGCTTTCCCTTGTTGTAAATTAAGATATATTAAATATCTTTTCTGTTTTGGACTGTTGATCGGATTAAACAAGCGATCAATAACGACACTAATTGTTAGTTGCAGCCCTATATCAAATTTTGAAACCATTCAAATGCTGATTATATTGCCCTCAAAAATCCAGTATCTGTTAGGCTCTGCTGTGTCCTGAAAATGCACAGAAGCTTGAGTAGCTGTAGCAAGACATGTTCATGTGCACATTCGTCTCAACAGCTCCTGGTTACAGTTAAGCTAATTTACTGATTCTATCTCAACACAATGACTCACCTAGAAACCAGACACCTACAGCTAAGCCTCCCAGGAGTCCAACTGCACACACCACTGCCAGCAGCCTCACCAGCCTGTGAGCTAAAGCAACAATTAAGACTGGAGTTAATGCGCCCTGATCCCAGATATGAGCTGAGAAGAATAATTAAATGTCAACTGTTACATATATAGTACAATGACACACAGCACAGAGACAGAGGCAGACATTATTAAGCTATCTTCTGTACATGCACAACATCTATACAGTGGCATTTGTATATAAAAAAGTACTGCTTTGCTTATTACTGGACTGTAGATGGTTTGATTCAGTGCAACGTCTTAATTGGGCTTGTTCTTTATATTTAGGGTAACGTCTTTTAACCACGCTTGTTTTTTGCACTGGTGACGCAGGATTGCTCTTGTAGTCTGATGCCCAGCGGGTGGTGGTGGTGGTGCACCACTGGAGCTTACCGTGAGTCGTAGAGTGAATTCCTTTTAACCAGCCCTGCACTCCCTTGGTCCCCGCGACTCCTGCTGTTTTATCTGAATGAAAAGAGTGACTGACAGCTGCCGGGTTCTCAATCACTGATAATGTGTCTCCATCAGGACTCTATAAGAAGTAGAGTTAGCACGTCAGACTTCATTTACAGCTTGCTCATATTTGTTATTTGCTAATTTTGGCAAGTTTGCTTACTTAAGACAAAAAAAACAACCTGTTGACCATCTGCTCCTTAACAGCAGTGCACCTGTCAGGCTCTGTCAGATTTTACTAGGAGCACTGTAATCCTGGATATTAACCACCACTACCAGACCAGATGTATGGAGTCAGAGATATAGGTGTGCACAGGTGTGTGTGTCATAAATATCCTCAGTGTGCAAGGTGTAATGAGAAAGTTGGAGCATTGGCATGTATGTTCTACGTATTGTAAAACAATTTTTCATTTGAGGTTAAAACATTTCCTGTACCTTTTTTCAGAAAGGTTTAATCACTCTGGAGTGTGTGTGTGTGTGTGTGTGTGTGTGTGTGTGTGTGTGTGTGTGTGTGTGTTTTTGTGGGGCTTACTCTCCGAGGAACAGCTGTTTCTATAAGCAACGTATTGAAAGTATTACAGTCATTATAATAAAGCTCTCCATAGATGTAAGATGCAGACTTGATATTATACAATTACAGTACGAAATCCATCTAAAGACAGTGCCACACCATCTGCTCACTGTAGCACTGTAGAGTCTAGCTAAACATGTAATTTTGGATTTGGAATTAGCATGAGTTGCATGTAGTACAAGAGGCACTTTAGAAACTCAGTACAGCTGTGCATCATAGGTCATATAAAGATGCATGTGAATTATATATACATACAAAACACAACACACAAGTAAATGTGATATGGTAAGTTTGAAATGAAGTCTAACCCTAACCACATCTGTAAACAGCAGCTGTTACTGTATGTTGTGATGGTGCAGGTGACAATGTGAGAAAGTTGTTGACTCAGGATTGCATACATTAGACAGATGGAGGAAGGTGTAGTGAATATTTAGTCTCCCTTTCTTACCATGTTTTCCTTGCGTACAGTCCTGAGGATAAAGCAGCGGTGTCCGTGCTCATCAGTAGGCCTGTGCTGGAGGTAGAAAGGTCCGTCCCGCTCGCAGTTGATGCACCATTTGCCGTTTAACAGAATGCAACTCTGGATTTTCCCTTCACAAAGAGACAATGAGGTCAGCAGTGGTGCAGAGAATGAGGCTGTTGTTTGTCCACGGGGGTCATGGGGCCTGCTGAAGCAAACTGAACCAGGTCTTTGTAGGGGGGAGCATCTCCAGAGATACCTCCAAGCTGACTATTGATAGGACACCGGGTGTTGCTAGGTAACACTTTTTACCTGTGCCAAAAGATTGCCCATTTCCACCTGAGACATGTTATTACCTGACAGTTTGTAGGTTTGGAGAAAAGGTCATTATTGCAGATTGTTGAAAAGTCTCATATCATGTCAATCCCCTTCATTTGGAATCCAAAGCTATCGTCTCTCAACATTCAGGAACAAAATGAAGTCTGTTCTGTCTGCCCGCTGACAGATGAGACTTTCTCTTCTCTCCTCACCCTTTTAACCAGCTCACAGTCAGACTGTCTATATCAATATTCTTGTTTCGGTATTTCAAATACTGTCTTTGTTTTGAGTACAGTAGAAAAGGTGGCTTGAGTGGCTTCAAAAAGGGATCATTAACTCTTAAGAATAGTAAGAATAATTAATAACTGAGATGTGCTCTTTGAAAATGGTGAGACGATTCTTTGAAGGAGATCAAAGCCTGACTTTTTACGTCACCACAGATGAAATATTATTATTTTTTTATTGAAAAGAAATGACTAATTTGATCCTTGTAGGTAAAAAAAACATTTGATACAAAGGTTGTTTATGTAGCTCCTATTTCATATGCATGGTGTGGAATTAGAGTCCAGGTGATGGGAACAACTGCCAGAAAGAAAATTCCTCCTCGTCCGACTTCCAAGGCCGAATCCAAGAAATGGCTCAGATCTATTTGGCTCATCTAACAGGTGTCATATGGAGTTATTTGGAAATCAAACACGGAGTAATGAGCATTGCAGCAGTGCCGTAAATTGCATGTGATGGAGCAACAGCTGAAATTCATATCAGTAGGGTTGTGAGGTTAATAATGTTTGATAATATTAGCATTGCGCTTAATTGTTCTCCTGCAGAGGCACACAGAGGAGCAAGGAGAATATAGCTGCTATTTGGTCATTTTCACAGGGATTTGACGTCTCCCTCTTCTGGTGAAGTTTGTTTTCTCAGACAGCTGAGTCAACAGTGATTTACAGAGCTGCCATTCACTTTTGTGTTGATGTTGAATAAAGACATTTTCATCCAGAGATATGCATGTACCTGATCAGTTCTTCCAGGAATAGGTGATTTATCCTTCATGCATCTTTGTTTTGTGGCATGATATGTAGTCCCGGACATATAAAAAATATTCCATGGCCAAATATTTTAAAAATAGTTTCACAACAATTTTGTGTTGTGTTTTCCTTCTTCATTCTTTAACATTGTATTCATGATTTTAACTCCAATCTGCCCAATATTAACCCCAATATTGGCCTCACTTGAAAGGTGGTTCTTATGAATAATATCGGTATTTCACAATCAGTTTATTAGGTACACCTAGCTAAAACTAATTTAGTCTAATGCAACAGTCCTATAATACATCCTGCCTTCATGAAGGTTATAATGTTCAGTTTTTTGTTGAAACATTTAAGGCTGTGTGTTTCGTAATGCTGTTGAATTGTTTTGAGGTACACATAGTGACAGGAAACAACGGCTAACAACTGATAACTGAGTTGTCATTTTAAGACATTTATCAAGCAAACACACTAAATGTTCTCTGTTTCCAGCTTCTCAAATAAAAGGATTTGCTGCTGCTTCACTTTTGTATCACTGTAACTTAAATATCTTAATGAAATAAATGTCTATATGCAGTTGATTGGACAATATAAGCTATTTGAAGATGTCAACTGGGGCTTTTTGGGAAATTGTGCAGGACATTTTTTATGTTTTTCTTACATTTTGTAAATGAATAATCTATATAATAATCAACCGATTCATTGATAATGAAAATTATAAAGTTGAATTCACATTCACAGTTGAAACAACCACAAAACGATTTAGGCCAGTAAACTATTAAATAAATATCTTAATGAGTAACTGACGCAAAACACTGACACAAAAGATGAACTTAAGCCATTATGATCATGTTATGATCAGAAATTTAAATTTCATGAGTAAATACCTCCAACGACAACAATAACAGTCTGTCTGTCACAGATGCCCTAGTGTGGACTTTATTCATTCATTTATTCATGTACCACAGTCCACTGTGAAAAGGCTGGCTGCAGCCTAGCTTGGAGCTGCATCTATCTCTCTGCTCAGTGGGGGAAGCACTCTCCCTGTTTGTTGTAGTGAGATTTGATCAGCCCCACTCTTATCTTAGCCATTAGTTTGTGTGCCTCTCTCCCACATTAGGTTCTAACTGAGCACAACAGAGGAAAGCTTATTTTTAAGGTTTAGACAGTGTTTGCCTTAACAGCCTTTTGACTCATTGCCATTGATGCTTAATACATCCATGCTGTGACCTCTCGGCAGGGGCGGCTATTAAGGGTTGGTGTTTCCAAAGTTACAGGGCAGAGGGAGCACAATCCAAATGCAATTTTGTTGTCTAACATAGCACCACAGCCCTAACGCACAAGTTCAAGTATACCTATTAACACCACCCGTCATGCTTCAAATGTGTATATCTGGATGGATTTTAAACTAAATATAATAATATACTTAGCACAATAGCTAACCTGGCTCTCTCCATACATAACAGAATCTGCCTGCCGACACCTCTAAAGCTCACTAATTAACATGCTAAATCTCCTTTGTTTAGTCCGTACATTAACACAAGTGTAAATGACAAATTTGTGTTTTTATGGGGGGTGTTTGTTGGTGAGCGGCATCATATTTAACACACAGATTAACTAACTCTCTGCAAGAAAGGAAATAAGCCTATAACCCTATATGTTGAACTATTGCTTTAACACTGTTAATAAATATATAAAAGTGAACAAAAGGTGAACCCAACATCAAAATTCAAAGTAAAAAGCTGAAAATGATCATAAACCATTGATAGATTTAATAAAAGAGATAATTAACGAGTGATGAATTGAAGTTATTAAAGTTTTGTGATGCCGTTAAAGGTTACGTTGCATCAGTAATTATTGTAAACAGAGCAATAAATAGCTCCTTATTTTTTACACAAAATGAAAATTATTTTACTAAAAGATTTTAATTGAAATTGCAGAATTGTAATTGGTAAACAAACTACTAGTTTGTACGTTATAAAACTTCTGGTTGAATATAGTACGATACTTTAGCTCAGGGGTGTGCTCCACATGATGCTTTGGGGGATATAAATTATTTTGATATACATGATTTGTTACCTTTTTGGCAAATTAGCACAATTAAAAATATGCAGATTTAGCTATTTGCAGCTCCTGTTTGCATTGTATCCATGGATGTAAAAACAACTATCACTGGATTACTTTGACACGGAAGAAAACTTAAAAACGAGATGATTCTCAGGCAAGTTCTGGGACTATGAGGAACATCTCTTTTCAAAGATTTCTGAATGGATTTATGGACTTTTCATCACCATGAACATCATTATGTGGTGTAAATAAATATGTTTATGATATCCTCAGAGAGTGTAACTCACAAAATATGCGTATCATGCCATTGTGTGTTCAGATTGAATCCTTCAGTGTCTGGTATGTCCAAACCATACAGCTGTGGGTGAAATGCTTATTTTGATCTACAGTAGAAGCTAACTATTCTATTTTGGGAATATACTGTATCTCAGATATATAGAGTCAAGAATTACTGAATGGACCTTTAACTTTGCCAAACCATTGGCTGAGGTTGTTGGCTCTGCATTTGTGCAGAGTCATGACCCAATCATTTGTTCAAGAAGTGAAGCCCACTGTAAGCTGCCAGGTCATGATGCAGCACAGGGTGAGGATAGAGACCACTAATCTATACCCCCTTCAATCTCAACACACACACACACAAACACACACACACACACACACACACACACACACACACACACACACACACACACACACACACACACACTGCCAGACACTCTTCTCCGTGCTTCAATAATTGACTTGCTCTGCTGGCTGTCACTGAGCTCTGCCTTCTCTGGAGCAGTAAATCCTCTGAGCTCGAGCCCTGCAGTTTAGCATGGATGTCAGCTGTGGTAGCATACTGCCCTCTTGTGGTATACTTGAAGACTCCATGTAGGATGTGCTCAGGATAACCATGCAGCGAAGTCTAAGTAAAAGCTGGATTTATTTTTGTGTGAATATTCAGCAAAAACCATGTTCATCAAATGTGTGACTAGACGATTAGTTGCTCATGTAGACATTTTCCTTCTTCAATATGTCGAAGGTCACTGCTGGAGGACCCACTTAATTAAGAAGGGGAGCAGAAATGTCTGAGAAAAAGTACCCGTGTTGGACAGTTTATGACTTTTATAGGCTTTGACAACTATTTTAATTTGGAGGTTTCAGTGTGCAGCATGTTGTAATTACAGAACAATACATCTATGACAGGTCTAAGCATGAGTGTTACCTTATCATAGTGGCTAAATGGAATGCAGTTCTGTCTGTATTGAAAGTGGCAAGATGAATAAATAGCTGTCATGTATGTGTTTGTGTCTTGTCTTGTAGAGGCTAATGATAGCGAGGGTGGGTATAAGAGCAGAGCTGCTCACCACCAGATGGTGGGTAATGTGGTTTGGTTTAGCTGCCCACCCCGCTTGCTCTAATTAAACAGAGGAGATTACATTAACACTGGCTCCCACTCAATCTGCTCCTCCACTGAGCATGGCCTTGCACTGAAGGCGGGGTGGAGATCGGAGGTGGCGGGGTTACAGAGGTGATTGTAGTTTGCAGAGTCAAAATAACATATTTGCTTCAAAGCTAAATTACATTTTTGGTAAGGAAATGAACAGAAGGTTAGAAAGAAATGCTTCAGTCCAGACGGTTAGATCAACTAGATAAATCTAAAAGCTTTTCCCACACTTTTTACAACTGCTGTGGACTCTGTAAATACCTTTGAGCAAGGCACTCAGCCTCAATCTGTTCTGGTTATGGGTTCAGTGGACAACAACACATGACACTAGATCTACCGTAAAGCTCTCAAGTTATGCCGCACCTGTAAAATCTTGCAAATGCTTATAAACTAATGAATTAATTGAACAATGAACAATAAAGAAAATTATGAATAGTGAATTAATTCATTACTACAAAGAGATTATATCAGAATTTACAAATCAGTATGTCATTAAATCAACGGATGAATAGCAAAATAGATAATAAATACATTTTACAAACGCAAAACAATAGCTGTTTTTATTAAAGGAAAATCAACAGTGTTGTTTCTTCTGAAATTGCAGTTTGATGTAGTAATTTATTTGTTTTCTTTAACATTTGCTGGTTCTCTCATCATTAATGTAGCACTCTCCGGGTCCCTGTGTTGTCAAAACTTTTCTTATATGCCGACATATCTAAGAAGAGCTCTCATCGGCAGCTGAACTTGCCAATGACGCAAGTAGCTGTAACTTTAAAGATGGTTGAAGTGAACCATGTCTGCCGACAATCAGGAGTTTGAGACTGGCGCCTTTAATAAAAGCAAAGCAAATCAACTGGCAAAGACCTTCTCAACAGTTTCATATGTCGATAAGTTGTCAGCACTGCAAACAAAGACTGTATTTTAGAGAGCGGAGGAGGTTAAACAACTCAATATTTCTCCAGAAAAACTGCAAACAGAGTATACATAATTGTATGAAGCATAAATCAGATTTATTTTATATTTGTAATCATCATGCAACCCCTCAGACAATCCTTGTCCCAAGCCCACAGGTTGGAAACCACGGCCTTATGCTGCTGTATAAACAAGAATGTGTCAAAAACCTGCCAGATGACCTGGTCAATACCGTCTAATAGTATTCAAACATATATTGATAATGTTGGCACTGTTGTTCACTGAAAAGAAGTGAATGGAGTCTTATAGTGTAGTTTAAAAAAATGATCCCTGTCCGTGGCAATACTGACTGAACTGAAACAACACAAACATTAGAAAACAAGAGAGTGTGATCTTTGTAGCAGGAAACTGTAAACACTGCAGGCTGGAATTTAGCTGACGGGGTTGAAATAATATAGCTAGAAAATAGATTACACAATAAAACAGTTACAGCATAGGCCTACTCAGAGGCTACTTTATGGTAATATGAAGACTATAGAAAAGGAAACTAAAGGAACACATTGCAGCAGCGCGAAAACCTCTTAAATCCCATAGGCATTAGGTGAATATAAAAACCTGACCTCAAAAAAATGTACAGTAAATGCTGCCAGTATTTGTAATAAATAAGAGGTCTCACTTTCACTGTGCTGTGCAGGGAGCTGTGGCAGAGCTGATGTACTCAGTCTTAGCGCCTTACACATCTGGGACAAAACACAGGCAAGCTGTGGCTCTGGCAGAGTGCCATCCAAGGTCACCACAGCGCCTGGAGTGACTCCAGCTGTTTGCAAGTCGCCCAGATGACACATAAACTCTATAAACAGCTTGCGACTGTGAAGGTTTGTGGCAGGAGCCAATAAACCGTTAAGAGGGATCAGCAGCATAGTCTTTGTCCAGATGATGGGCAGGACTATAGCAGCGCTGTAAAAGTCAAATGTTCAGGTTGAAATAGGACCACAGAGGCTGTGGAGAAAGGAGTTAGACCAGTGTCTACCCAAGGAATATGTGAAACCCCGATAGTACTTCTGTTGCTACCATTTTGTGGAAAGTCTAAAGCTCAACTGATTTGGAAATGAAATAAGGAATTTGCCCATTCCACCACTATAATTGGAGAATTGTGGGATAATTTGTGTGAACGTGCATAGCCGTCTGAGGGGGCAGCTAATTTACTCATGCTTTTCTATTAAACCTTCCATCTATGTATGTACAAAGTGTAAAAATTGTATTTGTGACAAACTATTATTATGACCTGAATATACAATTATACCTGTATATTTATATATTACCACATATATATATATAGTATTACAGCTTCTACACCAGAGCTACAGCACTTTAACAAACTGTACCGTTGACTGTTTTACTGTTTTAAATGTTTTTTTTATCTGGTTTTATATATTTTATTCTACGTATTCTTACGTACGTCTGTATGGCTGTTGTCATTTCTTGTTGCACTGCAAGTGACTGGTGGAGAACATTTTTCTTAACATTTTCTTTATGTTTGTAAGTACACAGAGAACTATGACAAATAAATGAATCTGAATCTGAACTGAACGCCACAAAATCCAACACCCTCCTCAACATCATCACAACACGCCACAGGACTTAAACTGGATTCATAATTGTGCAATAACACTACACACATGCAATAATATATCATAAACTGTAAATAGAATTTGACACAACGTACAAAATGCCACTTCTTTTTATTACTTATTATTTTATCTTCTTTTTTTATTATTATTCATTTTTTTAGCATGACTGGTGCGTGTATGTGTGTATGTGGTGTCTAAGTGTGTGAGCATGTGTGAAATGATCATTCACCTTCTCAAGAAATGCACAGCAAATTTAGTTGTATAATTTTCAATTACAATAAAGGCATTAAGGTATTCTATTATTACTGCACTATAATGTGGAAGTTGTGTGTGCTTTTTCAGATGCACTGTTTGTATCATCCCTTTCAAATTTACAGTTGATACTCCTTGGAGTACTGCCCTTTGCACTGGATATTTATAAAGGATGGGGCAAGAGAGGGGGATCAGAAAAGGTTGGAGGTAAAAGCAAGAGAGAGGGCTGGGGTACAGGGGCAAAAGTCTCAGGAGTCCGGTGAGAGTCAGGGAATATTAGTCTATATCAACGACATTCCACTTCCGGTATTGTTCAGACAGTAGGGCTGGGCGATATGGAGAAAATCAAATATCACGATATTTTTGACCAAATACCTCGATATCGATACCGCAACAATATTGTAGTGTTGACTATTGGTGCTTTCACAAAATATTTACACAATGAGATTTTTGATAAATAATCATCATTAATGTGGATATAATGACTAAGTGTGTAAAGGCAAATAATAGAACAGTTACAACAGTCTGTTAAGTTCAGAAAATTACATCACTTAACTGTAATGCAGCCTTTAAAACCAGGAAAAGACAACACTTATGCCATATTACGATATTATGATATCCAAAATCTAAGACGATATCTAGTCTCATATCACGATATCGATATAATATTGATATATTGCCCAGCTCTACAAGACAGCTAGCTAGACTATCTGTTGAATCTGACTTTTCTCTTGCATGACTAAAAAAACCTTTGAACGTACACATGTTCCACCACAACAAGTTCCTTCCCGAGGCTATTTTGCAGAGGCTATTTTGCAGAGGCCCTTTGCTCCGTTTGAGCAAGACGATTGTGATTGGTTTAAAAAGATGCAAATAAACCAGAGCACATTTTTCTCCTATCCCGGAATGATGTGTGGACTAGCCAGACCCCCCTCCACAGCGCTTGTCAAAAAAAGTGATAAAAAAAAAAATCATAGTATAGTATGTCAAAAAAAGTGATAAAAAAAAAAATCATAGTATAGTATGTCGAAATAAGTGATAAATAAGTCATAGTATAGCATGTAAAAAAGGTGATAAAAAAGTCATAGTATAGCATGTTGAAAATTGTGATAAGAAATGAAAATAGTCACAGTATAATTTGTCCAAAAAAGTCATAGTATAGTACGTCGAAAAAGTGATAAAAAAGTCAAAGTATATTATGTCAAAAAAAGTGTTAAAAAAGAGTCATAGTGTAGCATGTTGAAAAAAGTGATAAAATAGTCATAGTATAGCATATCGAAAAAATTGATAATAAAGTCATAATATAGCAAGTCAAAAGAAGCGATAAAAAGTCATAGTATGTCGAAAATAGTATAGTATGTCGAAAAAAGTCATAGTATAGTATGTCGAAAAAAGTCATAGTATAGCATGTCAAAAAAAAAGTGATATAAAGTCATAGTATAGTATGTCGGAAAAAGTGATAAAAAGTCATAGTATAGCATGTCGAAAAAAGTCATAGTATAGCATGTCGAAAAAAGTCATAGTATAGTATGTCGAAAAAAGTCATAGTATAGCATGTTGAAAAAAAAGTGATATAAAGTCATAGTATAGTATGTCGGAAAAAGTGATAAAAAGTCATAGTATAGTATGTCGAAAAAAGTCATAGTATAGCATGTCGAAAAAAAAGTGATAAAAAGTCATAGTATAGCAATTCGAAAGAAGTGATAAAAGGTCATAGTTTTGTATGTCGAAAACAGTCATAGTATAGTATGTCGAAAAAAGTGATAAAGAAGTCATAGTATAGTATGTCGGAAAAAGTGATAAAAAAGTCATAGTATAGCAAGTCGAAAATAGTCATGAAAAAGTCATAGTATAGTATGTTGAAAAAGGGGTAAAAAGTCATAGTCTAGCATGTCGAAAAAAGTAATGAAAACTTTATAGTGTTATGATTTTGGTGTCTTGCCTTGTATTTTGTTCCATTTCTGTTGCCTGGTTTTGTACATTTCTGTTGCCGTTTCCGGTTTTTGTTATTTATTCTGAATTGTGTATGTTTTGGTTTATTCCTGTGTTCTCTCTTTTCCCTTGTGTTGTCTAGTGTTGTGTCTAGTTTCTGTGTTTAGTTGATTTCATGTTTTCTGTTTTATTTTGATAGTCTGTTATCTGTCTTGTCACGTCCAGTTTTACTTTCTTGTTTTCCTGCCTTGGTTGATTGTCCTGCCCCGCCCTGATGTGTTTCACCTGTTGTATCACCTGTCCCTCATTTGTTCGTTACCTCATGTATTAAACCCTTGTGTTGACTTCGGGTCACATTGGCCCATTTAAAATGTTCGTTTTATATCAGAAAATATTGGACGTAGAAATAAGTACTAAAAATGTGTAGAAGAAAAATTTTAAAATTTAAAACGTTGGAAAAAGCAAAAACAAATTGTGAAAAAAGGTGTCACAAATGTCAGAAAAAAAAGTGTTTTTTTTCAAGGTTGAAACGAAGACAACACAAGGGTTAACCTCTGTCTTCCCTTTGTCTCATGTTGGATTGTTTTGTGTCCGTTGCCCTGGTCTGCGTGAGTTTGTGTTCCTCGGTTATTCCAGTCCCTGTACTGCCGCTTTTTGTTAATTAAATCCTCAAGCTCAAATATTTTGCCTGCCTGTGTGCTTTTCTCTGCATTTGGGTCCTATTATTTACGGCCACACGACATAGTATAGTATGTCAAAAAAGTATTGGTATAGTATGTCGAAAAAAGTGATATAAAAGGCATAGTATAGCATGTCAAATAAAGTGATATAAAAGTGTGGCCGGGTTGGAGTGGTAGAGCAGGTGCACATATACTGAGAGGTTCATACCTCGACTATCATGGTACAATGGCGGACTCAAACGCACGACTCAGACAGGGAATCACAGGTAAGTATTTTATTGTACAACTACAATCTGGCACAGGTAAGTGGGAATGGTGAGTATTTAAGCATGGGACTTGGGGAAGGTGAAAACAAACAGGTGAAACACATTAGGGTGACGATACTGATGATAGTAATGGTAATCATACAGGCGGGAAAGCAGACAAAGGGAGGAAGGCAGGAGATCTGAAATGAGAGTAGATAATTATTTCAAAATAAAACAGGAAGTGCAAATAAACAAACAAAACACAAAATAAAAGCAGGAGCTGAGCATCCGACCTGTGATGATTTCCTGCATGTCTTCCCCCTCTCTCTCCTCTTTCTCACCTAGCTGTCTTGTCAAATTAAAGGTGGAAAAAGCCCCAAAAATAAAATAATTAATCTCAAAAAAGTAATAATATAGCATGTCGAATAAAGTGACAAAAAAGTTATAGAATGTCGATAAAAGTAATAAAAAGTCATAGTATAGTATGTCAAAAAAAGTAATAAAAAAGTATTAGTATAGCATGTCGAAAAGTGATAAAAAGTCATAGTATAGTATGTCAATAAAAATGATAAAAAAGTCATAGAATAAAGTCGAATAAAGTGATATCAAAGGCATAGTATAGTATGTCGAAAAAAGTACTAAAACAGTTATAGTAAAGCATGTCGAAAAAAGTAATTATATAGCATGTTAAATAAAGTGATAAAAAGTCATAGTATAGTATGTCGAAAAAAGTCATTGTATAGCAAGTCGAAAGAAGTGATAAAAAGTCATAGTTTTGTATGTCGAAAACAGTCATAGTATAGTATGTTGAAAAAGTGATAAAAAGTCATAGTATAGTATGTCGAAAATAGTCATAGTGCAGTATGTCAAAAACGTTTTACCATAGCATG